>OZ026614.1:17196256-17240256 GCA_964020975.1 Hermodice carunculata
TCTGAATGCTATATCTTTGGTTCACGTTTCATTGGCTGCAGCTTTGTCACCAACCTATCTATTGAAGTTGGAATAGCACCTTTAGCTGTAATAGTTTGTAACTTATTTGAGATTTAAATTTTACTTTCTCCTTATTTGCATATATTCTAATACTTTTGTTTGTGTTTTTTTGGATTCACCCAGAGCACAAACCTGTGAATTAAAGTTGGAATACAGTCAGGCCGCCTTTAACCGTCACTTGATAATTCGGCACCCTTGAAATTCGGCAGCAATGAGCTGTGAACGGATTTCCCCCATTGATTTACTACATGATAATCCGGCACCCTTGAATTTCGTCACCGGCATGTTAATTGCAGAACAAAAGGCCTTTTTCAATGTAATTTGCCTCTTTAATCCGTCACTTGATATTCAATGGAGCATATACCTTGCAATAACATACATTATTGCGCCGTACCGCAAAATCATCAATCACCTGATGTGTTCCAAACAAGTTCCGAGTTGATAAGATGTTTAATTGTTCCCGCTTTAAATGGTTAAATTTCATTGCAATGGCCAGAATCGAATGGGGGAATTTGTGGTGACGACGTAGCAAAAGTTCGGCGCAGAGAAGAACAGTTAAAAGATATGAAAAGTGAGCGCAGTAAACAAAAAAAAAGATTTCGGATTTCTTTGTGCCAAAATAAGCTACCAAAGGCAAAATATGTCCAAATACGTGTGTGAGATAAACATTAGGGTTGGGACATTTATGCCCGCTCGCTCCAGTAATTTTGAACGTAACATTAATTGTACATATGGATATGAATGCACTGAATAAAGTTTTTTTCCCTATAATTTGCACCTTTCGTTTTTACAATTTCATATGATTGGTAATACGTGTATGTGATTGTGTTCATTTTTTATTTACTCATTGTTAGGTGCAAATTTGGTCTCTTATTCTCTATATATCCTGGTGAATTATACTGTGATTTGTTAATCTGGCAGCCTTGCTAATCCGGCAAAATGACCAAAAACAGATGGTGCCAGATAAACGCGGCCTGACTGTAGTACCCCTACCTTTAATGGTCTCGAATATATTTAACATTTGAACTTTTCAATTGCCACTAATTAGCAGATAATAATTAAAATCTATAACGTTTGTGTATGGTCCATTAGATTTGCCTATAGTACCGACTTATGAATTAAAGTTGAAATTATATAGCTACTATTAATAGTTTTGAAAATGGTTAGCATTTAAACTTTACAAGTGTCCCTAATGAGCATCAATTAAACTTCAACAGCTTTTGTTTGTGGTCAATTAGCCCTTTCCCCCTCAAACTGGCCAAAACTGGCTCGGGTTCAAATGTCGTCTGCTTCAGTGTTTTCAACTACTTTCAACACTTATGAAAAACAATTTGACTGAGAAATGTTCCTGAGACTTATCAAGATCACATGCCCCAGGTCAACAGCTTTCCTTGGCATGGGTTGGGCACTTAGTGCCCAACCCATGCCAAGGAAAGCTGTTGACTCAGTCTTAATCCAAGGGGGAAAGGGTTAGGTGGACCTATAGTGCTAGCTTGAATTGGAGTTGAAATGGCACCACTACCGTTAATAGTTTGGAAGATATTAAACATTTAAAATTTCAAATTGTCCTTATTTGCATAATTTTCAACAAGGGGACTATTCCAAGCCAGAGGATATATTTCAGTACCTGGCCAGTCACCTTGCCAAGTTTGGTTCTTTTTGTAACTACAGTGTCCAAGAAAAACTGAGGACAAAACTTGCATGGAAATGAACAAATAAATAAATGAATAAAATTTGAGGGAAAGCAAAAAGTCTGTGTTGGCGTACAAACTTGATAACTGGTATATTTATGAACATATCACCCTGAAGTATTAGAAATCTGAAGGTTTGCAAATTACTGTTCCAGTAGATCCACAGGTAAAGCTTGCTATATAAAGATCACACCTGGGGTTTTGATATGCATGTACAGTGGTACCTCTTTTGAGAGACTGCCCCTACGGTGGGTCAAAATGCGGTCTCTCAAAACAGGTGGTCTTTCATTAGAGGTACAACAACATGGAAAAGATAGCATTGTGTTCTGAGAGAGCGGTCTTAAAAAGATATGCGGTCTCTCATTAGAGGGGTCTCTCAAATGAGGTACCACTGTAAGGCTGATTGTGTTGCTGAGTCATTTTGTTTGCTGTTTAATGGGGCACAGAAACTTGATTCAGGTTATTTTTTAAATTGAAAATTATGGTATGATGAATATATTCATTGATTTACGTTCAACACTTCAAAAAGCAAATATGAATTTTAAAGACGGTTTGTATTCTTATGATATACATGTATTTGTAAAACATGACCACAGATGTTTTTCCACCAATCTGTGATTTTGTCATCATATTTGGTGTCATTTTGGTTTAAATATATTTTATTGGTAAACACAACTGGCCAACAGACTCACAAGCCAACATGTATATTAAGACTTCTATATTTGTCACAGCCCTGGTTGAGGAAGCGATCATGTAATCCATGACATTGTGACATTTGTCATATATTTTAGCTGCATGTATATCAAACAGATTTTTCTGTGTACATAGTGGAAGAATGTTAGCACTTATATGACTACTGAATTGTTGATATTTTTGTTATGCAGGTATCAACGTATGAGAAAACGAGAACATACAGCAGTGTGACGGACCCCATTGTGGCCACTACCTACCAGTACCCTGGCCCTATCACACTGATGCAGGCTACCAATCACAATATCACCATCAAGTGGGTGTCGCCTTCAGATGACGGAGTCTACAGACACAACATTGAGTACACCCCGGTTAGTACATTGAGTACATAGGCCAGGCAAATGTTTTATGTAGTGATAGTTCTCACTAATTGTATTATTCAGTTTATCATAGTTAGTATTCCATGGTGAAGCATGGGTTTTAAATACTCTCAAGATGTGCTTGGCTGTTTTAGTAGCTACATGTATAAATACTGACATTTATTAATCATGCGTAGTCTACCTATGCAGGGCTTCTGATTGGCTGGTAGCATGTCCAGTCTTTCTTTGGCACCTAAAAGGCTATTGGCTGATTGGCTGGCAGATATCAGTGACAAGAGACTGCACTGGATAGTATTTCTGTATCACTTGTTAAATAGAGAACGGCATTGTCTTCACCTGGTGGATGGGACTTAATAAAAAAACCAAAGTAATTTTAGGTTAGGCGCATTCACGTTAATATACATGTGTCTAATAATTGATATATGGTTGCAGTGACCTATATGAACTGTTGAGTGTATTTTTAAAATATATGGTCTGTATATATTTCCATGAAGAGCCAAGCCAATGACTGGAGTCCTATGAGGGTTGAGACCACCAGGAATGCCACTGTATACATAAACAGTCTTCATGATCTGCCACCCAACAAGGAGTACGCATTCCGTGTCAATGTCATATACAAGTCGTTTGAGACTTTCACATGGCCCAAAGGCAATGAGAAGCCATACAGGTTCTCGACTCTTGGTGAGTGGGAGACAAGTGGTGCATTTTTTCGTATTAAATTTATATAATAGGGAACAGGAAAGTGAAGGATGAAGGGTTAACAAGATAAATGGTGTGAGAAGCCATACAACTGCACTACGTAAAATAAATGGACCTTCACAGGGACTGACTTCCTAAAGAGTGTGCTAATAGTAAAGAAAAACAGTAAAATATGATAAATTTGCAAAATCTAGCAACTCCTCTTGAGATGTTGTGTGCTTCCCATGCAGAGATCAGGACATAACTAGAGGTTATCTGATGGCTAAATCACTATCCTACCCGGTACAGTTCCCCTGAGAGCCTGTATCCTCCAGAGACCCGAAGGGTTGAGGGAGGATACAGCTCAAGGGGGAACTGTACAGGGTAGGATAGTGATTTAGCCCTGGGATGATCTTTGTATCCTAAATGTATATGCCATAATTAGACGAAAAAGGGGAATGCAGCTTTTCCTGGGATTATGTGAGATGCTACGCACCTTTTCAGTAGCCAAAACCTACAATATCTGGTTCGTAATTTTGTTTGAGAAAAGCCCACCTCCCCTTCAGGAAGAAATAGGCCTAAACTACTGTCCTGTCAGGTCATGCATCTTGTGCAGCAGGCACCCTTGCAACGTGAGTGACGTCATGGCGCAAAACGTCATTAGAGTCGCTGTTTCCGCAAATATAGAACGTGAGGGATATACTGACTTTCAATGTTCTTTTAATGGGCAGATTGTATTTCCCTTGGGAAGATACTGGCTGTTGCTAGTGTAACATGTTCCATGTATTCTAATTGGACAGTTTCAGTATCCTCCCTAATTTTGTTATCGGTATGTCCCTTGAAAGACACTGTATGCTACAGGACTAAAAATGCAGTATGAGGGCAGTTTTAATGTCTACATTTAGGATACTACTTGTTATATAACTGCCCCTTGGACCATAGAAAAGTGGTCTTCAAGTAGCATTAATGTTTGGATAGAAAAAGTTAAGCACCATTAGAGGGACATTTTAAATAGCTGAGCATCTGTACAAGAGATGTACATGTACAGTTCAGGCAAATTATTATGTTTGAGAAGTTTTTGTATATGTATGGTATTTAGCTACATGCTGTTGGTATTGTGGGAAGTGTAGAATATCTTGAGTAGATGTATTAATGACTGTACAAATGACACATGTACTCAATTGGACGGTTTCAGTGGCTGTACCATCCCGGCCAGATATGCCACACATTATACAGACAAAAGGTGGAGCGTACAAGGTCACGTGGGATGTACCAGAGAATGGAGGCACTGCTGTTGACCACTACAGTCTTGTCTACAGGTAATGTCACTTTATACATCAACCGCTACAGTCTTGTCTACAGGTAATGTCACTTTATACATCAACCACTACAGTCTTGTCTACAGGTAATGTCACTTTATACATCAACCACAACAGTCTTGTCTACAGGTAATGTCACTTTATACATCAACCACTACAGTCTTGTCTACAGGTAATGTCACTTTATACATCAACCACTACAGTCTTGTCTACAGGTTATGTCACTTTATACATCAACCACAACAGTCTTGTCTACAGGTAGGGTCACTTTATGCATCAACCAGTACAGTCTTGTCTACAGTTAGTGTCACTTTATACATCAACTACAACAGTCTTGTCTACAGGTAATGTCACTTTATGCATCAACCACAACAGTCTTGTATACAGGCAGTGTAATTTTTAGGGATGCAACGATACACATTTTCATGAGACAATATTGTATTTGTGTCTTTTTGCCCAGAACCACTTCCTAGTAGTAACTATGTATTGTGATACAGTTCACAATACAATACATGATACAATACACATGATTTTGAGAACACACTTACATTAATACAATCTTCAGGGCATCCACATGGACATTTATTCATGTAAACAAAGACATCATGGGCTCATTTCCAGTCAATCAAACTGCTTAGATTTTGCTGCAGAAACAATTTTGTTTCATAAATGTGACGATTTTATTCATACAGATTTCAAACTAAACATCTAATGGATTGTTGGTATATTTGCTCGTAAAAATCCACAAAACAGCAACAAATTGCACATTTTGCTGCCTCAAACTGAGCACGATTCTCTTGCTGGTTCCTGGATGTTTGATATCAATGGAACTGTCAGGACCTCTTCAATATCATCACACTGCTTTGGCTTGATTTTTTATTCCCGCCCACCAAACGTCATATTGCATAAATTTACCGTCTCTGAAGTAAAAATGTAAGCATTGAAGGCAGCCAGATTCTGGTCCTGCTTCAGGGTGCTGATTGGCTCACAGGTCATGCAAATAAGTTTGCCAAGTCTTGGCACTTCATCAAGCATGCGCAGTGTGCACCGTCAACAAACAAGCATGGTGGAGTCCACAATACACCAGTGCACCGGTGTATTAGTACATCCCTTGTGACTATACATCAATCACTACAGTCTTGCCTACAGCTAGTGTCACTTTATACATCACTGTAGGAGTCTTGTCTACAGGCAGTGTCACTTTATACATCACTGTAAGAGTCTTGTCTACAGGCAGTGTCACTTTATACATCACTGTAAGAGTCTTGTCTACAGGCAGTGTCATTTTATACATCACTGTAAGAGTCTTGTCTACAGGCAGTGTCACTTTATACATCACTGTAAGAGTCTTGTCTACAGGCAGTGTCATTTTATACATCACTGTAAGAGTCTTGTCTACAGGCAGTGTCACTTTATACATCACTGTAAGAGTCTTGTCTACAGGCAGTGTCATTTTATACATCACTGTAAGAGTCTTGTCTACAGGCAGTGTCACTTTATACATCACTGTAAGAGTCTTGTCTACAGGCAGTGTCATTTTATACATCACTGTAAGAGTCTTGTCTACAGGCAGTGTCACTTTATACATCACTGTAAGAGTCTTGTCTACAGGCAGTGTCACTTTATACATCACTGTAAGAGTCTTGTCTACAGGTAGTGTCAATTTATACATAAGCCACTGCAGTCTTGATTACAGGTAGTGAACGTATTAACCACTACAGTCTTGTCTACAGGCAATGTCACTTTATATATCAATCACTACAGTCTTGCCTACTGCTAGTGTGACTTTATACATCAACCACTACAGTGTTGTCTGCAGGTAGTATCACTTATATACCAACCACTGCAGTCCTGTTTAAAGGCAATGCATGTCATTTCATACATGAGTCACTGTAGTCTTGTCTATGGTTTACAATGTCCCTTCATATATCAACCACAACTTTCTTGTCTCTAGGTAATCCCTTATAGATCAATATTACAGTTTTTTTCTATAAATAATATCACCTAGACATGGTCTTTTATAGTGTTGCCTACAGGTAATATCACTTACACATCAACCACTATAGTCTTGTTTACAGGTAGTATCACTTGTATCTCATTTAATACAGTCTTGTGTACAAGTTCGTGCAATATCACATATATATGGACCATTATATTCTTTGTCGATAGGTAAATATCATTTATGATGAGCTCACTGTCTCCTTCGTACGGTTAATTTTTATCGTCGTAGCTCATTCACCCATGATAACAATATCTCATAGCTTTATATCACACAGTATGTACATAGGAGGAAAACCACGCATCTACCCTTTCAGAAAAGGCATCAGCTCTTTTCTGATTGCCCCTATTTAGAGAATCCATAGGACAGAAATTCTACTGGATCATAAAGCCAATACACATGTGAACCAAGTGATCTGGTGGGTCCACTTGTTTACCTCTCCTTATTTGGAAGGAACTTCCATTTCAAGCAGGCAATTTGAAATGGACTGACTGTGATAACCAATCACAGCGAATGTACACCCTGTCCTCACATCATCACAATGCACATGTTTTGCGTGATGACGGAAAGGTACCTGTGCGTATATATATATGTATGGGCCCCCAGCGATTTTCCATTAGTTCCTGATGAGTTCATGTGAACCAAACCATTTGAACTTTTACCTCTTCCATTGAGGCCACTTGCCTGGTCTTATAGCTCAAAATTTCATTTATACATCAACCACAAAATTCTTGTCTACAGGTAGTATCACTTGTACCTCAACTACAACAGTCACGTTTGGAGGTAGTATTACTCATACCTCCATTTGTACAATCTTGTCTACAGGTACATATAATATCACTTGAACATCAACCACTACAATCTTGTCTCCATGTAATGTCACTTCAATACCAACACTGCAGTTTTTAGCTCTGCTGACCAAAGGTTGCAGAGCTTATGCTATCACTCATGTTTGTCCGTATGTCCATCCTTTCCTCCGTGCATCTCTCCTTCCAACTGTAAACTTTTGACTTCTGAGTGCGATACAGTCCAGAGTTTTTGTAGATGGCCCATATAACCTTTACGACTTATCAAGTGTATGAAAATGTAGGTCAAGTTTGATATTGGTGGCGCCACCTGCAGTATTATGTAATATATGAGTCACAATGTGAAAATCTTGTGAGCGCTCTAGCATCCTGAATGTTTGATAAATCTTCATGAAATTTAGTGGGATTGTGGAGGAGGTCAAAGTTTACGTGGCTTTTGATACTAGTGATGCCGCATGCAAATTTGGTGGTGTCTCCCTGCACCAAACATGGGATATTACCATTGTCACCCTCCACTGCAGATTCACGTAGATTTCAGGAGACAGTCATAGCTGTCTAAGCCTTAACAGCCAATCAGAATCCTTCATTTCTATTTGAGGTATAATGATTGCTTTAATGGAAAGGTTCAAGGGTTGTTATGAGAGAGAGCACAAGATCCCACTATTGCGTTGACCCTTTCCTCTGCAATTAAGACAGTCAATAGCTTTCCTTGGCATACTAGCCTGAGCACTTTGTTGTTGACCTGGGGCATTGTATCTTGATAGACCTCATCTACAATTCTCATTGAAATTGTTTTTCATTGATGTTGAAATTACTCAAAAACATTGAAGCGGATGATTTTGATCACCAGCCAGCCTCTGGGGAAATGGTTTTGTGCTCCAACTGTGCATTTTTAGCATCATGACCTCAATTTTCATATTTGATTCTCTGTCAGGACTCCAGACAACTTCAACTGGACACAGGCATACAATGGCACAGGCACACAGTGGGTGGTGGAGGGGCTGGTGGGAGGCAAGGCCTACAGCTTCCGGGTGGCAGCCAAGAACACAGAGGGATGGAGTCCCTACAGTGCAAACACCTCCTTCCTTATCATTAAAACTATAGAGCCTGGTGAGTTCCCACATAACCACCTTCATTTCTCTGTGATAAATAACAGTGTATGCAGACTGTGACATCATTATTTTTTATGTCTACAAACCTGAAATCAACTTGGTTGAATTATGTGTTACCAAGCATTGTGCAGAAGACGAGGAACCAGAGCATGTGAACTAAGTGACCATATTAATATGGAAGAGGTTAGATTAAACAATTGTTCAATAGTAGGCTAAAAGACGATTCTAGAGCCCAAAATAGCTAGAGGCTTGTCAGACTTAAAAAAAGGAAAAAAAAAAAAAAAAAATTGTTCAGTAGTGCTCCATATGTATGCAGTTGAGACATATGTGTGATTTTACCTTCATACATGTGAACTTGAATGTTAACGCTGACGGTAAAACAGAATGAAGACAGGATATGTTGCTGTTTTCAGGTACCTACAAACAAGACCAGCTGACTATCGTCCTGGGCTCAACATTGTCAGTCATCATCATCATCATTGCGGCCTGCTGTATTGTGCTTGCTATAGGTCAGTGGTCACATATTTAATCCCTGGCCTTCATAGGCTTCATTCCTCACTTGAAGTGGTTAACATCAACTGGAAAGTCGAAAGTTATGCACTTCATAATTTATTTTTGAAATGAAGAGTCTGTTTTTACTAGACTTTGAGAAAAAAAATTCATGAAGATTAAAGTGTGCAATTCCTAAATTTATTGAGCTTAACATGTGAGAAAAATCTTGCACCAAAGTCTATTCCAGCTTACTTTGGAATTAATACTTGCAACAGTGAAAGTGAATAACGGTGCACTTTAAGAGTATATTATTGTGGCCTCCACATGCATCATTGGGTTTTATTTGGCTCACTATGTATTCCTGACACAGTGTACCGCCAGCGATCAGAACACAAGGGTATTCCTGCAGAACTGGTAGCGGGACTGAACCGACACAGCCCAGACTTGGAGCTGGCCACCCTGAGAGAGCTACCAAGGAACCATATACAGGCAGCTAATGCACTGTATGCTATCAAGTGAGTGCCCAGCATACGTCAGGTATTGACCGGCTGGTTATACTGAAACCAGCCCAATGACAGGCTGGTTGTACTACTGACAACAGTCCTATGACAGGCTGGTTGTACTACTGACGACAGTCCTATGACAGGCTGGTTGTACTAATGACAACAGTCCTATGACAGGCTGGTTGTACTTTATGACAGTCCTATGACAGGCTGGTTGTACTTCTGATGACAGTCCTGTGACAGGCTGGTTGTACTGATGACAGTCCTATGGCAGGCTGGTTGTGCTGATGACAGTCCTATGACAGGCTGGTTGTACTCCTGACAACAGTTTATGACAGGCAGGTTGTACTGGTGACAGTCCTATGACAGGCTGGTTTTACTTATGACAGTCCTATGACAGGCTGGTTGTACTGGTGACAGTCCTATGACAGGCTGGTTGTACTTTATGACAGTCCTATGACAGGCTGGTTGTACTGATGACAGTTCTATGACAGACTGGTTGTACTGCTGATGATAGTCGTAGGACAGGCTGGTTATACTCACAACAGTCCTATGACAGGCTCGTTGTACTGATGACAGGCTGGTTGTACTCATGACAGTCCAATGACAGGCTGGTTTTACTACTGGTGACAGTCCTACGACAGGCTGGTTGTACTACTGGTGACAGTCCTGTGACAGGCTGGTTGTACTGACGACAGTCCTATGACAGGCTGGTTGTACTTCTGACGGCAGTCCTATGACAGGCTGGTTGTACTTATGACAGTTCTATGACATGCTGGCTGTACTGATGACAGTGCTAGGACAGGCTGGTTGTACTACTGATAACAGTCCTGTGACAGGCTTGTTGTACTGATGACAGTCCTGGGACAGGATGGTTGTCCTTGCGAGAAAGGGGTAAGGGGGGGGTGTTTCAGTACGCTGGTACAGGTAATTATTTTTCTAGAGTACGTAGTACGGAAAATGAAAATCTTTCAAAATTTTGGATAGTACGAAATACGTAAAACAAGAGGGCTTCCAGTACGCCAGTACGATAAATAAAAAGCCCCAGTACGCCAGTACGGGAAACCCCTTTCCCACCCTCTTGGGACGGTCCTATGACAGGCTGGTTGTACTTACGACAGTCCTGTGACAGGCTGGTTGTACTCACAGCAGTCCTACCTTCACTGTTTTACTTTGACATGGACAAAGCTGTCAAGGGATAATTTCTGGTGGCATCTGCTACTTCCCTGGTCTTTTGTTAATGTTGATAATTTTTGTTGTAAGCAACACATTGCAATTGATGTTTAAGTGAGACCTGATAAGAGAAGATGGCAATAGTATCAGGTTTCCTTTGTGGACACAGCAGGATGACAGTCCTTTGACAGGCTGGTTGTACTCATGGCAGTCCTATGACAGGCCGGTTGTACTCATGACAGTCCTTTGACAGGCTGGTTGTACTCATGACAGTCCTTTGACAGGCTGGTTGTACTCATGGCAGTCCTATGACAGGCTGGTTGTACTACTGAGCAGCTGAAAGAGTTAAATTGACCTGCTGAGTTTTTTGCATGGGTGGGTATTAAAGGGTTAATGTCTGTCAAATGCAGTGCGTTTCATTGATGTCGGTTGTAAAGAAACAAATTTGGCATGAGGAAAAGACTGATATAGCAGAAGTAGAGGTGAACTGGTTGTTGTTTGATCCAGGCATGAGTGACGTATTTATACCACATCAAAACTGTTCCAAATAAACTTGTCAATGAAGCCTCAGAATCAGTTATTTGCAGACATGAAGTTTGTGTGCACCTCTAAAATTAAGCGTACACTGAAGCACATTCTGTGTTGCATTCAAATCTGAATTCTACAGCATTGTCTTTGAGGTCAGACCTTGTTGTAATGCACATGTAGTTATACCCCTGCTGTCATGTATGCAGTATCATACCCACGGATGAGGACATTGCTGCCTTGCCTCACTATCGCCGTGACCAGCTGACCTTGACCAAATTCCTTGGTAGTGGAGCATTTGGAGAAGTGTTTGAAGGACTTGCGAGGAACATCTTGAGTGAGGACTCGGGAGAGACAAATGTAGCCGTAAAGGTGAGTTGATGATTTGATGGTCTCAACAGACAGAAATACAGGACGTCCATTGCCATATATAGATATACATGTATTGCACCAAGTACTGGAGTGGCCAAGCTTAAGAATGAGCAAGTCCATGAATATAGTCCATGTGTCGCTTCGAGTATGCTGGTACAGCAAATAATTTCTCCCCAGTACACCATACAGATAAAAAAAGAAAGTTCCAACATAATGTCCAGCATGAAAGGCAGAAAATAAAAAGGCTTCCACTAGGCTGGTAGTCCTACTACATATATTAGTACGAAAGTACCTTTTACCCCTCTCGTGTGAGTGGAACATTGAATATAAGGGGAGGCAGGAGTTCCAGCTAAGTTCAGTGAGGAAATCTTGAAGAAACTCCAAAAGAATAATGCTGTGTAGGACAATCGGCTGGAAATAACTGGTTTCAACATGTAACTGCTTGGAGAGATTGCTTTGCCAAGATCACACTTGTTTCCTTTGGCGAAGCATGTATAGTATGAGTAAGTAAGGGGATAACTATTGGAAGCATATAAATGTTGCAATCAGTCTTCAGTCACAGATGCTTATTTCTGTGAATTCAGTGTCAAGCTTCATAATGACTTCTGAGTACTATGAACAATAGACATGCATTGAAGTAAGTTTTGAGACCCATTTGAAACCTGTTTCTGTTGGGCACAGACATTACGCAAGGGTGCGACGGACACGGAGAAGGAGGAGTTCTTAAAGGAAGCCTTGTTGATGAGTAACTTTAAACATGAACATATTCTACGACTTCTGGGGGTGTGTCTTGACAATGACCCACAATTCATCATTCTGGAACTGATGGAAGGAGGGGACTTGTTGTCCTACCTTAGAGCCTCACGCCCTTCATCGGTAAGTATGAGTGACCACGGTCGTATGATTCCCTTTTTGTGTTGGAGATAGCATATTGTTAATTGATATATTTTGTGCGTACATAGTGTAGCTACATAACTTCCTGAAATATTTGCTCTTGACATATAGACATGTTGCATTAACCCTTCCTTCTCAAATTAAGACTTTGTCAGCAGCTTTCAAATAGATGGTCAACTCATCTATTTTTGATATGCTCCTATTTTCCTATAATTCATCAGAGCATTACTAAATCACACTCCTAAGCAAAGTTTCATCACAAATTTGAAGACTGCTAAATGGACAATCATCACAATACCTCTTTTTTCATGATTTGTAATATTTAAGAATATTGATCAATAAAATACCTGATTTTTTGTGTGTTTAAATGCAAAGTTTTGCTGAGCTTTCTCAGGAATATGTGAAAATTCCCAACTGAAACCACATTTCATAGAGCAGGTCTTTTGAAATACATAAAATGAATAGTGTACAACTGAGGATAATATTTTAAGCTTCAATTCAGGAGAAGTTTTAACTTTTACAGCATCTGAAAAGAAGCCTATCAGAAATAGGAGGTTTAAAAGTGTTATATTGCTATTATTGTGTCTGGGGTAGCTAATGAACTGTTATGTCCATGCTATAAAAAAAATGAAAGAATTGGGTGAATTTTTTATGTTAGATTTTATGAATTTATCATATCTTTAAAATTATCACCTTTAATGTTTATGTGCTTCATCTCATCTTCCATAAGAAAGCGTATATGCTGCCAAGTTGGCTTAGTCTATCAGTAATTGGGAGATCATGCGTATATATTATATGTATGTGTATATTTAAGTGTTGATTGGCTATATTTGCAGCAGGTTGAGGCACGACTCAGTCTGCCAGATATGGTGGGGATCTGTCTAGATGTAGCACTTGGCTGCCAGTATCTGGAGGATATGCACTTTGTACACAGGTAAATATACCTTGGCCCTCGAATCTGCAAGGCACATCTTTCCTGTCACTGTTTACTGCTCGTCTGTCCTGTACATCAAATCCTCCCTGCTGTTCATATACAGGTATTTGTTGAAGACCCCAAATAAAATATGGTAGTCCATGTCCTGAGAGACCCCTCCTGTGACAGACCACCATGCTCCTGCAGAGACCCCTCCTGTGACAGACCACCATGCTCCTGTAGAGACCCTTCCTGTGACTGTAGAGACCCCTCCTGTGACAGACCACCATGCTCCTGTAGAGACCCCTCCTGTGACAGACCACCATGCTCCTGTAGAGACCCTTCCTGTGACTAGAGACCCCTCCTGTGACAGACCACCATGCTCCTGCAGAGACCCCTCCTGTGACACCACCATGCTCCTGTAGAGACCCCTCCTGTGACAGACCACCATGCTCCTGTAGAGACCCTTCCTGTGACTGTAGAGACCCCTCCTGTGACAGACCACCATGCTCCTGTAGAGGCCCCTCCTGTGACTTTAGGACCCCTCCTGTGACTGAGATCCTTCCTGTGGCATACCACCATGTCAGATGACCATGGCCTGGGCAAGACTATCATTGTCTCCATCCTTTTTATTCACTTTTTACACCTTTTGAATGCAGTGCAACCACATGTATTGAAAGACATACCGTTGTCTGGTTGGCTGTAGGGTTGGTTTTTCAAGGCAGGGATATATGTAACAGTGTTCAAACTATTCTTTGTTTGATGAACAGTGAAACATCGTTATAATGACACTATCTGTTCCCTGAAAATGTACCAAATACCCGAATGTGTCAGAAAAAGGAGTCAAATAAGAAATAAAGTTTTACTCTTGCAAAACTAGTGTCGTTAAGTGAATATGTCAGCCAGCTGTTATTATAACAGGTTTCACTGTAATAAGGTTCTCTGGCCAAGTCCTCAAAATGTGTAACTTTCGGAAAAGTTGACTGATGTATCTGTGACATAAGTGACCTGTATGTGGCATTAACCCTTTCTCCTTTGTATGAAGACTGTCTTTCCTTGCCATGGGTTGGGTAGTAACCACCCATGCCGCACCAAGGATAGTTGTTCACTTGACCCATGTTATCTTGATAGATCGCATCTACAATTCTCGTCCACATTGTTCTTCATTACTGTTATAGTTGAAATCATGGAAGCAAATGACATTTGACCAATAGTTGGTTTTGGCCAGTTGTACAGGGGGAAGGGGTTAAGTATAATGTAAATATGTACTCTTGTAGACCCTGCATAGACTAGTCCTGTAGGGCTACACTGTCCATACTGCTACAGGGATCCTGTACATGGCCTTAAGTGTATAATGTGACTGTACTACTATCAGTTACACTGGGGTTGAGCTGGTAATATGGCAAGATAGAGCACCCGAATGAAAGTGTAGAGCCTAAAGCTAAACCATCCAATGAAATGTAGGCCCTGAAGGCAAAGCCTCATGGGCCTACATTCTCCTTGGATGGTTTGGCTGAAGTGTCTACACTTTCATCAGGGTGATCCATATTGTCGTATCAATGGTTCAACCCCAGGGGGATGATTTTATCTCTGGATGATGAAAATAAAGTAATTTCAAATTGCTTCATTTGGCAGTCTTCTGCTCTTTTGTCCCCCACAAGTTCACTTTTTCCTGCACAATGTACTCATAAGTCCTCTGGGTCGAACATAAAACGAGGCTCTAAAATGATTGACAAGGAATTCCCCTAGTTGCTCGGGGGGCTACAGAAAAATAGACCCTGGTGAAGCCAGCTCTATGGCAAGACATACATGGGCCGACTAACCAATGAAATTCCTATATTTTTCACCATCAGGAGATTAAACTATGTCACCAGGAATTCCCCTCAGTACTCCTGGGGCTACAGAAAATACACCCTGATGAAGCCAGCTCCACAGGAACACATGCAAGGTCCAACTAACCAATGAAATTCCTTTATTTTTCACCCTCCAGAGACAAAGTAGATTGTGCAGGGATCAGTCATGTCCAGCTATATTGTGCTCCTTACTGTTACAGGGACCTGGCAGCAAGGAATTGTTTGGTCTCCACAGCTGATAATAGGGTGCGTTCAGTGAAAATTGGTGATTTTGGTCTTGCACGAGACATCTACAACAATGACTACTACAGAAAGGAGGGGGAGGGTCTGCTGCCTGTGCGCTGGATGTCGCCAGAGTCGCTCGTAGATGGCGTCTTCACCACACAGTCCGATGTCTGGTACAGTATAATCCTCTATTTGTTTTTTAATTTTTTTGTTTATTTATTAATATTTTGATGTGAGAAAATTACATGCAGATGCATTGGTTTACGGTCTATGATGGTTGACAAATGTACAAGAAAGGGTTTGATTATAACTGATGATAACCTGTCATTTGAAGTTAAAGTCTGTAGGTCATGTTTCTTCTCTGCAAAGCAACTTGAACCCTTTAATGGCTAGAAGGAGACTGAGTAAATAGTGGTCCTTGCCACTGATAGGGCTAGTGTGTCCAACCCATGCCGCGGAAAACTCTTGACCTGGAGCATGCCCTCTTGAAATGTTGTATCAACAATTAGCGGCAAAAATATTTTCTGTTTACATGGAACTTAAATGGAAATTTTGAAGCCAACAATTTTGCATCCTTGCACTTTTGCACAATTTTTAAGCAGGAAAAGGTTAAACAAGAGTAAAGTGATCTTGATAGATCTTGCATGGCTTAATTATTTTCATAGTAATCTGGAAGTAACTATGAGGATCATACGCATTAGTTCATGTGTATTGGGTGTTTGGTGTTGAACCAGATGAGAGATTGCCAACAATGACCAGTAGTTTTAGTACATTTGTTGGACAGATGGAACATTTATGTTAGGAAGCATTAATGAGGAGGACTACCTTTGCAGGGCATTTGGGATACTGATGTGGGAGACCTTGACCTTTGGCCAGCAGCCATACCCAGCAAGGACCAACATTGAGGTCCTTCATTTTGTCCGCAGTGGAGGTCGACTGGATCGACCGAACAATTGTCCTGATGACTTGTGAGTAATGTGTTTAACCCTTTCCTCCTTGAATTAAGACTGAGTCAACAGCTTTCCTTGGCATGGGTTGGGCACTTAGTGCCCAACCCATGCCAAGGAAAGCTGTTAACCTGGGGCATGTTATCTTGATAGGTCTCATCTTCAATTCTCAATCAAATTGCTTTTCATTACTGTTGAAATTAGCTGAAAACATGGAAGCAGATGACATTTGACCAGAAGCCAGTTTTGGCCAGTTTAAGGGGGAAAGGGTTAAAGATTTATCAGTCCATGTGCATTGGGAATTAATGTCTCAATGATATGATATTTTGGATGTACAAATTTACATATTAAGGGTATACATGTGAAAATAGAGATGTACGTAAGTAATTCAGACAGTGAGAAGCAGTAGTGTTGAGAGTGGACAGTTACACCTCATTCATTTTACATGTCAGGTTTTAGTGAGAATGTTTGTATTACTTGTGTGTTTTAGTGATCCATTGTTGCTGATTTGTGGTTAATGTTCAAAGTCTAGTGTTACTGTTTTTGCTTGAGAAATCCCTTATTGCTGATTTGTTTCAGATATCACTTGATGCTAAAGTGCTGGGCATTCACGCCCGATGACCGACCTTCCTTCCATTTCATTGCTGAACAGCTGGAATCATTCAAAAGTAGATCAGCCGACCCAAACAGTGACTTTGCAGCCAGATGGTCTTATGGAAATGCCGATGATGGTAAGTCAAGTCTGAGCATGTTGTGTATCTAATGTGAACTAATGCTCAATTCTGAAAGATCAGACAGAAGGCTTTGATTAAATTGTTGAGTAAACAGCCACATTTAAAAAAAAAAAAGTTGTGTCCATGTGACTTGCCTCCTTCTCCATGTAATGTGTACAGCTGACTCCTCAGAGACTTTCCTATTGGGTGTCTAGTGGTCTTTCATATGTTGTATCTACTCTCAGTGTGTTGTATGCATCCTTTGGTGTTTTTCCTTTCCATTTATTTGTCTCTGTTTTTAGAAAAAAAAAAACACAGTACAAAAATTCCAAGTTTTTTTTTTCAAGAGATATCAAGTTTTCAGTTTTCTTAAATCAATTCAGCTGTTTGCTATAAATTTGAAGAAAGAAAGGGTTTTTTGAAGTGTTTGGAGAAATTTCTGGCATTTTTCTTTTTAGAAAAGGTACAGAATTCTTTTTCATTTCAATATCATCTCTGCCAAAGATACATTTAACTGTATGCGCAAGATTTCAATTAGGATGAACTTTTTCTGTCATGGTAAATAAATATGAAACTGTAAAAGCCCAAGCAAAGGGTTCTTACTGATCTCAATTGCTTTATTTACATGTGGTAGCTAGGAGAATGACTGGGAATTTAAGGACAAACCTTTCTGAGAATTTTGCTGACCAGCTACTGGTGCAGTTTGTACCGACTACTGTTGTATTAGGACTGAGCCTCACTGTCTGATATTTCTGTGAATTTAGCTCGTACCATCTCACCTGTGTGTTTGATTGCTCCCAGCTAATGTCATTAACTTGGATTGAAACCGGGGCAGCACACTCTGTGTGATGTTCCCCTGCATGGACTGCCCACAGCCCCACAGGCTGCCCAGCTCTAGTTGACTCTAATAACTCCAGTAACCTGCATTTTGTTCTTCAACCTGTGCATATGAGCCAGACCCTGCCAGATATTGATCCTGAGCATTCATACTAATGGCCTTGTATTTATGTATTTCATGTAGTTTGTTTTATTCAGCCCTTCTTTGAAAGATCACATGAAACTGGACTATTGCAAGTGAGTCTGTATGTGCACAACATTTCTTGAAAATGGATACTTGCACACTCAAGCAGAACTTGCCACACTTGAAATCAGCTGTACAGAGGACAAACTGCTCTAGGGGTAGGTGGCGCTGCATATTGATGGTGAATGTGGGGTTTTGTTCTCACCTAGGTGGCATTGACAACCCGGCATATGATGGCAGGGAAGTTGACATGGATAGTGATTCTCTGCTCTCTCCAGCAGAACTTGCTGCATTGAAGCAACAATCAGGTATGGAGTCATGTCGTGGTGATGGGGGATGGTGAAGGGGGTGTTGGGTTATTGATTCGATAAACAGGATACTTGTACATATTCAACGCTTCACACAGCATTCACTTGTGTTTATTCCTATAAATGAGGAAATTTATAGTTGATTTAAACTTTACCCACAAACAGTCAGACCTTCCTTCAATTTTCAACTCAATTACCGACGTGCCTTGTAACCTGCCTGTACCCCGTAACTGCCTTCACATCCAGCTCTTGCACTTGCCAGCTTTCAACCATATCCTAATTTTGGTTGCAGAGAAACACGCAGAAATAGAAACTTTATTCATGTCTAGTAAAATGAAAAGGAAGCACTCAGACTGTGGAGTAGTGGCTCATTAAAATGTAGTATTCCCAGTTTGAAATGAGAATTACTGTCCAGTGGTATAGGACACGGCGTTTTCTTTCACTGACACCCTGGTATATTGTACATACGTAGTCACAGTTTGGTGTAGGTTAGGTGTAGTCACATTTTTTTGACATCAGATATCAACTCTGGGGACCAGTTTGTCATGTATGGTATGTTTGCTACGTACATGAAGCAGCTAGTCATGAAATACACGTAGTGTTCCAGCCTTGTCCGAGGAGCACTATCATGCAAGTACTGTATTATGAATTAATTGACCCTTTAAAACTTGTAAACATTCTGGAGTTAATTTACATAGAAATAGAAAATACTTGTGGCTTAAAGTGTGTATGTGTATCAATGAGTAATTGATCTTGACAAGCGGTGCACAACTTTGAACTTTCTTGGTTGATGCAAAGAGGGAGTTATATGCGGGGTGAAGAATGGATATTTGATTTGGACACTGGACATCAGTGTGTCGAGTTAGCCACAGTTTTGGGAGGCGAAGGATCACTCATGATTCACCCTACTCATAAATGTTCCCAAAAGAGCTAAGGCCTGTAGTTCATCATTTAGCTGTAGAATACCACATGTACAGAGCCTCGCATATGCAGGTCCAGAAATGCTCCCCTTTGGTAGGACTAAGGGAGCTCTGTGTACGGTAGTTTATCTGTGATTTGCTCATGACAGCCTGAAGCAAGTTTGTAAATAAGAGTCATTTGGTAATAAAGCAAGAAGTCACAAGCTGAGCAAAGAGTCACAGACTGGTCTGTTGTGCAGGAAGGTGTAGTGGTTTAAGCTAGCATGTGTGAGTAAGGCTGTGTGTGTGTGTTTATACATGTACAGGGTCGTCAAGTCATTTCTGTTACCTCAGAACTGTGACAAGTAAGTGACATGACAGAGAACATCTGTGTACCAGATTGCAATGAAGTCTGCTCTGTTTGGAATAGAAATGATACAGGTCCACAGTTGAAGTATCTTCTAATACTGAAAAAAAAATAATTGATCAGTCAATTGCAATTTAATTGCAGAAATCTGACCAAAATCACTTCTGGCTGATCGGCTTTTTAGAAAATTTTCGAAGTGAAACTATAGACTGAAGTCTCAGATGTGTGAAAATGAAAACTGCATAATAAATACATGTTTATGTCTTTTGACAGGAAATGGGGAGAAAGTTTGCTTCTGTGGGGCAGTTGTTGTATTTTACAAAGTGAAAGAAAGACACAAATATATCTGCATGGGGAGCTTGTCAAAAAGTAGTGAGTTTTGGTAGAAAGGTCCAAGTAGTGGGAGACTCTTTCCAAGTTATATTTGAAAGGTCCAAGTGGGAGACTCTTTCCAAGTTATATTTGAAAGGTCCAAATGGGAGAGTCTTTCCAAGTTGTATTTGAAAAGGTCCAAGTGGGAGACTGTTTCCAAGTTATATTTGAAAGGTCCAAGTGGGGGAGTCTTTCCAAGTTATGGTTGAAAGGTCCAAGTGGGGGAGTCTTTCCAAGTTATAGCTGAAAGGTCCAAGTGGGGGAGTCTTTCCAAATTTTGATTGAAAAGTCCAAGAATTGGAAGACTGTTTCCAAATTACAGTTCAAAGGTCCAAGAGTTGAGAGATTCTCCAAAATACAGTTCCAAAGTCCAAGTCATGGAAAACACTTTCCCAAATTTTGGTTAAAAAGTTCAAGAGGCGGTAGGCTTTGTGCAAATGTAGGAGACTTTGCAGGTATGGAGCGAGCTGGAATATTTGAATCATCAGTACAAATTGGGACAGCAGTTAAACCTGATGTCTACTTTGTCAAGGGGCTGACTGTGTACTTTGACAAGTGCAGGTTTATATACTGTGACTGAATACACAGGTCATCCACCCTGGAGCCCATCAAGACAAGAGTAAAGGGCAGACTTTACATGGACAAGTTACAAAAAGACGAAATGCAGTTGATGCAGATGAGGGAACGATCTCGATATCAGTCTCTATGAATGTGTAGATCTAACGCCTATCACCTCTGCAGTATGCTATGTTTCTGGGTTTGGTCTTGTTGCCATGACAACGGTGATGTCTGCATGATCAGTATGAACCATAATGCCTGGATTCCTGATGTTGACCTTGGATGGGGACCACAATTAATGACTTTGGTTGGCTTGGCTTAGCATTTAGTGAATGGCTGGAACTTTTCAGCTGCAGAACGAACCTATCTTTGCTCTTCTGATGTAAGTGAATCCATCTTTACAGCCTTTTCCTCACTATATCTACTCCCTCTTCTTGCTTGACTTGTTGACTAGCTAATCCCAATTCTTTAATTTCATATGAGGATCATGCATTCAAGTGCTGCATATTAATGGACATATCTTGAGTTTTAAGTGTATGTTAAACTTTGGTTAACACAGCAATTTTCATCAGCTCAGGAGCATCTTTAATTAGGGGATGTCATGGACTGTTAAAGATATGCATATGATTATTGATCAATGTATTGTTACACTGACAACTGCTACCTCATTGCTGAGTCCAACTGGTACTTGGGAGGTGTACGCTTCAATCAAGAGCACTCCATTGGCTGTGCTGCTAAAAGTGTATCGTGCTATGCTGAGCACTCACCTGCTACATGTATGTAAAAGTGGTCCCATGCAGTGCTACATGTAGGAGTGGTCCCATGCAGTGCTACATGTATGTAAGAGTGGTCCCATGCTGTGCTACATGTAGGAGTGGTCCCATGCAGTGCTACATGTATGTAAGAGTGGTCCCATGCAGTGCTACATGTAGGAGTGGTCCCATGCAGTTCTACATGAAGCACACATTGTTTTTATTTTGTCATGTACTGATTTTGTGGATATGTCAATATTTTGGACAAATTGCTGCACACTGCTTGCTTTGGTAGATTCCTAGCAGGATGCAGAGGAGGTGGGGGTGAGGGCAGAAGAATAGACGTTTATTCAGTGAACTAAAACAGTCCATCCCCTACAGATCTTAATGCCTATTACTCTTTATAAAAAACATATATGTTATGCATGTTGGCCTCAGTGGGGCTAAACAGACATGAGGTGTCAAGTTTTATTGAGACTGACAGGCACTAGATCTCTTGGTGGTGTGAAAAAATTCCTGATTATGATCAAGTACATATTGCTTAGGCAGAGTCCTTAGTTGTATAAGATAGTGATCACTGCAGCAAATAAAAATGGCCAGAAAAGGCACACCACATGGTGCAAGAAAGTGATCACTGCAATAAAAGTGGTCAGTGAAGGGCACACCACAAGGTGCAAGAAAGTGATCACTACAATAAAAGTGGTCAGTGAAGGGCACACCACAAGGTGCAAGAAAGTGATCACTACAATAAAAGTGATCAGTGAAGGGCACACCACAGGGTGCAAGAAAGTGATCACTACAATAAAAGTGGGCAGTGAAGGGCACACCACAAGGTGCAAGAAAGTGATCACTGCTATAAAATTGGCCAGAAACAGCACACCACATGGTGCAAGAAAGTGATCAGTGAAGGGCACACCACAGGGTGCAAGAAAGTGATCACTACAATAAAAGTGGTCAGTGAAGGGCACACCACAAGGTGCAAGAAAGTGATCACTACAATAAAAGTGATCAGTGAAGGGCACACCACAGGGTGCAAGAAAGTGATCACTACAATGAAAGTGGGCAGTGAAGGGCACACCACAAGGTGCAAGAAAGTGATCACTATAATGAAAGTGGTCAGTGAAGGGCACACCACAGGGTGCGAGAGAGTGATCACTACAATAAAAGTGGTCAGTGAAGGGCACACCACAGGGTGCAAGAAAGTGATCACTACAATAAAAGTGGGCAGTGAAGGGCACACCACATGGTGCAAGAAAGTGATCACTGTTCAGTGTATTACTGCTAAATGTTGTAAAGTTTGCAGTGTTCAGAGGAGTAATATTCTGTATCTGACTTTAGCAAAATGCACACAGCACAATGTAGTCTGTTTAGTATGGAGAACATTGCTTTGTATAATATACAGATCCTGTTTTAAATACTTGGTACAGAACATTTTGCAGTGAATTTCAGCTATTATGTATGGAATACTGCTGGGATGAAATTATGAGATCATTTTTTATTCTGCTGAAAATCACAACCAATCACAGATGACAAAAGTAGAGAAAGATGCACAGTGCACTAGTTATTGTCAGCTCACCATGTCCGATTTGCGGAATTCTCAGTGTTCAATGAAGGAAAATCTGAGACATCTCAGACCACAATATTGTAGGAAATAGGATGTAAACAGGAATAACAGTCTTATGTTGCCAAAAAAAAAATTGAAATACTGTATTCACTTAACTCATTCCACCCTGATGACGCTTTTTCCCGCTAATATCTAAATGTCGTCTGCTAATTGTATTTTACTAATTTAGGGATTATTTTTCAATATTTTGGATGAAACTTGCATGGAAGATCATTCCAAATTATATGCCCATGGTCAACAGCTTTCCTTGGCGCGCTCTGGGCGCATTGCGCCCAGAGCGCGCCAAGGGAAGCTGTTGACTCAGTCTTCTATCAGGGTGGAATGAGTTAAATAAGTGCACAGTGTGCTATGAAAATATTTCATCCACAAAAGCTGAAAAAAATGTAGATTCTAAGTGAAATAATAAATTAAACCACTTGCTTGAAAGCTATGGGATATTGTGGGGGGCCTTTCATAGAAAAATGGGAGGGGGTGTGCTTATTAGGGAGTGTGCGCTCATCAAGATTTTTGTTTGAAACTAGTCAGAATGAATATACAACCATGTAATCTCTTAACGATGTCCCAACACTGGCTGGTGGTCAGACGTCACATGCTTCAATGTTTTTGTCTAATTTTAGTGATGAAAAATTATTTAGAAGAGAACTATAGATGAAACCTGTCAAGATGACATGCCCCAGGTCAACAGCTTTCCTTGGCATAGCACGCAACCCATGCCAAGGAAAGTTGTTGACACAGTCTTAATTCAATGGGAAAACGTGAAAGCATCAAAGTAGGTGAAATTCCACAGTGAATCAAAATACCTGGAAAAGAGCTGCATATTTTTTCTTTCACTCATAATCTTTTTAGATTCTGAGTTACTCCTTCCAACCAAACTAATTTTGAAAAGAAAAGAAGTTTTGTGTCAAGTTTTCTGTCTTTGATAACTACAAACTTCATTGCAAAACAAATCTGTTACATCTGGCAGTTAAGCTAGAATGTATCTAGGAAACTTACTGATACTTGTCACAATTTATGAGAAGTGAAACAAAAGTATGTCTTGGACCCAATTATATGCATGTAGCTGTAATGTAAACATTTAAAGTGAATTATGGATCAGTCCAGCAATTTGTCAATTTGATCATATACAATGTAGGTTGTTATTTAATGTACATATTAACATCAACACTCATTATATTTGTAAATACCAACAGGAAATAACTTGTATGCGTGAGGTAGTTTTAGACATCCCCCCATAGGGGGTGATATTGAGAAAGTCTCTGGCACATTGGATCCAAGTTGTGACCTGTTAACCTGTTGTGGGCGGGGAGTGCATGACATACCTATGACCTTGACCCTGGTGAGTGGCATGCTCCTGACAGATGCGTTGCTCTGTATATGCATTGTAGGGCTAGGAGGCTCGGTCAAACTAAGTCCAGGTAGTAAGAAAAAGCGCCTTCAGAAGTTACTGGGCAGCAGTTCCACGGAGGAGATGAGCAGCGATCAGCAGGTAGGGATCCTCAGCCAATATAATGTGGAGATCTGCTTCAGACAACCTCTATATATGATCATCCTTGTTTGTGTGTAAACCACTGCTACCTTTTAATGTGCAAGCCACAGGATGGTAGCCACCTGCTGTTTAAGATTCTGAAGCATTACCATGAAAAATTGATCAGTTAAAACTATTTGAGTATTTTCCATGTCCTTGTACAGAACTAGTTTAATATGCAACAAGAGTCCACCTTATTGGCAACTTGTTTTCTAGCCCAGCCTCCAGTATTTGCATATATGTTAGTTGCAAGATTACATTAGTACCCCACTGTACCATATGATACACAGATAATAGTAGCAAATAGTGACCACTAGATGTCGCTGCAGTGTGGGCGGCACGCATGCTTGTGTACATGGTAGCTGGATAGATGTTACTGCATCATGTACAATGCATCCAGTTGTTGTCGAGCATGCCCCCTGACTGGCCACTGCAGGTGGCCTATGATGCACTGACGCTAGAAACTGTAATGTTTGTATGATACACGTGTCAGTTACTGTTTCTGCGATGCATCTTTCAATTCAATTTGAGGTTTTTGTAGTGTAAGTTAGATAATTTTCCTGTAGTCAGTATTAACGTTTTGCTGTGAAACAGGGCTGAAAGATGTGACTGAAATGTCCAGAAAACTAATTGATGGTGTAATGTAGAAGACGTGGATTTATATGTTCTTGAACGGACTGAAGAGGACTCCGCAGGGTACTTAACTCATTCCATACTATGGTGACAGGCCTTGGTCAGTGGTTCTGGCACTGCCTGGCAAGTCGTGCTGCAGCTGCCCTTGTGGCAGCTGCAGCACGACTTGCCAGACAGTGCCAGAACCACTGACTTAAGACTATAGATATGTTGGTACTTAAATGAAAGCTCTTTTCATGCAGAATTTAAATATGCAATTGTCGTCCTAAATCTAGGTAAATATACGGAAAAATCAGGGACTGGCATGGAATGAGTTAATGATGCTGGCAAGTATGGGTGCCAGAAAAATAAAACGAAAAAGCATTAGCTACAGTGCATAGAGAGAGGTGCTGCTTCCATGCAACACAACTGACCTGTGTTCTAATCCCTCAAGCATCAATGATCAGACTCTGGCAGCACCTCACACGTGGGGTACTTACGAGAATTCACATTTTGAAACCTTCAAAAAATCAGGCAAAAATTGCTTTATGTTGTTGATGCTTTGCTGAGGGAAGCCAAGAAGCCACACATAGATGTTTTAATGAACCATACAAAGATAAAGATGAGCAAAACATAATTTCTTAATCTGGTAAATGGCATTATTCTGACATACTCAGAACTGTTTGCTGTTGAATATCCCATGTATAACAATGTGTACATCACATACATGTTGCAGTACACACTAGTATGACTACATTTGTTTCCTTGCTGTTTCAGTGTTCATTGATGACTACTGGCCAACCTCCCGCAGCAGACTCCTCTACTAGTGGTGGTATGATGCCTCGCCGGGGCTCCACAGATTCTCTGGACTCGCTGGGCTACATGCGACCACTTAAATCTCCTCCAGCTAATTACTTGGAAATTTTGCCTGATCCAGACTCTGTTTCTGCACCACCTAGGATTAATATTCAAAAGCATAAACCGAAAAATGCATCAACCAGAAACAAAGAAAATTCAGGTCAGAAGACGCCACCTGGTGGACATCAAAATCAGTTAAATTATGCTCATGTAGGAGGCACAAGTAGCCAATGTGATATGGACACAGATAATTCAGCTGTAATGCTTCCCCCAGCTAAAACTTCCAGTCCCAAAAGTTCAAATAAAAAGACACCACAAAGTGAATGCACAGGGGAATTAAATTATGCTCATTTAGGTGCCTCCAATAATCAGTGTGACATGGACACAGATAATTCAGCTGTAATGCTGCCCCCAGCCAAATCTTCCAGTCCCAAAACATCCACACGACCAAGTGAGTCAGATTATGCTGATATCATCAGGGTCAGTGACTGTGATCGTGTGGACAACAAACAGCAGCGTCCTGTGAGACCCAGTGACAGGAACAATGGCGGAGCCAGGACAAAATGGCCGCCAACAAATAGAAAGTCAAACAGTAATAGAAATGAGTCGGTGAATTACAGTCCACTGGCTAACTTGTCCCCTGTGAATTGTAATGTAGACACAAACAGTAAACCAGTGACACCACACAGTGTTAATCCTAGTCCCTCACAGACTTCCTATGCATCGGTGTCACCACGACCTACTCTGAATGGACATGCTCCTGGTCATAGTACAAGCCATAGCTCGCCAAACACAAGTCTTTCATCCCAGCAGCCTGGCCAGCCCAGCGGGTCTACTCTTGTGCCCCAGTCTACAGACAAGGGCCTTGCCAAGGGCACCAGATCAACCCCAACAAATGGCCTTACCGTGCAGGGCTGGCCTGACTTTGGAGATTCCAGGGTATGACAGGTTTTGTGTGGTTTCTAATTGTAATGTGTCAGTATAGTGTAACAAGGGCAGCATTGGTGTTCTAGGCTCAGTGGAGGGAATAACTTGCAACTTGCAGGATGCATGAGGTCCACCAAAGGCTTCTCTATCAGTGTATCAGTGTACGGACTCCACAGGCTATCCCTGAACATAGGCTCTTCATACTTGCGTGTCAGGTCAACTCCAAGTTCAGTCAGTAGGCTGTATATACCTGACATGGGCCTGTAGACACACATGTCCAGCAGTCACCAACTTTGGTCACTAGAGACTGTCCTTGACGACATGGGGTCTGCAGACTCACAGGGTACATGTCAGGCTATTTCCATCTTTAGACTTACATGTCACAGTGTAGCCATCTTTAGACTTGCGTGTCAGGGTGTCACCTGTCTCTGACTTGAACCACAAATGATTTATAAGTCAGTGCTTCAGTGAAGTTTGGCCTTCAGGTTTACAAGTAAGTATTTCAGTGAATTCATCCCCTATATACATTGTATGGGTTTGGTTTACATGTCAGCATATTTCTGCATGACCTCTGAACTTTTAAGATGACTGAAGCTAAAGATGTGGAGTATCATTGACTTGGGCAGCGTGTTTGTTTGGAGATGTATCAGCATGGTGGGCCTCACAATCCTGTAGTTGATGTATCAGTGAAGGTCACATTGCATCTGCAGCTGGTCACTGAAGGTGTTGATGTGTCTCTGACTATGACCACCAGATGTCACCACATCTGTGTATCAGCAACCAGAGTATGACTTGCCTGCTTTAATAGCTTCCCTTCAGGCTTCATGTGTTGTTGAGTTACAGTTTTGATCATAGTCAAAAACCTGGAAGTCAGATAAGCAGGCAAGTTAGGACCAACTGAGGCTGAAATGTGGGTTTAGCAATGATCTTGGTATGTGTATTGTATTGTACAGGTCAAGGTCAGTGTCACATATTTACAATTTTGTACATGTATATCAACATCCATACACATTACTTTGTACTGGATTGTGGATTGACACAATGTAGAGAAAATTGCTACAGAAAAGACATTGCTGCCTTGATCACCCAGCAACAATACTTGATGGTCTTCACAGATACAGCAGCTTAAGTGCAGGAATAAAAGAAATGGAAGCATTACTGTATTACGTATGATGAACAAAGTATTATATAACCTATAATGTGCGACTCTGCACACACATGCTCTAAAGGGAGTAAAATACCAGAGCAGTATATAAATATTGCAAGGTGACGAGTCAAAGATCAAGAGCCGTATATTTATGGGTATATTATTTCCTAGTATTGAGGTCAATCACAAGGTCATATTGCCTAGTACTGAGGTCAATACTGGGACAGTTTATGTGTGTATACTGTATGGTGCAGTGGTCAATAATACCAGGTCAGTGTAATTATATATATATTGTGTCATACTCTGGTTTGTTTGACAAACTAGCAGAGAAATACTTAATATATGCATTATAATTTTATATGAAGAAGAATTTTATGGTCTTGAAAAATATATCATTATGAACTTAACCATAACTTAAGCATTACCTTGGCAACAGTACATACAGGTTGTGCAACTTTGGCTGGAGAACCTCGTGTGTTTATGTGTTTGTAAACATGGTAACAAGAATTGGTTCTGATGGTAAACAGCTGTGGTATTGTTTTTGTCACCATGACAACAAGTTACATTGCTGTGGTCATATGTTGTGTGCTTGTACTTACGGTGACAACAAATGGAATGCATATCATGTATAAGTCTGTCAGTTGGCTGGATGTCTTCAGACTAGTAGTAATTTACTGTATCAAGCAGACCATCAAGATTGTCTTACTTTGGCAGCAACCTATGATAATAAGCCAAAGATTGTCCCTGTGTAAAAATGGCAAAACCTTGAATAAGTCGTGACTTTTGGCTGTGTAATGATAGCAACAATGTAATGACTTTGGCAATGTAACCATGGTAACAACACAATGGGTGACACTGTGTAGCCAGGGTAGATACTGAGATTTCAAGGCTGTGCCTTGGACATGTTCTGTGGATTGTGATGGTATTTATTGATGCTGCTTTGATGGGTTTTGTTTTAGTGTACAGTTCATAAGATGGTGCTATTTTTGTATATACAGGTCAGTGGCTAGCGACTGTCAGTTCTTGTATATTAGACGGTTGACATGACCACATCTATTGGTCTGAGTTTGTCTTATAGGTTGATATGTAATGTTGTAATTAACTTTGCTACTTTGTAGAAATGACCAGTTGTCATGCTTTACAGGATTTCTTTGGGACCCTAGGATGAGTTCAGTTTCTTCCAAGTTGCACTTTCTGATTAAAAATTCCACTTTGTTTGGGCATGCCTTAGCATGAGTGGGCAACATATAGAAAGACTGAATGAATAGTTTTGTTTAGTTGTATATTAACATACCAAGTGTTTTTGGTACAGTAAAGTTAAATCTTAGATTTGGGGTAACACTATTTGTCAAGCATGTGTTATTCATTTGACAGTACATGTACTTGACCAGATAGTAAACACATACAATCATAAATTTATTATTTTAATCTATGACATCCTACGTAAATTCTGTGGTAAACTTTTCCAAAGTTTTTTTCTGCAAAACATGATAAATAATTTGAAGTATATTTAGAAATTGGTTGTAAGAGTTTTTGAACATATGAAGAAGCCTAATGATATTTGACTGTTTGAGAGAATCAAAGTGACACTTTCATGTATTCTTTAGTGATAATGAACATCTGTAACCCTATACAATAAAGCTTTTCATATGCCATAGAGCGTAGAGTTAAAAAGAATTTATTTAAATCTGGCTTGGATATAAAAATGTTTTTTAAGTCGATTAGCCTTTGGACTGTCATCTGTAGACAGGCATTATTGGCATCCAGCCAGATAAAATTGGTTGTTGGATTATCTAGGCATAAGTTACAGAGAAATTTAGTGACTTTCAATAAAAAGATAGCCGTTTTCATTTTATTGCGTCACGAAATTTAGCAGTCTTCACATGGTTGCAGCACAAAATGTAGTAGTTTTCACTTGATTGCAGCACAAAATTTAGCAGTCTTCAGTTGATAGCGGCACCTTTATTTCATATACAAAAGAAAAAAATGACAGTGAGTGCAACTTGGGTAATGGGGTCGTATGAAGTGTCTTGCTGGCTGGAAGCCAGGGCAAGGCAGCATGACCACGAGTCCAAAACACTTTGTATTTTCACATCATCAGCACATCAGCACTTTTTTTTCAGCACGCAGCGAGAAGCTTTTGTGTGAGCTTTTATCTTGATGTTTTATGAAGATGACTGTTGACAAAGGGTGCCAGGGTTTGTTGTATGTTATCCACCATGATCATCACTGCACAATGTTCTATAGCACCACACCTCTATAGAAATCATCTTATTTATTCAGCATTATATAATTTATATACACTCCATATAATATACATGATAAATATATATATACATTAAACAGAGCTCAAAGAGCAGTTACCCCCAGTCTGTTTGCATCTTTCCATTCAGCATTGGTCCTTGTAGCATGGGATTGTAATGAAAGGTGATCTGTTCGGAGGATGGTTTGATGATGTGCTGTTTCTCAACAGCAGACAAAATTCAGCTTGTCAAGATAAACCCTGAAGTCGGGTAAACAGACAAAGTGTATAGATCATTAGTAATCGTAAGGAGGGGTCCAGTGTAAAGGTTTATTTCCAGTGACTCCTGCATTGTGCCTTAGTTGCACTTGTAATTGCCCATCAGCTGTAGGGGGAGGAGCCAACTGGACAGGTGAAGTGCCTCTTGTTTTGCTCAGCTGTGATAGTCAGCTGTAGGGGGAGGAGCCAACTGGAAGGGGGAGGAGCCAACATGAAAGGTGAAGTGCCTCTTGTATTGCTCATCTTTATCAGCTGTGATGTCATGATTAGGTATAGGAGAGGAGTCATGTGGAAAGGTCGAGTGATTCAGCTACTTTTTCCTGCAACACCAGAAATCAAGGAGGTACCTTCTTATTGTTCACAACATTGGCAAGTCAACATCATCTCCTGACTTCACAGAGATTAAATGTAAGACTAGGAGTCCCTAAGCACAGGATCAGTCAAACAGAAGGGGGTAACTGAGCCAATGCCAACATTACAAGGAGACAACCCAGGAGTTCTGTCTCATCTACATACCAGGCCACCTTGTGTGGTCATTACACTTGAAATATTGTATCCAAAAGCAAGAGACCAAGAGAAGTGTGTAAATACATGAAGAGGGCATTATCAAAGCTGAGGGGGCCTGTCAGAGGGTCCTTTGTGGTGTCCTACCTATATGCATGCAGCAGACTGTACAATGTATGTCCACGTGTAAGTCGTACAGATGTTGGTATAACAGTAATGCTGGTAGCCATTACATGTACATGTGCATCCAATTTTGGGAAGGTCCCATCCTCTGGTGATCATGGACCTTTCTACTTGTAAGAACGGTGACTAAGGTAAACAGTTACCACAGTACTGTACATTTGGAGTCGTTGCCATATGTGACCACATGGTGCTGGAGATCAGTGTAAGCTTTGTTAGTTATGTGGTGCAAATGGTGATATATTTAATAAGTATCTGAGTATAGTAACATGTACATGTGTGTTATAACAATGACTACCTGTCGCTGTCTCAAGCTATCAACAATGGGAGACCATGATACAATTAAAGTACCACATCTATAAGCTGGTACTTCAGATTTGTATGCCTTGTTAGTTTATTTTCAGTGTGAACATTTCATTAAAGTACCTTGATGACGCAAACAGTGATCAGCCATATTCAGCAGTGGAAGTCTGCATATACACACATCAAAACTTTGTCACTCTAAAAATGCCAGATATTTGGGTCTGTATGCCATTAAAATGCCTATCAGAGCACTAGTTGGCATTATAATCATATTACGTAGAGAATTTTTAACAGATTTCCATCATGGCATTTGTCCTGCACTGTGATGCATTGTTACCATTTATTTTTATTTTAAATTGCAGGGATGGGTATTGTCTGCTGGTGAGCAGACTGTCAGAGTTTTTTGTGTGATTATACATGTACTTTTCTTTGTTAGACACTTAAATTTCAGTGTTTTCCAGCTTGTTTCACAGTTTTCTGCAGAAACCCATTCTCATCCCTGAAATTGTTGTCTGTGTACGAAGATCAAGCAATATGATGCTTTGTTGTTTATTGCTTAAATATCCCCAGGAAATAACTGGTCGTAAAATATCATCTGTCTTAGTGTTTTCACCATGATCGCGCCAGTGTCTGGTAATTAGAAAGCATTGTGAAGACGAATTTGAGGAGCCCTGTGTATCAGTACAGTACACCATGTCAGCAGCTTTCACTGGGCCAGAATTATAAACAGAAAATGTAGGTGTACCAAGTAAATAAAAAAGTTTGTGAAAAAAAAAAAAAACAAACAAACCAGAAAATACTCACCACTTTCATCTAAATCACTGAGATAGATTGCACCAGCATTGTACTATTATAACTCAGTTTGAAAATTGACAGGTACAGCGTGTGTAGCTTGGAGGTGAATTGAACAATGAGCAGATGCTGCATGGCACTGGTTCCAGGAAACCAGTTCTAGTGAAAAAACATCCAACAGAAGGGAAAGTTGAGTACATGGACTCCAGGCTTCTGTGGCTGATACAGTGCCTAATATTTCTGTATAAACTGTATCTTCAGTTTCTACGCATGTACAAAGTCCATGTACATGTATTATAGTGTTGTGTACCTTGCAGTCACTGGTGGCTTCTCATCGGCAGAATCTAGATACGGACTCCTGAACAAACGGCACAGTGACCCAAGTCACTGAGGCAGTCCAGTACAAAGCATGGCCAAAATTGTGACAGGAGTATCGACTTGTGACAATTGGATCAAGTACTCATCTTGTATGCAGGACTTTTTGACTGGCATAGGTCTTGCTGCTACATGATCATTTGTGTGTATTCAGTTTAGGGATATTATAAAGCAGCACTCAGCACATAGTGTGCACTTCCATCACATACATAATCTAGAGCTGATCACCAGGGTATAAAGTTTAGTTTGATTTTGTAAGATAATTTTAAAGTTTCCAAATATTATTTACATCCGAAAGAAATCCTGTCATTTATAAATACGTTAATGATACATACTAATTTTGTCAGGAAATATTGATGGTGCATGACACTAGGTGGCATCTGGCTGTGCTTAGAAGTCCATGTATACATGTATGTATGGAACATCTGTCGAAAATATGGGATACAGTTGAACCTCGTTAGTCTGAGCAAAAGCAATCCAATCTACATATACCTGTTACTATAAGCATTGGGCAAAGATCTTCCTTTTTGTTATTTAAACAACCATCTTGAAATTCAGCTCCCAAATTGAGAACTGCATTTCTTTATAGGGACAATTGATGATATAATTGATAATCAGGATCACAATAACCAACAGTCAGAGATGTAATTGATGCCCATATATCATATTTTTAGTATCCAATTATAAATGTTATATAATCTACATAATCTATCAATGGTACATTTTAGTGATTTCTTTTGTTTACATATGCCAATAGACCTTTGTATGTGTATGTTGGTTGAAATGATGGTTTTTTTCTTGTGAATCCCTAACGTCGGTCCAGCTGTTAAAGTACCTTAATAGTCCAATACCCAGATTGGTGGGAGCAGAAAAGTTTAGATGAATGAGGTTCAACTGTACTGAACAGTTTTTTTAGTAGTATATTTCTTGCATTACTGCAAGCCTTCGCGCCCTGCTAAGGAGCTTGCTGGCACATGGTCCACCATAGTGTATTTGGTGAAACCAAAATGGTGTAGTCACTTGTTAAAGCCACTTGCTGATATAAAAGCTTGTGGGTAATTTATACATGTTTTTAGCAAAACGGTTGTGAATTAATGTTTGGAGAGCCAATATGGCTGCCAAATGCTGCTCACAGGGGGAATGTGTAAGTACAGTGTAGACGACTGTCTATTGAGCAGAGTAACAGACATTGGTGGGTACCAAGCTGATAGATGGTACCCTGGTGACTGGTAGGTACCCACCAAACACAGTGGTAGCAGACAGACACTTGGGTACCTGCCAGAAATCTTCAAGAAGGCTCACCAACATGTAATGCTTGCTGGTACCCAGACAGTTGGCAGAGGAAAAATGGAAAACCCACAATGAATGTAGAAAGACCAATGTCTGTAGAGAGAAAAAATAATGCAGCTTCTTGCAATCTGCATTAATGCAACATTTGAAGTCCTGTCATGTTGATCAGAATTAAACTATTTTACAAAATTATTCATGGTTTCATTTTGTTCCATGTGCATGGTCTCTTTCATTTTTGAACACAATTTTCTAGACTGGAAAAATCTGCTTACATTGACCCATTTCTTGCCCAAAGATGTCCCTAGTCACTGAGCCAGGTATGTTGAATGCAGCGTTAACATGTGGGAAATATTGAAGGTAAGGACAATTGTATTTGGTAAAATTTGTCATAAAAAGGATGACTAAATTTTATTTAACAGTATTTCAAATTTGTTCATACTATTTGACCATGACTGAATGTAGTTCTTTCTCCAGTGTAAAGAAGAAATTAAAAATTACTTAATACGTATCCCCCTGCCCCCCATGATTTAGGATGGACACTTAAAAGGCAACTTGTTTCAATGAGAAACTGAACTGACTGCTGGTAGTCAACTTTGGCTGTGACCTGAGCAATTTGTTGTGGTAACCTTGGATATGCAGCCCCAGTGTTGTCCTTCCAGAAGGTATGAAAAGAACAGAAACCTTGATCCAAGTAGGCCTACCAGCCCAGAAACCAAAATGATGTTGCCCCGTGACCTTGACATTTGGGGGCAAAGTCATCTATATGCAATCACGATGTGCCGGTGGAAGAGCCACATGTAAATGTCCTATGCAAGCTCTATGTCACACTGTTGTGTTGTCCTTAAACCAAATTCACTTAAGCGGATGACCTTCCGGAGATAGGTCAGGCTCATCTGTGTGCCATTTCCAACACACTAAAGACCATGGGTTGTCCACATTGAACCCTATATATGTGTGAGACTGCAAATTCAAGTCTTAAACATTAAATCTAAATTGCCTTTAATGAATACATGTAGTTACCTCAAAAGACAAACAGAAAGATGAATGTACAAGGAGAGGCTTCCCTGTATGTGCCCCCTGCTGTCCTGCTTGGGATGGAGGACGTGTGTGTGTGGGGGGGGGGGGGGTGGTGGGTGGGGGGTGAGGATAGGGAGCACAGGTAGGGAGGCTGGCCATACTTGCCATCCCAGCTGAAACGCATAGAACTTTCTAATCAAAGAACCAGCTTTTGTCTGTGTTGCCAACCCCCTGAAAAACTGACTGAAGACTCCGGTTTTTCTGGCAAGAAAAATAAATTTCATCTGATCTGTTATTTTGTGCATATTCTTCAATATTGCATATCAAACAAGAGTCTCCAGTGTTTTCATTGTTCATAAACAAGATCTTCATTTAAAAAAAAAAAATTTTGTTAAAAAAACTATTTATTTTAATGATAAGATGGGTTGGCAACACTGCTTTCACTGATAAATCTGGTCTATGGTATTTATTACGACTCTCCTGCTCCTCAATTTATGGCTAAACAATGAATGCATTCACAACACTGAAGACAGCTGGCTACAAATACTTTATTTATGATGCTTTAACATGTACATGTATGTCGATCACACTTAAACATAAACCATGATGCCTTTTTGTCTTTCTTCCTTCTTTTGGATTTGAATGTTGAGCACGCAATAAGCTTGCAGGGTGTGTTAAGCAGGCAGTGTATAACAGAAATTATTTCTAACATTCCATTGTGCTCTGTTGGTAATTAGAAGTTCGAATATATTCCCGCAAACAGTGTCAATTGTACAGTGGATTGTGTGACTCCCCATATTATAAACTTTCTTCACAGATTTTGAGACCACCATTTCTGCCACATATAATGTTGCATCAGCATTATCATCTCTGAACTCTGTACAGTACAGACTGAACGAAATATAATAATGTAATGCTGAGGTACAAGTGACAGCAAGAGTAATGGCCATGAAACAGTTGCTGCCTGGCCAACACCCGAACGATGACAAATCATCTGCACACATTTGACATCCTTACATGAAATTTAATAATTTTACAGTTCCCATTTTCAGGAAGACAAAGTTGGACAACAGAAACTTTGATTGAAGATCAGTCCAGACTTTGATGAAGCACGTAAGGGACTCCAGGCAGTGCTGTAGGGTCTCCAGGCAGTGCACGTACAGCTGACCACCTGCTCTGTTCTCTATCCATGTACATTTGCAGGGATGTAGCAGTTGTTAAATTTGCTACTTTTGCCTACAGACCACAACCTCATCCCACCAGACACTTTAACAAACATATCATTCTTAAATATATTAAACTTTGGCCACTTTGCTGCCAGCCACGTGTTTCTGCAGTCAGCTATACTAGTAAATGCCTACTGTCTCTTAAAAAAACTACCATTTCTTTTATTTGATTCTCACTCCTATTCTTCTCATGAAGTTGCTTACAAAAAAAAAAAAAAAAGATTTTGATTGTGCAAGTTTGCTTTTGCAGTGTTGGCACAAGCTTTTTGCCATCCAATGACAGTGCAGTCACTGGTACATACAGGTACTAATATACCTATGTACATAATAATAGTAAATTACAAACAATACATCATGAGGTGGAGGTGGGGGTGGGACACCAACCAGTCTGGACTGCCATCCAGTGGCAAGCCTCTTTCTCTCATCCAAAAATACGCAAATGGGGAATTGCAAAACACCAATTCCCTGACAACCAAACTGTTATCTGCATAGTAAATGTTGGTTTTATTGGAGTCAAGATCCAGCCTAGCTTCAAAATGCAAGATATAAAAGACAGTACCATTTCAGGTCAGCTTTCCTCTCATACTTAACTGCTTTTATGGTTCAACTATGGTTGGTGGCTGCATTCCCAAGCTGTAATGGCTCATTCTGCAACTACATGGACACAGAGTAACTGCATGGTGTGACTAGACCGGGTTCTGTATAATCACTACGAAAACTGTACAGAAATAAAGTGAACGAGGCACAAAATACTGAAGTATGAAGTAATGCCTCCCTCGACAGGTTTTTGATCTCTTGGATTCTTTCTTGGAATGGAGCCTTCTTCCCGTAAGAAAGGATCCAAGAGATCCCAAAGACATTAAGGGAGGCTACTTCTCAAGTTGCTATGTTGCGTGTTGCTCATTTTATTTCTGTGTAGTTTTCAGTTATCATCTGCACAGATTCTCATCTGTTGCCCACACCAGTAACTCTTTTCTTTGAATAAAACAAATTTTGATCAAAGGCTATAGGCTCCTCATAGATAACAGGTCAGTTATAACATCTAGAGGAGGTACCCCCCTCATAACATTACCACAAATGTGGCGAAACAGTAACTTTAATGCAACAGTGCTGACCTTTCTGGCCAGAGGCAAGGGCTGCAGCTGGGGGTACCGTGTAAGAATATTGGCAACTGGACGTATTACTGAAGGCATCTATCTTCCCCAAAGCTACTTTTTTTTACACCACTGCGCATGCCATTTCCAACTGTCATACATGCACAATCCAACCCATGTATGCCTTAAAAAAAAAAAAAAAAAAAAATGGTGAGATCTTGAATATGGATCATTAAGATATATATCAAATTTACCTCACTCCTTACTATCGTGGTGGTCAAGATCTTGGCCAGTAACTTTTGTTTCCCTGTAGGCCAGGCTCCGTGGTCACATGACTACCAGTCAATTAAAACAACACTTCCTCTAACATATACAGGTTTGCCTTTTTTTTTTTTTTTATTCCAATGCACAGAATTCAAATATGCAACTTCCACTTAATTTGAACTACACATATATGAAATTCCCATCATAAATATAGTGACTTCATGACATTTTTATTCTGGAATAATTATAAACCATATATTTTATTAACTTAAGTTTAATTGCAGTTATGGCTCTGCAATAATGTTAACCCTGCATGCTACCTAAAGTGGCATGTTTTTCAAGTTTGCAACATTTAACATTTATCTATACACAGCCCTCTGCCCCTACAAAGCCCATCCCTCCTTCAGCTCCTCTTTCAAATGTCTATACATGTACTTGTAATATTAGTAAGGCAGTGACCAACACCCTACCCTCTACCTGATGGTAAAATTCTCATTTAGGGGTACAAACCCTAGTACATGTACCTAAAAAAAATACTCCAAATATTGGTGCAAAAATTTATGTCAAGATTGCCAAGATGCCCTGATCCAATGAGAAATGAATACATATGGAAACAAGCAATCACAGACCAAGACACATTTACATGTCCTTTTCTAGTGGGACACTCGAGAAGATGCAGCACCTACGTAAAGTTCATTGCAAACAGTGTCATGTTGACATGGACACTTCCTGCTCTATATCTTCCCATTAAAAAAATCAATCCCATTTCTGGCCAAATGGGCCTGTGGCACAATACGCTTGGCTATTCTGTAATGGTCTGGATTTAACCCTGAAAGTTCTTACTGCTACAGTTGCTTTCTCATTGCTGTTAAACATACAATGGTTAAAAGATTCAAATTCCTCAAGAAGATACCTTTCATTCAAATATCAGCAAGCCTAGTCTAGAGCAAAAAGTAGTCTTCGTCAACAGCTTTCCTTGGAGAAACTGCACGCATTGTGTCCCGAGGAAAGCTGTTGACTCGATCTTAAATCAGCACTTTAAGGGTTAATTATATGCCTGCGACAGGAAATCTTGGTGAAGATAAGAATGTTGCTGTTGTCACAGAAACTTTTCCTTGCCAGGAATTGTACCCCTAAATGGAGTTTTACCCTCCCTGACGGGTCTAACCAATAGTATTTGCAGGTTTGCTAGCCTGGAACCAGTAAAGTTGTAATCTGGACAAGTAGGAATTTCGGAATACCCACGAGATCTAATGCTTTTGCTTTCACAAACTGGATCTGAACTGGTGAACAAGTGACTTACAGTGCACCATAGAATTCTCCTGCCTTCTGTTTTTCAATGACTGCAGCGCCAGGCCTTCCTGCCCACCCAACATTCTGTTTGCCCTAGCAGCATCCAATGAGCCACATGACACCATCACATTGATTTTTACCACTATCGTGAGTAGGCCTTCTGCAGGGCTAAGCTTAAACACATGCATTTCAACAACAAACTGAACAAAAACCTCACAAATCTGATTATATGGAAATGAAATTGTTTCCAATGCAAAGTAACAACAAATTCACTTGTGGCCCATCTTCACTTTGGAATGCAAGTTTAAAGTCACAATATTACCCATGTAACAAGTACGCTAATTATTTCATCATATCCAAAAAATTCATCCTGGACTGGCACATAAATTTTGTGGCTCTTGTGACTCCTAGGTATTTTCATCGGATGCCAAACTTTCAGATCTCACAAAAATAAGCCATCATCACTACTGGTACCACAAATGTGTCAGTGGAATCTCCCTTTTAAGGCCTTCATGCAGAGTGATCACTCTACTGTGAAGGTCACCTTTATTCAGGTATATTATACTAAGCATTCTGTGAAGTCCACCACTGATTTTGTCTGTGCCACAGGTGGTTTTAACAGTGATTCTGCTGTACTTGTAAATAAACTGCTGCAATGTTCATCAATGTAAGTACTTCAAATCACACCTCACATCAACAGAAGTTATACTTCCACTATACATTTTACATTGACATAATACATACATGTACAAACTATTAATATTTTTATTTCCATTGTTGTTTATTATTTACACATTTGGGAATACAAGTTGATTTACATAATATTCTTGATAATCTTAAGCCACTACTGGTCTTAGCAAAGTCTCCAGCAAGATATATTTCAGAGATCATGTGACAGCGATTCTAGATATACCCACAATACACGCATCCCATGTTCATTGAAAGTCCAGGTTTTTGATTGGTTAAAGGCTGTCACTAATCATCATATACAATCAGATTTAGAGCCAAATAATACACCTGGTTTTAGGTCTGAGCTCTTTCAGTTCATGTGGTGTGGCATAATCAAATTCCCTTCAGATCCAGCAAGCTTTTACTCAAGTCAGCTGTTCAATTACCGCATTATCCCTATTTAGTGCCCCATGCGCTTAGGAAATTTACCGTAAATTTGTCTCAATAACAGAGCTGTTTTTGGCATACAACATGCTAAAAACAGAGGAATTTTATTAAAATTGTTGAAACTATGACTCTTTTCTTAGCCTGAATAATGAGGGGGCGCTTAAGGGGGCAGGGGTACCAAGAAGGGATAATACGGTACTGGTGTGACTGTTCACCCTTTCCCGCTCAAATCACCCAAAAGTGCCTGGATGTACGTTGCCATCTGCTTAAATTTCATGCTAACAGAAACCATTTACCGACACCTGACAGGTACCAACAGAGGACTCGCACAAACAAAACATATAACAAGTCGTTGATGTACGAAGTATATATGAAGGCCTCTCCCAACAAAATCATTTTGGGTAAAAATCGTAGCTGGGAACTACTGATGGTATGGCTTGGGTCAGTTGCTTTCCTGTGCACAAGTTGGGTGTATTGCTTGTATAACAACCCACCCGAGGAGAGTCATTATAATTTACTGGTTTTATTCTGACCAGGAAAGGGTTAAATTGTCACACGTCTCAAAAAAGAGGCCGGTGCTCTGGGACAGGAAGTCTTTATGTATAGTTTTGGAGTCTTATAATTTTCATTCCTTTTTAGTTGTGAAAAAAAATGCTCACAAACACTTGCACTTGGCTCAGCCAGCAAGCATTAGAACCAAGCAATAGCAAGTACATATGCAGGCAATGCAGGGCAAAACTCATGTAAGTAATCAAACCACCTACACTAAATCACCCTCATCCATGGTGCCATACAAAGTTGTGAAGTAGACAAATCTTGCACTAATGACGGTGGCAACATTGCACGCCGATCTGGACCTTTCCCAATCATGGGCCATAAATTGTACTCGACAATAAAATGATTGATTAACTCATGTTTTATGCCTCAATTGTATACTGCTTACAAAGTCATTTGCAATAACTGTCGTGGTACTTCAGTACTTCATGGGACTTCCAATGCTACACTGACAGCTACATATGCATCCCTTCCAATGCTACACTGACAGGTGCATATGCATCCCTTCCAATGCTACACTGACAGTTACATATGCATCCATTCCAATGCTACACTGACAGTTACATATGCATCCATTCCAATGCTACACTGACAGGTGCATATGCATCCCTTCCAATGCTACACTGAGTTACACATGCATCCCTTCCAATGCTACACTGACAGTTATATATGCATCCCTTCCAATGCTACACTGACAGTTACAATATGCATCCCTTCCAATGCTACACTGACAGTTACATATGCATCCCTTCCAATGCTACACTGACAGTTACATATGCATCCTTTATAAATATCTAATAAATTTCTCCATATTGAGCTTATGAAATGTAACACTTGGATAAATATGTATGTATGTATGTATGTATGTATGTATGTATGTATGTATGTATGTATGTATGTATGTATGTATGTATATATGTATTTTATGTTCGGAATGAGCGGGACTCGAACCTGCAACCTTTGGCACCAGTCGCCTAGCTGAAATATATATATATATATATATACATATATATATATATACATATACACACACACATACATGTATATGTATGTATAAAGACAGTAGTTCTTGCCAACAATTTTCTGATATATGTATAAGTGTGGCATATACATCTGTTATTGGGCTAGGCAAATAGTCAAAAGCTGAATTTAAATAATACAAAAAAAGGAACAAAGATAAATATAAGCAGAAAATGTTGCCATTACTGAATGACTTATAGGTTTGCCTGTCTCTGTATTTTTGGTGGCCAATCACTGTCATAAAATCTGATAATTATATCTTTCTGACTATAAATGTATAGGTCCACAAGCAACCAAGTCATCAGTGTGGCTTATTGACTCCCAACAACTCTGACGCATATTTAGTGGAGCCCTTGCTACGTCACTGCATCAAGCAGTACCCCCTTGTGGCGCAGCATATTTATATATACACACAAGTCACATGACAACCCAACATCATGCAGTGCCCTTTATTGGCAGCAAAAAGTATGTACAAATCCCAAATTGACCAATGTCGCACAGTGCATTAAAGCTTCCTCCTTCTGTGAAAAAAATCTGTCACAGGTGAAAGTATTTCTTTGTTTCAATACAATAATGACATGAACTGATGACTAGTGTACATCCACAGAATGCATTAGGCCATGAATGAAGTAGACCAGTGACAGATGTGTGGACACTCACATGGAAAAATCACTGGTGTATCTTAACTTGTTTACAGCTTCACACAAAGTTCAGAACTGCTTCCTTTGTAAACATGGATATTGGTGATAGCAAACCACTACCAATCACCCGGAAAGGTGGCAGCAGTGACAGCACATTGGTCAGTTTTAACATGATGTTGGCTGTTTAATAGGAGGAACAGTCGGATTTCATCTTCTCCTTTAATTCCTTATTTGCCTGATTTCTGATAACACATTTTGTTACTTTGGAAAAAACTCTTTTAAACATACATGGATTTGTCAGTTGAACACATGACAGTTAGCTCCTTTTAACTACTCAACAGCCTGTAGTTCATATTTTAATAATACTACAGAAATCACACAATCCTGTAAAGGGAGTTGGGTTTATGATCCAATCCAATAGAAATCAAAGTGGGGTGCAATTTAAGTCCCATTTTCAAAATCGAACCAATTTGCAATGATTGAGCCTTGGATTTTCAAAATCAGACTGTTCCAACTGGGTGGACTTGTAACCGCTTATGCTGCATACCAAACCAGTCCACTGTATGTACACAACTTGCTCTCAAGACTTTCTAGGCTCCAACAGCTATGAACCCAGCAAGCTGAGGAAAGGTTCTAAGGGGATAATACCAGTAGGCATGGTTATATTTCATCATAGTTATGAGTTCATACTGAGGAGGTTGTTAATCGTACGATCCTTGTTGCCACGATTTGCTTCCATTACGGACTTGATGACCTCTTCATCAACATTAGGGAACATATCCTTGACCTGCTGTACGTCTTCCTGTGTGTACATGGGGCCCTGTGGCTGCACTGGCTGCTGCTGCTGAACTGTCACTGGAGCCCCGCCCACTGCAAGCACAAATCAGAAACATGAGTGCATTGTGATGCATGCTTCTATCTATGTTGGATACCGTTACACACAACAAGCACTAACCAGAAATACACATACCCCTGAAATGTCAGTATTTCATCCCCTTATACAGTCCTATCATGATGATGCCTAAGTCAACCAAGATTTCAACCCATTCTTAAGACACAGTAGTCCCTCCTTTGAGAGACCACCCCTAGTGCCATCGAAGATGTGGTCACATAAAGCAGGTGGTCTCCAAAGGAGGTTCAACTCTTGCACCACCTGCCCAACAACTAACCCCCATTTTGAATTTCTATCCATGATTTAGACATAAACGTGATCAATGTGTACTTATTAGACCTGGTTCCATCTTGCAGTCTTGTATTTACTCATATAGTGGTACCATAAACATACTTTGAATTTGTAAACTGGTTTTGACATATTATTTGACCAATCCTAAGTTAGTGCTAGCACTAGCCAAAATACCCAAATGCTACTAAAACCTCAAAATGGCTACTAAAAGTAGTAAATGGCAACTAAAATGTGCCCAATTTTTTATTTTTTTTTGATGCAGAAATGTAACAAATTCAAAGTCTGTGCAGGTCTTTCTGGGAAAAAGGGAA
>OZ026614.1:17240456-17263456 GCA_964020975.1 Hermodice carunculata
ATTTTGGCTGCTAATTTCGAAATCGTAGTGCTAACCTAGCCAATCTTGTATAAAATATATCTTGAGCAGAATTTCTTGATGTATAAATGGTCTTTTGGGGTCATTTTGCATGGTCACTGGGTAGAGTGTGTACAGTTACGCTCGCGGTCAAGTTAACAAACGCCAAATGCACCAACGTTTCCCAAACACTTTCAGTGAAAGTCAAACCTTTTGCAAACGTGTAGCAAACACTTTGCAAACACTTTCCAAACGCTTTACAAACACTTTTCCAAATGCTTTCAAACACTTTTCCAAACGCTTTCAAACACTTTGCCGAAAGCGTTTGGTGAAAGCCGAACGCATTTGGTGAAACTCGAACGTTTTCAAACACTTTTCCAAACGCTTTCAAACACTTTACACTTTACTCAGCAACTTCAGGGCGAAGCCCGAATGCGAGTGCCGACGGCACGAACCTTTTTTTTTGGGGGGGGGGGGGGGGTCTGCGGGGCCTCCCCCAGAAAATTATCAAAAATAGATGCTCTGATATGCGTTTTCCTGGCATTTGCCACTGCATTTTCATGCAGACTATTTGGATTTTCAGGGATGCAAACTTCACTAATCTGGGCTCCACAAATCAAATTCCACTTTATATCTGATTCAAATTAACATGAAATGAAGAACAGAAAAAAAAGAGTCAGTGACAAATAATTCCTGGAAATATGTATTTGTCACCTTTACCTGCTAATATTTGTATTGTTACTGGGAATCAACAACATTATGACATGGTCATACCTAATTAAGGAAGAAAATAAGTATAGGTAGAAGAAAACAAATAATATGCCTACATTAAAAGGCTTAACACTTCATTTATTATAAAGTTACAGATCTTTCAGTAGCGATGAAAACCCAGTCGCTATCATACTTTTCCTGAAAGTGAAGTTCTTGAAAAAAGGCTAACTTTTAAAATTTCGAATGGAAATACAGAAGCAGCTTAATTTAAGTATTGTTTGGCTAACTAAGCCAAGCTATAGAATTAGCTCCAGTGGAGTAAGCCAGGCGATACTCCATTATTGGTCCTTGGAGTAATTACACTGTATATATATATATTTTAATTGAAAATTAGGAACTATTTTGGAGTAAATTTATAGGCAATATCATGATCAGATCATGAATCATGATCTGATCATGATATTGCGTATGGATTTACTCCGAAACAGTTTTTGAAAGATGAAGTATTAATGACATCTTAAATGAAGAATTAAGTCTTTAATTAATTTTAGTTGAATTAGACACTTGGGTAAACGTATTTGGATCGTGTTTTATATAAATATATACAACCTATAATGCTGGATAAGTGCACATTTACATGTAGGTACATCATATATTGCTGGACCTGTTGAAAATACGTTTGGAGATTCTTCATCATTAAATGGAAGTGTTTGAAATGCATAGTGTTTGAATGCGTTTGTGAAAGTGTTTGAAATCGTTCGGGTAATTGTTCAAGATGCACCATGACCCCACACACCATTTAAGGAATGAGGGTCACTTTTGTTTGTGTTATGGCATAATGAAGCAGGTGATTGAAGCTGGCATCATGGTCCTGGCACACATCACGATGCCAGATTCAATCTGCCTCATCATTAAGCCATAACACACAAAAAAGCGACCCTCATTGCCTATGTTAACATTTTTCCTCGACTTTTTTTGCTTGATTAGCCAAAATTTAGTACATAGAATGAAGAGAAATGACCAGAAACTGATTTGCCTATCATGTACAAGTGTTGAGTTCCGGAAACCTAGGTGAGTGTGGCTTATTGGAATGTGGACAGGATACATGTGTTTTGGACTGATAACACACCAGGCTCTCTCATATACTTGTATTGTAATGCTAAAAGTCAGATTAAATGTAAGTCGATATAATCTTTTTGTTATGGTATGTTCAACTTGATGCATGAGTACAAGTTCAGTTGTGGTAACCATTACAAAAAAAAAAAAAAATCCTGAAATATATTCCCTCCCTGGCATTGAGAATGCAGGTCAAGGTCATCCATATTATGCAACATAAAACTTCTAGATATGATACACACACATGGTACATTTGGTATCATTAGCTTTACTCGTTCCCAACATAATGAGTTTAAAGTGTTTTCAACACCTTTTGGTCCACATTTTCTGTGATACTGCAGAGAGCACCACCAAATTTTGATGTGCATTTGCTTGTTTATTTGTTTTTGTTTGTTTGTTTGTTTGTTTGTTTGTTTTGTTTTTTTTTTGTTTTTTGTTTTTCTTTTAGCCTGGTCAATGTTTCTACCAAATTTTAAGACTATTCATTCAAAAAAATTCAGATACAGTTTTCTAAAAATTTTCCTATTTTTGGCCCAAAGATTCCATGAGACTATAGGTGGCATCACCAATATCTAACTCAACCTTGATTTTCATAACCTTTAGAAGTTCTGAAAGTCATTTGGGGCTAACATGAAAACTGTTGACTGTATCGTGTTGTTACCATGCCCACCTTCAGAATATTCTAGATCGTAGTGGAACTCAACAAAGAATGACAATGATGAGACAACTTTAATAATAACAATATATTAACACTCAAAAATCTGTACAAAGTAGGTAAATGAAATTTGGATCATGAAGAACACACACATATATGGTTTCAGGGGTGCAGTACAGAAAATGCTTTTGGAGCTAAAAGTAACTAAAGTCACAAACAGTTTTGTTGTATCTTGTATCATTAACAGGCTACACAGCTGGCAGTACATTGCAAAAATATGAAACTCTTTGCAATTGGTGATGTAATCTGACTTCAGTCTTCAACAAGTGGTCACTGACAGCATGATACAAAACAACAATTATAAAGGTTGTGGATTGAAATGTTTTCAGCCAAAAGGACAAAACAGCCATAATTATAAGATCCACTTCAGAAATCTTTTCAAGAAAGACCAGGTGAATACTTGGGCCCAGCATTGAGAGTGATTTTGGCTGGGGTTTAAGCCAATGCGTAAAATCCAATAATATGCATACATATACACGGTATACAGTAGCCAACGCATAAATGTGTAGCTCCCCGCAAAGCCCTTGCATGGACACTGCAAAGCCTCTGCATACACACTGCAAAGACACTGCGCGGTTGCTGTGTTGACACTTCGTAAAGAGTGCATAGGCACTGCGTAGACAAATGAGCGAATGCATATACCGTGCATTGGGTCAACGCAGTCACATATGAACCCATTAATTTCAACATTAGGGGAAGTGTATTACCAATGCACATTTAGGTCTATTTTGGAAGGATCAAGCAAACACTTCATGAGAAATGATTCAGGTTCAAATGCAGGTAATTAGCATATACAGTGCTCCCTCTTTATAACTTCTCTCATTACAAGGCGGTTTCTGATATTACACGGTGTGTACCATGGTTCCCTCTGACATAGTTTTCCAATTACTTCGATCTTAAAAAAGTCCCTCTGCTATAAGGTGGTTTTGTTATAACATGGGTTGTTCTGTGGATCCCAACACCAGCGTTATAAAGAGGGAGCACTGTAGTATATACACGGAAACCTGTCAAGGCCGAACGCCCTTGGGACTCAGCGGAAGTGTTCAGGTATCAGAAGTGTTCGGTTGATAAGAGTCGGGGGCATGGCCTTGTGGCTACATCCTGCACATGTAAACTTTGATTCACCTGTACATGCACTTTCATTGGGGAATTTACCAGCTCTGATACATATACATTTCTATAAACTACAAAAACTTGAAGGAAAAATAAAGTCTAAGATCAAAAAGAACTTTATAAAAATTCCACCCACTTGGAAAAAAAAGTTTTTAGGATTCATAAACTTTAATCTAACAGTACATGCACTTTTCAATTAGGCTACATTACTGATGTTACTGCTACATGCATACATGTACATGAACTGAAGTACGTAAAACCTTCCCATACTATGTCCCATCCCTTATGAAATCCCTCCCATCCCTTATCAAACCCTCCATCTTGTATTACATGGAAGTCTGATACACACTCGTACTCTGATTTATCCAGCTCAGCAAAAAAAATATTTTAACAGGTATCAAGATATATGCACTGCGCCAAATTGTTATGTATGTAATAAATGATTCTAGTCTTGTCTGATTTAATAGTTTTTGTGTGTGCATGTTTCAGTTATCCTTAGTATCTTTACGGATTTCATGGTAATTTTGTGAGTAATCAGTTTGTTTATTAAGTTACCTCCTTTTTGGTGGCCCCAGTGATAGCGGACTCTAGTCCTTAATTGGGGGTCATCCAGACACTCATCGATTTTTGTATTCTAATGCGTCTAACTGTCATATACTTTTGAGTTGCAATATTACATTCTGTCTGTATCCATAACAATTATACTTTGTCAAATAAATGTTTTCTGACTCTGACTCCTAGTTGTGACAGTGCATTTACATGTGCGTAATTTGATGACATAAAACATCAATTTATTGTTCAACATTAACACACAATATGTGTATTACCCTTTATCACACTGCTAAATTTCACAATGCACTTGCTAGTTTGATAAGTTTAAACCAGTTTATTGTACATACAGCTGTAAAAAGTCTCACCATGGAACCTACACTATATTGACACCCTTTGAATACATTAATGCCACAAATTTGATGAAAACGTTGAACATAAAAAAAAAATGGGATTTTTTGCATCAAATTATACAGATGAATTTCCTGAAAATTCTTTTTTTCTGGGGGGTAAGTATTCAGCCTTGACAGGTTAAAAGTTGCTTTGGGACCCAAGTCAAGTGTCCAGTGTTTGGAGTAGATAGGTGTTCAGGGATTGCAGGTTCCAACAATTGGCTCTCCTATTGAATTACATACCAAAAAGTTGGGACCTGAAAAAAGTGTTCGGGTAACAGAGGTGTTCAGCTATGAGAGGTGTTTCGCTTGGCAGGTTTTACTGTACATGCATAAGGTCCTTGGCAAACTTTTACAGTGTATCTTTAGACAACAATCTCCCGATAAATTTTGAACTAACAAGTGGTCTGAGAGTGAGTATCATCCAGATCTATACCTTTATGTTTTATTTTAAATGCCATCATATCACATTAGAATGGCTGTTTATCTGACAGAACATTTTCCTAATTTAAAGCAGCCACATAAAGTACGTGTAAAATGTCCTCTCCTTCAATGTTTTGACTTAAGGTTCTTGTTTAGCACATTTTTGAATGAGATTTGTATAGATGTACAGTAGTCCCTGTCTTATGAGGCCACCCCAAAGGCAGGCCCAAAAGTGGCCGCTCACCAGAGGTACAATAATATTGAAAAGACAGCAGCAGGGACCTGCCAAAAGTGGTCTTTCAAGCCAGGTGGCTTCTCATTGGAGTGACCTCTGAAGACAGGGACCACTGTACATGTATTTATCTGACAGCATGCGAAGATCTAGAGATGTTGTACACACAAGTTTGGCACTTAATACACTTGTTCTCTTGTCATGTCCATGCCAATAGCTTTCCTTGACACCATTTGGGCATTCGGCACCCAGAACATGCCAGGAAAGTATCTTGACACTGTCTTAACCCTTCCCCCCCCCCATGAATTAAGACTGAGTCAACATCTTTCCTTGGCATGGGTTGGGCACTAAGTGCCCAACCCACGCCGAGGAAAGCTGTTGACCTGGGTCATGTCTTCTTGACAGGTCTCATCTTCAATTCTAAGTCAAATTGTTTTTCATTGCTGTTGAAATCAGTTGAAAACGCTGAAGCAGACGACATTTGACCACCAGCAGGTTTTGGCCGGTTTAAGGGGGAAAGGGTTAATTGAAGGGAGAACAGTCACAGTGGCCTTGCCAAGCTAGGCTTTATTGCACACAACAACCTGAAAACAAAGCATGAAAAGGTGCATAGAAGGAAGGACTAACTCACCAGGTACACCAGTCAATACAGGTGTCCTATAGCTGTTATACCTGTATCTACCCACTGCAAGCAATTATCAAGTAAGCAGATGTTATCACGTGAATTGTACACTCCTACCCTAGTGTTAGCTACCAAACCATCTCACCTGATGCACACAATAACAAGAATGTCAGACAGTTAACTGAGGTAGGCCACCAAAGCCAGTTACAGTGAAAACTCGTTATAATGACACCATCTATTCCCTTAAAAATGTGTCAGATAACTGAATATGTCATATAAATGAGTCACACAGCAAAGAAAATGAACTTTTGCCGTGTTGTTATAATGAGGTTTCACTGTAACTGTCACGGCCCCTCCCCCCCTGCCAACAATGACAGGTAGGGGCAAAGATTTTCCGTTTTTTTCAGAAACTGAAGCAGAATTGTGCATTTTTTTTCATCCTTTAAACGGAATTTTATACTTTTTCTTATATGAATTATATATAAATATATAGCAGTGAAATGGAATTTGAAAAATTTTTGCTGATGGAACGGAATTCCTCTTTTTTTGAAACGGAAAATCATTGGCCCTAGAGAGGCCACCTTCTGTACAGAAGCCTCTCTCCATGCAGCATGTACGGTATTTTTCATTTTCCCAAAACCGAGACTGTCCCTCATATGAGGCCACATTTCTGGAGCACTTGGAGGGCCCTTTTAAAAGGACCATAGAGTGCCCAGCAAACAAAACAGAACTATGTTTTCCCAATTTGCGTCATAAAGTTCTGTTATGTTTTTCCAATTTGCATCATAATACACACATGTAGCATCACAGATTTTGATACCTTAAGGGGAAAATACGCACTTGTGATTGGTTAGTTGGGGCTGGGACATTTTTTTTCTGCTCCAGCTTGGAAGGTATTTTCACCCTGCACGGAACACTAGATGGCGCTGTAATTCTGATCTGTGCTGTTATTATGTGAAAATTTTGTTGTTTTAATGATTTATTGTTCTTGAGTATAATAAAGCAATTGATTTGGATGTGCTTGGGTTTTGGGAGAGAGGAAGAATTGTGAACCTTCAGGATGGACTGTCAACCCTCAGCTTCACTTCCGGTTGACAGTCCATCCCTTAGGTTCACAATTCTTCCTATCTCCCGCAGCCAAGGGCGTCATTTGTTTTCTGTAGTATACAGTGTACATGTATGTCAGATATGTCATGTCTTCATGCCCGTGTAAAGGAATAAAATACATTTTGGACATTTCAAAGATCAGCATTTAATTCATCAAGTAAATAAAACCTCATTCATGGATCATCTGTGTTGTCTACTCACTGCTAGCAAGCTTTTTTTTCTGAAAGTTAAGGGGGGATGAGGGAGGGGAGTTAAATGGAAAATGTAGAGGGAGAGATGTACTGACCTGGCATACCGGGTGGGTAGTACACCCCAGGGGCGACAGCTGGCACCATTACCATCGGCTGCTGGACTGGGGCATAGACTACTGGCTGGGGTTGCTGCTGTACCGGCTGCAAGTATACAATTTTCACTTGAATAGGACTGCATTTATATACATGTCAATGGGACAACATTATACAGCATGACACAATCACGTTAACAGTAGGACAGCATCACATGTATATACATAATGTAAACTACTGGCTGTGGGTAAATATCAGTGTGACTGCTTTTATATACATTTATATCAGTGGTAAATACAGAATCTTACATTGATGAGAGTGAGTTACCATTTTTCTCTTACAAGGGATTGTTGTTGGTGGGAAAATTATGAGTGACCGAAAGTCACACACGATTTTTCCCACCAACAACGATCGTGAGTGAGAGGAAACTTGTAACTTACTTGGGTATTCATCCCCCCCTCCCACAAATACCCGAGGCCTCTTTTCAATGCCGACCTGGTGTGACATGTTGTTTATGTTCGTCATAGTTGTTATGTGTGACATAGAATCATACATCCCTCACACACATTTGATTTTGTCTGTAATGTTAATGCACTACGTCACTGATGCATGGATGTCACAATTTGGTTGTAACAGTGTTTAGATCATGCGATCTACAGCGAGTGAGTACTTTTGAATTTCACTGTAGAAAATGAAAATTCACCCTCAAACATAGAATAAAATATTATACAGCATAACATAATTACACAGATAGTAGGACAGCATTAGATGTATATATACATAATGTAACTACCGGCTGTGGGTATACAATGTCTACAGGAGTGTGACTGCATTTATATACATTATGTCAGTGGTAAGACATTATACAGAATGACACAATCACAATGGACCACATGGGAGCATCACATGTGAGATGTAAATTTATGGCTGTAAGATTGCAGAAACTTGTCAGTGAATATGTTGAACATTTTCCAACATGGGACCGAAAATGGCAAATTACATGCGAATCAATCACGTTTTACACTTTCAAAATTTTCTTTTTTTTTTGGGGGGGGGGGGGGGGGGGGGGCTTTTCAAGTTAATATGGGGGCACATAAGTAATCTATATTTTCAGCCCTTTTTTGTGTGAGCACACATAATCTATATGGTAGGCTCATACCTGGCTGTGAACAGAGAAATGAAATGACACACATTAATACCAACAATAAACATGTATATCAGGCATACAGTCGCATCTGCCTTAAAGTCCGCCACTCACAAGATGCCCGCTTTTAGTGGCCAACCCTTCATTAAATTTAACTCTGTATCTCTTGTGGACATGCATATACATGTACATGTATTTTTTGACTACTTGCCAACTGAAACCACTCTCTGCTTGCAAATCGAATGGTCTTACAGTAGAAGTTATCACTGCATAATCACTCTGATAAATGTATGTTAACAACTACTTTTAATTTAATTTTGACATTTTTACCATTTAATATTTTATGAGTTTAAAAAGTCATTATTAATCCTTTAATAACATAATTATTCACATTTCATGGCTACCCTGATCACCCATATTTGTGGACAATGTACACATGATGTAAAAATACAACAGAGATGTTCCAGACAACCAGGAAAGACAACCCATCATGTGCTCTGCCTGGGGACCTGCACCAGCATACAAGGTGGAATGTGCCACCAAATTAAAAGACTGTTTATTGAAGAGACAACAACAAAAATATGTAAACTTGCACCAAACTCAAAGCACCACCTTCCGGACCATCCACTGGGATTCAAAAGATTAGATCACACGAGATTCCTTGAGTGATCACATACAGGCATATATTGCAGCAGAAAATATGTGCAGATCACACTTTATAATACAAAGAGAAAACAAAGTCAATGTTTTATCCATAACGTAGATACTGAAAGAGGTGTGAATGTCTGTCTTCATGGATGTGCTTCCAACACCCCCTGGTATTACAACTCTCAGGTTTTCCGTTTCATAATTTTTTTTTATAAACTATCGATGTATAAAATTGGAGCAAAGTCTGTCCTGCCATTTCAAATATACAGTGTACATGTACTATGTAACATACCATGATGAATGTTGTTGTGAGAAAATAGATCAGAGTAATGCGTATACAGGCTACTGTGCCCCCCCCCCCCCCCAAATCTGCCAAGTCTATCTTAATGTCATGATGTTTCTTAAAACTCAATTTTGTTAAAACAAGATTTGTTTTTATTGTCATGAGTGAAACATTTTTTTTATATAAGTACATCAAAACTGGTAGCAAGTAGGTTCAGAAAATACCAGGTACTTAAATGGCTTCTAAGATTTAGCACAACCAAACTAGGCGAAACTGATTTGATTTCTTTATGGTTTAAACAGTGTCATTGACAGGGGGTTTTTTTTCCCTATGCCCATTTAAACTTGACCTTCAATATTTAAGACTAAAGTGTAAATCAGGGTAGTTCCTTGGTGCAGGTAATAAATTTTGTACATGTACCTATGAAAGGTCAGAAATAATGGCTGGTTCAAAGTACAGAAAATAACGAGGCTCCCAGTATGCAAGTATGGCACATGGAAATGCACAACATCCCAGTATGGAAAACCCACTGTGCCCTCTTCACTCAAGGTTTACACCAACATGGATAGGAATGAACAAATGAATGAGTGATGCAACAAAACAACCTGCAGACATATATGAGACATATATTTCATTGTGCCTTGGTGTTGGTATGTATATGCAAATACATATGAAATAAATGACCCTTTACCAACATTGTATCCAAACCAGCAAGCACAAGCCAACTTACCCCAGATTGGCATTTTTTAACCTTGACTTTATATTTCTTGCCCACCTGTTTTCACATGTACATGTACTTATTGTTTATCATCAAATCAAATTACATCTGGTCTTGCAATACAAAGTACATACTTTTGGTCAATCATATCATCTTTTTTCTTTAAATTTTGAAACGCTTGCAAGATTGGCAAAATGAAACAAACAGATTTATGATAAAATTCAGTTACTCAGAGCACATGTTAACATCTAGGAGTGACACCTGGTGGCACTCAGGAGAACTGCATGTGGAAAGATAGCCATGTTTACTCCATGGTTGCGGGTCAAGAGGGTGGACCTGGAACATCTATGTACTCAATGACCCACATAGGGTCATATCTCCTGCTTCACATTTGGCATGATTTCTCCGTTTCTGTACACACCATCAAGCTGTAACTCACCAGCTTATTCCAAAACTATTTTCTACAGGTGTAACACACAGAGATTCCATTGAAATCCACATATGTCCACAGCAACACACCTATAATTGACGCAAATGTGTAGGATGGTGGTCCAGATGTGAGCTTTGTTTCAAACCTTTCTATGTAGGAGCTCCATGTGACGATGTTGTGGTTTTAGGCCCATCCGCCACCATCTTATTAGCACAAATAATTGACTGCACAGATGAATACACAATATTTTATCGCAGATATGACACTATCTGGGTCTTTGAACGCATAGATGTTCCAGTTCCACCCTCTTTACCTGCCGCGCATATTAGCACGAAAGCTTGGCCGACTGAATGTTAAGAGCGCCTGTGGTTGCACCTGCTCTGGTACCATCAGCATCCACATACAGTATATATGTACAGGCTGGCAGCACCGGTGTACAGCCCACTTTAATGCATTTAGCAACAAGTTTGACTGCATTAAGATAATGCCCAACTAGTTTTGGCTTTTTTCAAATTTAATTTTTTTTTTTTTTTGGCCATTTTGGGGCTTTCCGATACTTTGGTAGACATACATGTAGTCTGTCACATAGACAAATTATTCTAGCCACAACACCGTCTAAAGACACAATTTTGAACCCTTTTAATGTTGACATGATAGCCAATAGAATGTGTTAGAATGTTATCCTTCAGATCTTGATAATAGACAACAGGAATCTGTACCAAAATGACCATTTCACATGGTATATGTGTCTTAAATTATTTCTCTGATTTTGATTAAACAAAAACTAACTTACCCAATAAACTTGTGGGCAAAAACGTATTAGGGATTTTCTAAGAAATTATCAGTCCTTTTTACAATGCATCAATGCATATCAAAAATGCAGTTTTTCCAACTTTACAAACTTTAGAACTGAGATAAAAGGAATTAACCCTTAAAGCTCTGATTTAAGATTCAGTCAACAGCTTTCCTTGGGACACCTTGCATGCATTGCGCGCAAAGTGTTCCGAGGAAAGCTGTTGACTAAGACTACTTGTTGCTTCAGACTAGGCTTGCTGGTATTTGAATGAAAGGTACTTCATGAGGAATTTGAATCTTTTAACCATTATATGTTTAACAGTAATGAGATAATGACTACAGCAGTGATCGGCACTAAAGGGTTAACAAGCCATGCCCGAGGTAAACAAGCTTTCCAGGAGCAGGTCGAGTATACAATGTATCAAGCCCATGCTAAAGAAAGCTGTTGACTCAGTCTTATAGAAACCATGAATGGTTATAGCACAAGTTACAACACAGTGGGATTTCTCAGTACACAGTAGCCAAAACCTTCTGCAGAGGGGAAATTTACTTAAATAACAAATGTCACGCAACAATTTTATCTACAATCCTGTAACTGATCCATATTAATACCTACTCATGAGGAAACACACTTCCAAGTTGACAGCTGATGGTATTATTTGTATCATGAGTCATTTTGGATAGCAGGATGTGATTAGAAGTAACCTAATGCGTGGGGTTAATGATGTCAGTTAGGGTTAATGTTCTACAAGTAGGTGTCATATGTCAGCAGCATGCTGCACTGTACTTCCTCTTCATAACATTTCTGTATTTCATCATAAACATTTTTTTTTTTTTAATTTAACTTTTTTTCTTTTAACCAAGTGGTGTGTTTGTATTGTATGTTGAGCGCTCAACAAATCATGTATCTCATTGCACAAGGCAGGCCAATTTGAACCTCAAAGAAAAGTGGGCAAGTTCTTGCCCAATCGGACAACAATATTTTTTTTCTTCGGGAACCTCACTTTTTTTTTCTTAAACAAAGATTATGTGACCCAGTTAAAAGCAATGCTTGTTTGCAAAACATGGGGCTTTGCTGACATGGGATGCGTAAATGTTATGATAATCAATCAGAATAACAGTGTTTGAAGTCTAAGCTCTAGTAATAATTATGTACCGTTAAGTTGCATCAGCTTGCATTGTCAAACAACCTAGGGTGAGGGGTGCCCAGTGATCCAAAAGGAGCCAATAATCCATTGCAAAAATATTTTTCATTCGGAGTTATAAAACAAATGAAATTTAATGCATAAAAAGTGCCCAATTTTTCATGCATTTCACTCTGTTCCTACTGGAATTGGCAAGATGGAATTTAGGCATAATTGTCGCTGTCAGACCTCATGGCCTATGGTTGCCATACTGATGGGAACACTGGTCATTAAAACCCATTCAGAAAGCCTCATGACTCATGCATAATACATTTACAGTAGTACCTGCTGTATGTAGCCACCCCTTCTGCCAAGAAAAAGTGGCCACATACAGCAGGTGACCTGTCACTGCAGGTAGCTTTAGAAAGAAACTGATTCTTGTGTCCCAGCAAGGTGACCACAAAAAGCAGTGTGGCTGCTCACGGCAGTGGTTCCACACAACAGGGACCACTGTACATACAATCTGATTTATATATATATAAATCAAGAATCAAGCAGTAAATGATCAAGAGTGATATAATTCCTAAAAACCTAACAGACACTTGAATTATAAATGGTCTTTTTAAGGCCTTTTTGGCCAAGGTAAAGATATGATGACCCCAGGTGACCTTGAAAATAGGTCAAGCCAGTAAGGTCTGAATGTCAAAGTCAAAAAAAAACACTTCCAGTGAGATACTTCTACAGTGCAAGTTTCATGACAGTAGCTCAATTTGTTCCAAAGGCAGGACGATAATCCCTGTCAGCTGTAAGGCCGAGGGGGTAGCAATAAAGACAGATCGCTGGTTTTGCACATACTCAGCTGAAAGAGTTACACAAAGTAACCAAACCATTTTGTTTTCATAAAGCATAATTTTGAGTAACCAAACCAATCTTATTCATCCAGCAGCATATAGTTCTAACACATTAATCATACACATTTATAAAATTCCCAGAACATCATGAACATGATTTTACTTGCTTTTTTAGGGGATCTGATGGGGGGTGCTCTACCATTGAAGGACCACTTGTCATAGAAGCTGCAGAAATTATGGAGCTCTTTAGTTAGTTCATTTTTGTTTTCTTCCTTTTTTGGGGGGGGGGGGGGAGGGAGGCAAGCAGTTTTTGAGATCCATTTGCCCTGTGGACAAGTTGGTTTTTCAAAGTTTGTAAAATCTATCCCTATTACAGCTTCACAAATGCAGGACTGATTGACACAAAGTGATCCTGTGATTAAGTTCTATTCCTAGCATTTTGGCCGGGTGCATTTCTACAAGCAATGCACCCATGTCACCCGATGCATCCAAAAGACCAGCTGCAGGACTCGCAATGTTTGCACATGTGTACACACAATATGTGCCCTTCATACTAGCCATGTCTGCGAATTATCATTGAGGTCAGTAGCACAAAATTCAGTCACATAAGATATGCCAACATTGTCAAAATTCTGTCACTCAAGAGTGGTCCCAAATATGAGATCAGCATGGTACTGTAAATTGCTTTATTTTCACATGTATACATTTTCAAGGTTTTTGTATTTTTGACATTTCATAGTAATTTTAATTTCACTGTTTTGGACATAATTCCTATTCAAACAATGTTAAAATACTGTTTCACTGTGTTTTTATTTTCACAGTTTTGTACCATCAGCAAAATAAGCGAAAATAACAGCACAGGGAAATTAAAGCATTTTACAGTAAACAAACCACTACATGCTTGACTGCATGCTGGCGGTCGCCTAGCCAGCAGACACACTTGACACTGTTATCAGATTATGTATGCTGCCATTAAATAGCCTTTTGTACCTTTAGTTAAGATTAAGTCAACAGCTTTCTTTTGCACAGGTTGGGCACTAAGTGCTTAACCCAGACCAAGGAAAGCAGTTAACCTTGACATGTTATCTTGCTAGTGTACATCTACAAAACTTATTTAAATTGTTTTTTATTACTGTTGAAATTATGAAATTAGTCAAAGGCATTGAAGCAGATTACATATGACCACTGGCCAGTATAAGGAGGGGGGGGGGGGGAAGGGTTGAATACTTAATGCCCCTTTTAACCACAGCACAGCAGCTATTGTTAGACAACAGGGCATAAACTTTGCATAAGATGACAAACAAACTCACAGTGTAGGTAAAGACCAGGTTAATCATGCCCTCCTTGTCGTCTCCTTGCCTGCCACTCAGTGTGTACCACTCATCTGCCGTCTCTGAACTGAACACTCGCTCTGGTATAGTGATGTGGGTCCACGCAATCCGGTCATCCATGGCAAATGCTCTCTACAATACGAAACCAATTCTATAGCAACAAAACAGCAAAATAGGTTAAGAATATTACCATGCACGCTGAATAATGTTTGCAGTTAAGATTCCAATTTGTAATAATTTGTGTGTGTGTTTTTGGCTTTTTTAAAAAAAAATCAATCCCTAATGATATTCACTCTTTTGGGGTCTGACTCAATCAACTGATTTCCTTGTTAGGGGTTGGTATTTGTGCCAGATCTGTACCAAGGAAAAGCTATTGACCTGGGGAGTACCATTATGATAGGTTCTAACCACAATTCTCGGCAAAAATGTTTCTATTTGCATAAAATCTAAGAAGTGAAAACGTTATTTAATGCAGGCAGCAATCTACATCTGGGCACTATTGCATAATTATTAGTAAAAAGTAAAAAGATAACATGTCACAGTGGGACACATTCCCACTTTTAAACAAGCCTTGCTCTGTATGGATATTATCACAGATTTGCCTGACCGGGCTCTTTATGAATATTATAAGGCAGTGTATTCTAAAACAGGTCTCCAAATACATCAACTTCACGATGTCAAGTCAAGAGTTGACAGTTTCGTATCTGAACTGTATCAGTTGAACATCCCTGTAGGTAGAGACAAAATGATTACATTTAATACTGTTCCCACAGCACCGCATTTTTTTTCATAATGCAAATGAGACTGAAAATATTGCAAGAATATCAATATACTGTTATTTTAGACTCTAAGTTGCTACTTTTTTCTCCACTGAGTACCAGTGGATCTGGATGACCGTTTTGGAGAAGAACTCGAAAATGTGAAATGTGAATGGATGACAGACAACGTATGAAGAGTGATGGCATAAGCTCTGCTGGTTGATAAGCCAGCTGAGTTAAAAAAAAAAAAAAGAGAATCAGACTGTGTGACTAAAAGAACAGTGTGACTTATTCTCTGAAAATTACAATAAATGTTTTGTTTGTGTCTAGATAGGAATCAAGAATTGTACCCATCTAGTCAGTAGGAAATGTTTTCATTTATACATGACTTATTCTCTGAAAATTACAATAAATGTTTTGTTTGTATCTCTTACCTCATCAAATAGTTCCAGATATATGGAGTCTACCCCTGCAGGTAGGTAACTACAAAAGCAATGAAAACAGATTAATATTACTACAGCAACACATGCTGGCACCAGGCTAGTTCCTGTGCTATACAGAAGAGTCAGCATTGACCACTTCAAAATTACTGACTGCCTCAGTTTAGGAATTGTATTTCATTTACGTGTACAGGCTAATAAACACATTATCAAAGCAATGTCAATTTCTTCCAGGCAACTGGATACCACAGCGGAATGAAGATAACAGTCCGATGGTTGCAATGTTCAAAATAACTATTTTCATAATTGTTCACTGGTAAATTACATTATTTATAATATGCAACAAGAAAAAAATATTTCAAACTTTTTGATATTTTGGCTCAACTGCTTAAAAAAATAAAATAGAGAAAAAAATGTAGAATATTTCTATAGTCACATATCTGGATTCCTCACATGGCACACATGTATTCAAAGTTAATTAAATGAGCCTTAAGCAACTTTTCCTTCCCATGTCCACGGCTTCCTCAATTTCAGCTTCACCAGTCACATTTTCAGTCTTTCTCATGGGGGTAGAGGTTAACCCAAATTGTATTTTTTTTCTCCACTTCAAACTAGTACTTTGCACAACCAGAAATACTGCAGAGCAATTTGTATTCATTATGAATGTCATACAGTGGTCCATGTCTTGACATTTTTGCATGTGACTCAATCGACCACGCAGGGGATGTGTTGCTCATCAGACGGTTTGGCCACGCAGCTATTTGTATACAGTGGTAGGAAACACAGTGAAGGTCCGCACACTTGATGTGCATTACAAGGAGACCTATTTCTGATTTGAAATGTTAATTTTTTTGTTTGAATTAAGAACACAGTTTATTGTAAGGAACTTGCCAATACTGTATACACAAATTGACTATGATGTACCCATAGCATCCATGGTATAGGTAAGCAAATGATGTGCATCCCATTAGAGGCTCCGAGAAAGCGAATCCTAAAACCAATGCAACTATTGATCTATATTAACGTTTAGCTGGGACAGTGACTCCTGTAGTCCCAGAAAATACACTGTATTTTTCATTGTAAGTCATCCCATGCAAATAGTTTACTTTTCAATTTGTATTTTTAATAAATTTGCCAGTTTCACTGTTGATATTCGTAGCTAAAATCGTGGTAAAAATCGACATATATTTGCAAATTTGCAAGTGACAATAAGCAGCAAATTAGAGTAAATGGTTTCTCTAGGCCTTTGTCCATGGATTGATACTTATTAAGGAGAAATACCATGTCTATTGTACTAAGTTATAATTCAGACAAATGGATTTTGCACACGGGCCATTGGATCTACTTGCCTTGCAGACAAGTAATTTTAAAAAAAAATCCCAAGCCCTGCAAAGTGTACTGTACTCTGTTTGAAAGATCACCCATTAAGAACTTTGCTCAGCAATTTGCCACTGTCACGTGGAATAAATGAAAGGAAAACTGACCAGTGTATCTGTTTGTTCCACCTTGGGTTCTTGGCACCATTATGAGCAGTAGGGGTCTCAAACACAGAGTGTCCAACTCGTATCCTGCAGTATGGGTCCATCTTGGTGATGCCATAGTTCTTCGCTAACTTGGCCTGTAACACAGGGTCACCCATTAACATGACAGGATAAATGTGAGCAATGGGTGGGTTGATGGTAGAATAACCAGCAGCAATGCTCAGATCTAATGGGAGAACAAATATTAGCAAGGCTCTGATCTGGTCCCAGAGTAGTATACATGAACAATACTCTGACTTGCAAACACTCTTGGGACGTGGTCTTTATGACAAGTACCACTGTATTACACTTTAGGAAAATTGCTTTGACATTTACTGTACGTAATACAAATATAATCTTTCCAATATTTTTGCAACTTCATATTCTTAAAATATATTGTGTTGCCATTTTGAATACATGTACCTTGTTAGAAATGTGCATTTGGTTTGAAACACGTCACAAAGGAACCTCCTATTTAAGACCACCCCTGTTGCCACCAAAAAGCAGTATCATGCTGGAGTGGTTCTTAAAATACATGTAATTCTAGAAGAGAAATACATGCTAGTCTTCAAAAGATTAGTCCTTGATAAGAGGTCATCTTCAGCATGTTTAGAACTGGGTACCATTTTACTCGTCTTTAACAACATGGATGCAACTCTGTTGTTGTGATACGTTATGCTGTAATTTGAATATTTTGAAGCAAATAAACAGTCTAAAATCTACTGCTTCATCATGTGCAGCAATATTTCAGGGACCACTCTGACTATTATCCAATTGCTAATGTTTCATAAATTTGGCAAATGACTAAAATATTCTGAAATGAATTATTAAGAGGGCCACTACAAAAGCATGGTTAATTATGCTATTTCCAATTTTGGCTATAAAATTTTGAAGACTAAATCTGTCCCTGATGTTTGCAATGTTTTCCTTTCCAGAATGCAATGCATTTGTTCTCAATGGCTACCTGTGTGACGGTAATGCTGAGGCGGGCCATATTGCCCACAAAGGAGAACCCAGGCTGCTGTGCCTGTAAATACTGGGCTGTCTGTTCATCTGCCCTAATCTGCTGTTGCTGTGGGGAGCCTGCACTGATACGCAAAAAATCCTCTGGCAAATCACCAAGCATCACCTGCAACAAAGGACCAGAAAAAGACATTCATAACAGGACATCATTAAAAATGCCCATCATCAAGTTTTATTCACCTGCTGATCACCTGGTGTGGCTGTATACATTTTGGCCAGCAAGTCAAAAAAGTGGCTAGCTGCATTCTAACAATTGAACTTGCTTGTATTACATGCAAAAAAGTTTTCTGAAGCTTAAAATGGAAAGGAGATTAACTCAGTTTCTTGTTTTGCTCCCTGCCTCTTTCCTGTGCTCCATTTCATTTTACTTTGCTTTCTGATTTTTTTCCAGATTTTTGCACCTATTAGACAATATTTCGACATTTGTTTTTTTAACAACAGCATATTGTATCATGATAAAAAAGTTGATACACTCAACTGTATAACAAACCTGTACAAAGGACCCTGAGGGAAATGCTGATCAATAAAAGCATGAGTTCTAAACTGTATAACTACATAACAGAACCTAGGGTCCCTAGCATGTATTTTTTTTTACCTAAAATACATAAGGGTGCACTGCCACCTTCGGTATGCCCAATAGTGATGAGTGTCCAACTGAATGAATCTCAGCTTTTGTAGATTCTTTCCTAAACCCACTAGTGAACAAAGTTCCCATATAATTCCTTATATAAAAGACACAACTGATTTCATTAACTGTATTGAAGCATTACCAAATCTACCAGAAGATGCATTTCTAGTCATGTTGGATGTAAAATCATTGTACACCACCATCCCTACATATGAAGGCCTAAATAGTGCCGCAAGAGCTCTATTACACAATAGAGACCACACAGACAAGCAACTTGCACAACAGTCTAACTGATCAGTTTACTTATACTTGTGCTCACTTGCAATTACTTTGAATTCAACAGCAACCATTACCTCCAAATTAGTGGCACTGCCATAGGTAGCAAAGCAGCCCCATCATTTGCCAATCTTTTCATGACAGAGCTGGTGGAAAGTTGACTGTTGAAATATCCAATGTCGCCCCTATTTTGGAAGCGCTTCATAGACGATATCTTCTGTATATGGACATATCCAGAAGAAGAGCTGACAAAATTTTTCAATCATTTAAACACTTGCCATAAAACTATCAAGTTCGTCTGCAACTACTTCAAAACAGAGATCAAATTTCTAGACATAACTGTTAAACTTGACTCTGAACATAGAGCTTACACAACACTCAGTGTGAAGCCCACAGATACACATACATGTACTTATTTACACTATAGGTCAGCACACCCCATAGATTCCAAAACTGGGGGACCATATAGTCAGTTATGACGAGTTAAGAGAATTTGCAGTAAAACTGACGACTTTAAGGAGAACTCAAAGAAAAGCCTATATTACTATGAGAACAAAGATTACCCATCTCAAGTTTTAGCCAAGCCCAAAGCTAAACTGGATTGAACTGATATAGTTACCTTTTGGCAACGAGCCAAACTGAGAAAAAAAAGTGATGAAAACATGTTTTCCAATCACAACTTATAATCCAGCTCTTCCTCCAATCAGATATATCATACAGCAAAATTGGAGAACTCTAGAAGCTTCATGAAGTGCCGAAGTATTAACCAACAAAAAAGTGGTCATTGGTTTGAAGTGCCCCAGAAACGTACGTAACATATTCATTTGCTCCAGAATCAGTCATCACTACGCTCATGTCACTAAACCTGCCATTTCAGGTAGGAAACACATGAAAGAATGCAATTGCAAATATTGGATTAGCCTAAACATATCACGACGAGCAACTAACACTGAACACTAGGAGAGCCAAAATGCCGAGATGGGGCCATCCTTGGCACTCTTTGCCAAGAAATGCCGAGGAAATTTGCACAAAAATCCTTTTCTCGGCATCTCTTGGCAATTTTGCTGAGAAACACCAAGGTCTGCTGCAATGCAAATAAATAGCATGTTGTTACCTGAGATGTAACCGAGTCTTGGCAACATGCTGCTAAATAATATAGCCTGCTAACGGTGATAGTTTGACAATACGTACATTCACAGTGGACCCTGACAGTAAGCCCTACATGTATGGCAAGAGATGTTTTGGTTTACGGTTTCATGCCACTTTGTGGTATTTTTGTCGAATATACCTTCATTTTAAGACCACCTGCAGCACAAAACCACATTTTGCTGGCAGTCGGGATGGTCTTATTTGAAAGGTACCATTTTTACACTTTAGCAGGAACCTTTTAAATGCAGGCAACAACATACTATTTGGGTTTTTGCCTCAGTTTGATATTAATACAAAAGAGTATGAAATGTTAATGTATGAATCTGAATGAAGGGTTTGCATCTCTCAAATTCCTTGACTTGTTTAAAATGTCACTTACTAGCAGGTATTTATGTTCTACAATGAATAAATGGCATCTGTCTTGTTTTTCATTACCCATAAAAATGCCTGCCAATACTTCTCATGACTACCTTCTTCCCAAAATGTTGGAAACGCCAGGAAATTCAAGTCTCCAATCCATACCTAGGCATTAATTGGCAAAAATTCCAGGAATGCAGAGAAACGTTGAGGTACCTTTCATCCTACTCCTTAGCTTGATGTTTCTCAGTATTTTTGCCAAGAAATGACGAGGTAAGAATAAGGGAGAAAGGTACCTCAGTGTTTCTCTGTATTTTTGTTGAGAAATGCCGAGGGTAGAGAAGCATTGCAGCAGATCTCGGTAAAATTGTCGAGAAAAGGATTTTTGTACAAATTTCCTTGGCATTTCTAGGCAAAAAGCACTGAGGGTGGCCCTTTCTTGGCATTTTGTTTCTCCTAGTGGAAACCAAAAGGGCATATACTGTCCCAAAAGGAGGTTGTTGTGAAAATTCCAACTTTATTTACCTCCTTACATGCAAAGTCTGCCTGAAACAGTATGTCACACAAACATAATATCCACTCAAAGATAGGCAAAGAGAACACTATTGTTTCATTAATAACAAATCGACCACCCAACCACTGGGTAGACATTGTACCCAAGAGGGTCATGATGAACTCGACATTCAGTTCACATACTAGAATACATTCCAACTCCTCAAGATTAACACCTACCAGATAGTTGCTACTAACTCGAGAGAAACACTGGGTGCACCAACTGTGCTTCACTGAGCCTTTCGGCCTCAATATCATGGAGAGATGAGCTTTCTTGCATTGTCTCATGCAAAATTTTTACTGTCTTAGCTCACCTCCCCATGCTATTTTCCTCTTAATTTTAAAATAGAAAGTGTTAAAACATAAAAAAAAAAAAAAACCCTGCAAAGATACCACAATTGAAATTAAATTTGTTTCATATACCCATATTTATGGCAATAGGAACACCATTCTTCTTGTTCTGATTTCAGAATGCCTGAGAAATAGCACCAGCTGATAGGCCAAAAATGACTTTCTTTCTCAGGAAAGCCAGACCAGTTCAAAAAAAAAGATTTTTTTGAGATCACACCATATCAACAAAGATATGGACGTGGGGCTACTGTTCTACTTACAAACACATGCACGCGCTTTGTCAACATAGAAACCACGGTAGCTACACAGAGCATAGAAACAGGCCACTAGCATTCCTTTGAACAGTTCCTGATGAGATGCACAGAGCATTGAAACTAGTCCCACCTTCCATGGCTACTTGCCCAGTCATCAGCTCACGGTGGTGACACATACGTAGATTTATTTAAGCCTTTTTTGTAAACCTTTTATAGATTTCCATTTTGTTCTGTCTCCTGCATTACAAGTATCCTTTTTCAATTAAACTGGCCTACCCACTTCAAAAGCTGCAGAACCCACTGCAAAAGCATGTTCTCCGAACTGGAAGCTGAAGTCTTGCCTGCAAGTGACATTCCACTGTTCAAAATAGTTATACACATATCCAAAAATTTTGCTTCTCAGTAGATTGTTCATGACCATTTGATAATTATCAAAAACAATGCAGGATGATGCAAAGACTACTTCTTCTGGCAGAGCTCCAACCACTGATAGTCCTGGGCAGGAGTCCAAATTGAGGTTTAGTTTTAACATGTTAATTGTTATGCCTTTGACTGCATGCCCCTGGTGCTCTCAGTCTCACCTGTCCCAACTCAATAACCTCAATATGGCTCTGGACATAGAAGCTTCAGTGGATCAGGGAGGTAGAAAGATCTTTCCACCTCCCTGAGTGGACTAAGGCCAGTAGCCTCAGTAGGTTTTCAAAAAAAAAAAAAAAAAAGGCTTATCATCATATGATGTCATTGTCAACTGAAGCTTTTTGCCCGTGTGCCGTGCTGGGCATGATTCACTAACAATAAAAAAGTACTAAACTGTGTCAGGACAGCATAGACATTATTTCAATGGCAAGTCATTTTATTGGTTGACCACTCTTTTGTTCATGTGCAAGTTGCAACATCAATTGATGATTTACCTTAAACCAAGTATGTGACCAGGTCCCAGGTGACAATGACAATGTCACCGACAAAGTGACAGTGTGTCAGACTAGGCCTACTAGTACTAAAACGTACATGCAACACAACCCCACTTCATCTGCTTTACCAACAAAATGTGTGCCATACCGCCAACAGGGTTGCCTGAATGTATCTCAAATGCTTATGAAAAATGAA
>OZ026614.1:17263656-17287656 GCA_964020975.1 Hermodice carunculata
AATCGAGTCAGAAAGAGAATTGATAAAACCAAAACATGCAATGTTTCGTGCGTTTCGTACCTGTCCCCTCCTTTCGTTTGTGGCTGTGGTCGCCGCCATCTTGGTTGTTGACTAAAGTGTGACGTCAGATTTTGGCTTTTCCCTGTTATGGAGATTCGTGTGCTGTTCAATAGAGGTCTCTTCAGTCCGAAGTATGGGATTGCAGAACTGAACACCCTTGCGGAGCTGGTTCCTTGACCCCGGAGCCATTATGATTTTCCGTGGCCAGACCACAAGGCTCATTTGTCTTACCACAGGTCAGAAGCCAAGGAAAGAACTCATTTATCTACATTGGTGTGGAGCTCTGGATTGCAATGGACTCCCAAACGAAGTGAAGAATTCACCATCCAGACAGATATTTAAGAAAGGCTGTAAAAGGTTTTTGAGGGAGCCAATGATTGCAGTAGAAAACTCAGAATATGTTTTTTTAAAGGGAACGGTCTCACTCTCAGTTAAAACTTAGTACTTTTATGAGGCCATAAGTTGGTTGCCCATGGGCTGTACAGAGGGCAGCATATATATACATGTGTATATATATATATATATATATATTTATCCAGTAATTATAGCTGTATCATCAAGAAAAGGTGGAAGATACAGATTGGGTGATAACCCTGTCCATATCACCACAGTGCAAAGGTCAATCCGTATCACCACAGTGCAAAGGTCACTGAGAACTACTTTCCTTCTAAATTCTTGTAGTAGGCGCACGTCAAGCATGTAGTTTTCAAATTACCCAATTACTGGATCCTGCGTTACAGTTATTCATACGCAAAACTATGCAAAGTCTGGTTTGATGAAATAAACGTTGAAACTGTTTTTGTCTTTTTGTTTTTGTATTTAACGATGAAAATATAATCACAGCTATAATTACTGGATAAAAGTAAAACCAGCCGCGAGGAGGAGACTCGTCAGCAGACTGGCCTCGTTCCCGCGGCGGATCACTCCTCGTGCAAGCACTCGGAGTGATCCGCCGCGGGAACGAGGCCAGTCTGCTGACTCGTCTCCTCCACTTGGCTGGTTTTACTATTATATATATATATATATATATATATATATATATATATATATATATATATATATATATATATATATATAGTATCATTTGTATAGCTTTTGGGTAACTAAAGAAACTACATTTTAGTTAGTCATGGCACAAGCCATAAAGATTATCTTTTTACCATACATGTCTCAAGAATAGTGCTATTTGCCTTTTGTATGATGTAGAATATATATTTTTTCTACATTTAATTAATGGGGATGCTCAATCCTTAGTTAAAAATATATATTATATTTCACCAAAGTGTATATTTGTACCCAGGTGTTGTGGACCGCTATGGAAATAAGGGGCTATATGTCACTTGTCACGCTTAACGGCATTGGACGGTAGGGGTGGGAGTCATCACCTATATTGACGCTAATTTCCTCAAAGTGTGACAAAGAATATGAAAAAGAGGAAAAAAATCAGAACTCGAAGCGAGTTCCAGGTCGACCTATATTGCGATAACTACATTATGTCCCGTATAGCGGTCGATTTGATCGATCTATTGACAGATTTATTTTGAATGATTGATTGATTTTGATTGATTGATTTGATCTGATTGATTAAATGGATATGGATGGATTCTCCCCACGAAGTGGGGACTCTGTGTTTATTGTTTGACAGATTGATATTGATTGATTGAATTGATCTGATTGATTAAATGGATATGGATGGATTCTCCCCACGAAGAGGGGACTCTGTGTTTATTGTTTGACAGATTGATATTGATTGATTGAATTGATCTGATTGATTAAATGGATATGGATGGATTCTCCCCACGAAGTGGGGACTCTGTGTTTATTGTTTGACACATTGATTGATTGAATTGATTAAATGGATATGGATGGATTCTCCCCACGAAGCCGAGGCCTCGGTGATGATAGAGTTAGCGGGGTAGGTATAATAATTGATCTTTGATCGATTGGAAAATCCTGTCCATCCTCCTCAACAGGCCAAAGGCTTTGAATAAATATATATATTGAATCTCACTGTATTGATTTGTGACCAAATGGCTGTCACAGAAAGTCATTTTTCTAGGAATACCAGAGTGTCAGGAGATGGGACTCCTATAAATATTTGATAAATAAACAAACAACCTCTATCAAATAAATCTACAGAAAATAAAAAATGGTGGTCAACTTTAAAAAAGGCATGCGGCTGGAGTCAGCACAAAAAGAGACCTCCACTGATTGAAAACGGCTCAGTTCTCTTTGACCCTATAGATAAAGCAAATGCACTAAATAATTTCTTCGCAGCACAGTGGGTAAAGGATGATGTGTCCGAAGCTACCCCTATTCTTCAAGATAAAACTGATCAAAAGTTGAGTAATGTTATCACATCTGAGAATGAGGTATTAAATATATTGCAAAAGCTACAAGTGTCAAAAACCGGTGGACCTGACAATCTTCCGAATAAAGTATTGAGACTTTTTGCTCCGTACATTGCCGGTGCCTTATCTAAACTATTTAATTTATCTTTGGAAAAGGCGACTTTTCCAACACTATGGAAAGAAGCTAACGTTTTGGGGTTGTTCAAAAAAGAGGAAGATTTTCTGACAAAAAATTATAGACCTGTTTCCCTTTTATGTTCCGCCTCCAAGGTATTCGAAATTACCGTGTTTAACAGGTTGTAATTTTAATTTAAATTTAAACATATTTATTTCAACTGGATCGCCCTATAGTACATCGAGATGTCACTAATCGAGGGGTTCTCCAGAACATAGAGTGACACACAAAATGTATATTACAAAACACACAGGACAAAACAAGAACAAAGTTACCCAATTAACAGAGAAGCTGTACACATGCTTCAGATTTGTACCCTGCATACAAAAAACACAGTAGTGGTAGTCATCAAAATGCAAAACAAAGCAAAATAGTTAACTGCAGGTAGAATGTACACATATACGTCCCTGTTCACAATAATACGGACTAGCGGTAGGAAATTTCATAAAGGACATTTGGGAAGTAAGAAATATCAGCGACTAACCCAATTGAAAATTACTGCTTATGCAAAACAGAACTAAGATATGAAGCGTCTAGTATCTACGATGTATCTGTGGAAAGCATCACAAATTTGTATGTTGAAGGGAATGGACAATTGGTCGCTACCAAAGAGAAGAATATGAGCTAGTCTGTCACTCGCTGTGTGTATAATCAGATTTGGGTGGACGCCGGGAGCAATAATAGGGATGATGGAGTTGAGTAGTCTAATTCTATAAGTTGAATACTTTGGACAAAAGAACAGGTAATGTTGCAGATCTTCAGTGGGGTAGGAACACGAACATGTAGGTTGTGGGATGATGTTGACTTTAAAGAGATCAAAGTTAAGTCTCGAGAATCCAAGACGAAGCTGGGTATGACAAATGTTGGCAAATCTGTGTCCTTGGGTATAGTAAACAGGAACATGAGCCACTGCTAGTAGTGTTGCTTTCAGCTTTGATTTGAATATTTGGAGGGAAATTGAGTCTCTTATATCGGAGGGAAGATTGTTCCACAGTTTGATAGTGTCAGGTAGGAAGGATTTGTCTAAGCGGCTAGTTTTGCAATTGATGGGACGTATGGAGCTAGTGTGGCGGAGGTTTCGAGCATTAAAAGTAGGAGGAGTTAATTGAGAGAGATAGAAGGGTGTTAAGTTGTGATACATTTTGAAAAGAAGAAGTAACTTAGAATACTTCCTCCTGCTGGCGAGAGTTGTCCAACCAAGTTCACGTAAGAGATTGGCGCGTGATGTGTGCCTTAATGCACCTGTGCATATTTTGGCAGCTTCAAACTGTATGGATTCAATAAGATCGGAAAGTCCCTGACCGCAGTTGTCAAAGAGCACACAACCATATTCAAGAATTGGTCGAACCATATGTTAAATAAAGTTTAATCAGAGCTTTGCGGGAAAGTTTATATTTGAATCTACGCAGAAGGGCAATTCGCTGGCTCGCTTTGGTAGTAATACGAGTAATGTGAGCATGCCAGGATAAATTACTACTGAGAGTAATACCAAGATGAATGTGTGAGTCTGCCGCAGGTATTTCAGAGTCTCCAAGACGAACGGGTGGATGGTGTGGTTTAACAAGTTTGGTTGAAAATATGACAGAAAGAGACTTTAAAGCGTTAAAGGTAACACGCCACAACTTTCCCCAGTTATGTATAACAGAGAGATTAATATTCAAGTGATTAGAAGTTTCAATTGGGTCATTAACAACTTCAAGTAGACTGGTGTCGTCAGCAAAAAGTCTGACATCACATGCAATATTGTCAACTAGGTCATTAACATAGACAAGAAAGAGAAGTGGACCCAATATGGAACCCTGGGGCACACCAGCTTCAATAGGTTGCCATGATGAAGATTGGCCATGAATAATCACTCGTTGGGATCGGTTTGAGAGATAACTATCAATCCATGCTACAAGATTATCGGAGATGCCGAGTTGTCGAAGTTTAAAAAGGAGACCGGGATGCCAAACCTTGTCAAACGCCTTGGATACGTCTAGAAACACCATTCTGGCTTCTTTGGACTGTTCTAGGCCGTTATAGATATTGTGAAGGATGTACACAAGCTGATTGATAGTAGAGTCATTGGCCTTAAAGCCAGAATTTTTGGAAGTGAGTAGGTTATTTTGTGCCAGGTATTCATAGAGTGCATTAAAGACCAGTCGTTCAAACACCTTTGAAACATTACAGAGCAAAGAAATAGGACGATAATTATTTTTAATCTGTCTGTTGGCCTTTTTGAAAACAGGACATATGTTGGATCTCTTCCAAGCATTGGGAAAGAAAGAAAGACTGAGAGAAAGTTGGAAGATTTTTGTAAGTGGTTTACATATCGAATCTGCTGTGTTCTTAAGTAGGATGTTCCCTATGTTATCTGGGCCTGATGCTGAGGATAGCCTCAGGGAAGATAGTACTTTCTTGACACTGTCTTCATTAATGGTAATATTGCGTAGACGTGCCTCAGTTCGGAACGTGAAATCGGGCAGGGGTGGGGCATCAGCGTCAGGGTGTGTTTTGCACTGGCTGGCAAAGTAAGAGTTAAATATTTCACATTTTTCCGTGATGCATGATACGATTTTGTTATCGTCAATGATTGGGGGTATATGTTGGTGAATTTTGCATCCCAGAACAGACTTGGACAGGCTCCACCATTGTTTAGGATTAATGTCTTTCTCATCAAGTCGAAGCTGGAGATTGGAAAAGTAAGAAGAGACAGATTTCCTTATTATGGTCACAGCCTTGTTGCGATATTTTTTGTAAAATTGGTATAACCTGTCAATCTTGAGGTGAAGGTCGTAATTATGGGGGCGTGGTTAGTTGGATGCTCTCTTGAAGCGTTTCCATGCACGATTTCGACGTCTAATATGTTTCTTAATGTCTGTAGTTATCCAAGGTTTGTCCTTAGGGCGAATGGTGACTTCCTTATAGGGAATAAAGTCCTTTGCAGTAGATAGGAAGAGATTAGACCAGTAGGATACGGCATCATCAATAGAATCGAAGACATCATGAGCAATGTTCCAAGGGGCTGTAGAAAGGGCAGCATTGAGGTCACAAAAATTTGCTTTATTGAAGTCCCATACTGATCTTTTGAAGGGCATGTCCCTGTGAAGGGAAAGGGAGAAAGAAGAAAAGATTACACAGTGGTAAGAATTTGAGATTGGAGCAAGGGTTCCAGAGTCCAGAACAAGACCTGGGGAATCAGTAATGATAAGGTCTAATAAATTATTCGAGTATTCACTTATCCTAGTGGGTTCATCTATAAGTTGAAAGAGATTGTATTGATTCACAAGGTTGACCAGAGATAAACCTAAATCGCTGTCCTCATGTTGAGAGTTCCAATTGGCGCACCTGTCGTTGAAATCGCCAGTTACAATTAAAAGGTGAGGGTTGTATTCAATGGCAGAGGAAATAGAAGATGCCAGAGACGCGAGAAACGTGTCACGGATTTCTGCAGACTGGCCAGGTGGACGATAATAGTTACCAAATAATACTTTCCTGCGCTGGGTCGAAATTTCAACAGGTTGTATGATTTTCTGACAGCAAATAATCTTCTTACGGCATGTAATTCTGGATTCAAAAAACTTGATAGCACAGTTAACCAGTTAATAAATATCGTTCATATGATAAGCTCAGCTTTAGATAAGGGAAAAGATGTACGCATGGTGTTCTTAGATATATCCAAAGCATTTGATAGGGCTTGGCACAGAGGTCTTCTTGTTAAATTAAAACAGCTTGGCATAGGTGATCCCCTCCTGTCATGGATTCAGTCTTACTTGAGTAATCGCAAGCAAAGGGTTGTATTGGATGGACAATTTTCTGAATGGATATCAATAGAATCTGGAGTGCCCCAGGGTAGTGTTCTTGGCCCTCTACTGTTTCTTGTCTTCATCAATGACCTTGTAGATGACTTAACGTGTAAAGTTTACATCTTCGCAGATGACACTTCATTCCTTGAAATTGTGGAATCTCCGGAACAAACGATGATAAGTTTAAACGATAATTTGAGCGTAGTACAAGAATGGGGTGACAAATGGAAAGTAGGTTTTAATCCTTCAAAGACTGAGGAAATGGTTATTTCACGTAAAGTAAAAAAAGTGAACTATCCTCAATTAAAATTTAAGGACGAACCAGTTAAGAGGGTACAGGAACACAAACACCTGGGTCTTATTATTACACACAATTTATCATGGGACTCTCATATTAAGTCAGTTTGTACCAAAGCTTCAAGTGGCCTTGGTAAATTAAGAAAATGTATGTATATTTTACCTGTATCAGCTCTCGAGTCAATATATGTTTGTGGTATAAGGCCCATACTTGAATATGCTGCCCCAATCATTGACAATTGTACACAAAGGAGCAGTGGTATTTTAGAGTCGGTGCAGTATAGAGCGGCTTTAGCAGTTTCAGGCTGTATGAACACGTCCAGTAGAATTAAAGTTTTAAAGTGCTTGGGGTGGCCGAGCCTTGCAGATAGAAGGAAATACTACAAATTATTAATTTATTTCAAAATGGTTAAAGGCTTTTGTCCACCTCACCTCAGTGCGTTACTCCCCATTCAAAACACGGAGAGGCATAATTATTTGTTACGCAATGACACTGAGAGGCAGATACCAGCTGCTCGTACTAATGTGTTTGCTCGCAGTTTTGTTCCTTCTGCGTCTAAACTTTGGAACTCCCTACCCAATAACAATCCTAGTGCTCGTTCCGTTAATGTTTTTAAAATTTATGTTAAACGGTTGCTTTTTCCTGCAAGACTCGACCATCTCCGTCACGGGCCCCGAAGGTTAAACATGGTTATGAATAGATTAAGGGTTGATTTTAGCGCCCTAAAGGCCCATCTTTACACGCGTCATTTGTGTGATACCCAAGCATGCATGTGTGGTCATCACTCTGAAACAAATTCCCATTTTCTATTGCAGTGTCCCTTATTTGCAATTCCAAGACAAACTTTCTTGACAGGGATTACAGAAATTCTAGAAACCAGTGAGAATGCAATAATATTTGACAATTTATCAGTTCCTGACAAGGTATCAATATGTTTATATGGTCATAATAATCTCACTTGTATTTCCAATTGTAAAATTTTAGATGCTACTATGAAATTTATACAATTGAGTAACAGGTTCTCAAATATCTTGTCTAACGATTCTGATGACGAGGACGACTTTCGTTAGTCGCTGACAATTCATGTGATTTTTTCTTCTTCATAATGATGTCTGTTTTATTCTGTTTATTTTACGTTTCCTTAATTGTCATGTAATTCGTTTTTGTTCCGAGTTCATATGTCTCGTATTGTTTTTTTTTTCTTTCTTACATCGATGTGTATTTAAGACAGATAGTATTGTATTTGGTTGTACACGAGGAGAGGACACAACATTAGCTATATTTAGCTACACGTCCGATCCTCTTTAAAGAAATAAAGTATATTACTACTAAACAACCTTTAAGATTTGATATGCTGTAAAAATTAATATAATTGATGTTATATAGTCAGCGACAGGACTAATAAAGCTTACAATGAAGCAAAATTTCCAAAACATTTTTAATACATACATATTATTGTGTAATATATCTTGTTCATTTTTCTGTATCTAAATTCTTATTAACTAAAACCAAATGCGGTGTTTATTTTATGAAGCACTATTTCTTTTAAGATATGTTTATTATCATTTACTTATCCTCAAACCAACGAGATCTATTATTATAAATTGTTTAGAGTGTTGGGAGTTGTACCATTGACAGTCGAGTTAATTAAAATAGCTGTGTAATAAACCTTTTTTTCCTTACACAAACACTAGCATCCCCAGGACCCGGTGGGAGTCGTACCGTTGACAGTCGAGTTAATTAAAATAGCTGTGTAATAAACCTTATAATTCCTTACACAAACACTAGCATCCCCAGGACCCGGTGGGAGTCGTACCGTTGATAGTCGAGTTAATTAAAATAGCTGTGTAATAAACCCTATAATTCCTTACACAAACACTAGCATCCCCAGGACTCGGTGGGAACCGTACCGTTGACAGTCGAGTTGATTAAAATAACTGATAAATCACAGATGTCTACTGCTCTCACGCTCAAAGAGCGCTGCGCAGATAATGACCGGCTAAACCAAATTAACCGACACAGGTGATCCTTATTGACAAAGAATTCACATTTATTTCTACTAAGCTTCTGTAATAAACCTTAATATTCCTTACACAAACACTAGCATCCCAAAACAAAACTCACAAAACCAAACAAAAACAAGCAAATAAATTTCAGGATCCCACACACAAATAATCAAAACAAAGGAGAAACCAAACGGGCTTGGAATAAAAGTGAAGTGTAGATTATTGATCTGATAGGAAATATTGATTTGTGACCTAATGGCTGTCATAGAAAGTCATTTTTCTAGGAATACCAGAGTGTCAGGAGTTGAATATTATATACATGCATAATCAAGATTCGTTTTCAGAGAGTACCCAATCAACCAATCATAGACAGGATTATGTAATCATTTTTTAGGAGGCACTTAGACTCTCTCAGAGGTATACATTTTTATCAAGACTCATCATATAGGATCTCCCTTCATCCAATCATAGGCTAGATTATGTAATTATTTCTAGGCGGAGAGAATTACAAATACCTTACTTTTCACTATTACGTTCCATTCAACGTGCCTACAGCTGGAGAAGCTAACCCACAAAGAATTCAACTTTGCTGAAGATGGAGGTATTGTGTCAATTATATGCGCTTTTCAAAATTGCCCTACCCCAGCATGAAGACGTCATATATGTCTATCGCATGAACCCGCCATCTGGTGGGTATCGCACAAAATACAGAGTCAGGACCCAAAGCTACATCAAGGTAATGCTGTGGGTCCCCGTTCAGACAGTCATATGAAAAATTGAGCTACCAACTACACCTACAGAAAAAGAGTTCCCACCGTCAACAAGGGGAGAGACAAGACAATTAATTAGGGGCGAAAATGTCAGTATGTGGCCACCTGCTCTAGGGACGACGGAAGCTCTATTTTTGGTCAGCGCTGTAAAGAAAGTGCGGTTAAGGGGACATTTCATGAAACTTCAAGATTTTTGCCATTAAAACGTACAAAGATCTTGCCACGTGACGTAATGGCGGATACGAGCTGAGAAATTCGATCATGAAAACATTTTGAAAAGGACACTTCAGTAAATTAAACCAACGAGTTCAACACATGATGTTATAGAGAACGCCAAACGAGAAGGTAAACGGCGTTTTCGTGCAATTTACATATTTTGAGAGCTCAAAATTTTTAATTGTCTGGGCGATAATTGAATTTTTTTTTTCTCAGTCACTCCCTTTTCACGAGGGCCTTATGTTTTTTGTGAGACTCTCGTTCTTTTTGTTCTGGTTTCTTTGTGCTGTTTTCGCGCCAGACTTTGTTTCGGTGCCATTTGTTGTCAGCACACCAGAGGGTTCAGACGTTTCTGGAAAAAAAATGTCATCTGGAGAATAGTCATGAAATTAGCATTTTTGTTACCGATTCTGTCATTACTGGTACCGTCACCTTTTACTTGGGCTAAGGATTCCATTTGCATTGACGGTGATATTCATTTTCTTCCCGATGAACTTGATTTATCTATGGGAAGCACGAGCAAGACAGTAGGTACCAGATCCAGTCGCAGATCAGGCCTGAGAGACATCAGTCTACCTAGCTACGTAAGCTTGCATAGTGGTGTTGAGTTGGACTTTGATGAGGATTCGGGGCCAGTGTTCGTGACGCCGACAAGAATGCCTGTAGATGAGAACACAGACAATCATGCGCACGCTAATTCCCTTACAGATATTGCGCAGATCACGGGCCAGGTGGAAGATCCCGATGAAACCATACGGGAGCTAGAATCGCAGTTAGACGGTCAGAGAGCAGCGCTAGAAAAACAACAAAAACTACAGAGGATTTCCCAGCTGAAGGCTGACCTCGAACACACCAATCGTCAACTTGCGGTACTTGCCGTAAAGCGGTCTGGGGTCAAGGACGAATTCACTGAGGGGCTTCCGTCGGGTGTAGATGGCAGGGTACCTACCAATGTGCATGATCTCCGTGAGTTCGAGGACCTCCAAGCTAAAGCCGAGGCATCGTTAGGTCGCCTTACGGGGTTTAAACAGCTTGGCAAAGCCAAGATCGGAGCAGGGTCCAGTGCCGGAAGAGGTGCCTCCAAGAGGGCAGGTCAAGGTCGCAGTGGACATCGTGACCGGCGCCATGGTAAACAGACTGGCGGTAGATTTAAACGTACTGGATTTGCTGGGGATAGTCAGAAATTTCGTGGTGACCGATTTGCCCGGTCTTCCGACGAGAGTGACCAGTCCTATGGTGTTTCTTCCGAGGCTTCGGACATTTCACACGGTACGTCAGACTCTTGTGAGCTTAGCTCCGACATAGACCAGACAAGTAGTTCACTGTCGTCTTGTTCAAATTGTAGTAAGGTCAAAAGCAAAAAGAACAAGAACAAGAAGAAGAGACATTTGAAGTCGGGTAAATCTTCTAAATCAGGAGATTCAGTAGTAAGACCGCAGTTATGGCCTCAGTCTCGTTTATCGTTACAGTATGCGGGTAAGGGTGTCAGGTATGAAGATCTAAACATGCCTCTTTTCATAGCGGGTTTTATTGAAACTTTGAGCTCAGATGTTAAACATGAACGAGTTAACCTTCTTCAGGCAAAGTTAGAACACATGAAAAACTTGATGTATCTGGCCACTTTCAATGATTGTCAGATTATACTAGACTTGCACTCAGCGATTTTGATGGACATTGAACGGGGGAATCGTAGATGGGGGGATTCAACCATTGATATAACAACAAAAGTTTTGTCTGGAGCTGGTTTCAGAAGTACAGCTGAGGCACGGCGGGGCAAACAGGCGTCTGTAAATCCTGACTTGAAGTTTGGTAACAAGGTATTCTTTTGTCGACAGTTTCAGTCAGGCAAGTGCAGTAAGAGCACCAATCACACAGGGTATGTCAATGGGGTTAGGCGTACAGTTCAGCATATTTGCGCTACCTGTTGGCAGGTGGACAAAATTCAAAATGCCCATCCAGAATCGTCATCTGAGTGCAAGCATTTTGCCAAAACAGCAGATCAAGGTCATCAGACTAATAAGGAATGACTAGTACAAGTAGAGGACACTGCAGCAGAATATGTGTTAGCAGATTTGGATTATATTGTAATTGATCATGCTGACGAGGTATCAACCCATTCTAGTGTGTCTGATGTATCAGAAATGGCTTCTGGTAATAGCAAGGATTATGATGTTAAAAACCAGCTGCAGGTAGTGGACTTTCTTATTCCCAATTTCCCCTTGAGCATTCCGGTGCCCTTGAATTTTAATGATACTGGCATTGAGTGGCCTTCATGTGATTCTCACGCTTTGACTGGTTATCTTTCCATACATGAACAAGTGATTAAATCTGGGGTTTCCAATTTTACGGAGTGCAAGTTACACGTCCCTTCTAAGCTCAAGATTCATATCTGGAGAGAGAAACTATCTGCAGCTGGTTACTATGATATGGAAATAAGTGACTTTCTGGATTACGGTTTTCCTGTAGGTTACTGTTCGAATACTCTTCCTGTTATTTCACAGAGAAATCACAATGGATCTTATCAATTTCCTGTTAGTGTGGACGAGTTTATTTGTAAAGAGCTGGGAGAGGGTGCTATGTTGGGACCCTTTAGTCATAATGTGCTCAGAACATTTCTGAATTTGTCCCCACTCAATACAGCACCCACCAAAGGGTCTGTTGACAAGCGCAGGGTTATTATGGACCTCTCATGGCCTAAGGGGAGCTCTGTCAATGATGGTATACCTAAAGATCAGTATTTAGGTGAGTGGGACTGTGTTCACTACCCATCGCTCGATGATCTGTTAGACCATGTAGTTCAGTTGGGCTCGGGGTGCTTCTTATTCAAGGCTGATCTTTCCAGGGCCTATAGGCAACTGCCTGTATGCCCAGCTGATATCGGGCTGCTTGGTTTTTCCTGGCCTGGTTTCATTTTCATTGACAGAGCTCTTCCGTTTGGTCTGAGATCAGCTGCTAGGTTTTGTCAGCGTTTTACTAATGCCATTGCCTTTTTATTTAGGCAGGCTGGTTATCGAGTGATAAATTTCCTTGATGACTTTGGAGGTGCTGACACCAGGGAACGGGCTAGATTAGCATTTACCTGCCTCAGGGAGTTGTTCAGACAATTAGGGGTTACCGAGGCGGTACATAAAGCAGTTGAGCCTACCACCAGCATGGTTTTTTTGGGCATTCAAATTGATACAGTTAGTATGACTATCAGTATTCCACAGGACAAACTTAAGGACATAGAGGAGGTACTCGATCAGTGGTTAGGCAAATCACATGCTTCCAGGAAAGAGATTCAGTCCCTCATAGGGAAATTGCAATTTGCGGCCAAATGTGTCAGGTCGGGTCGCGTGTTTATTTCTCGCATGTTAAGACATCTACGTTCTCTGAATTGCTTTTCACACTGCCATCGAGTACCTTTGCCTTCGAGTTTTCTAAAAGACAGATTGGGAGTTCAGTAAAAGCAGTTTTGTTGGTGACCTCTGAACTTCCGCGAAGTTTGAATCTAGAACAATGGCGAGCGTACATTTTTCAACGTCAGAAATTCCAGATGAGGCCTCTTTGGACGAGGTCAAACGGGCATATAAACGGCTTGCTAGGCTTTTCCACCCAGACAAAAACGTGGATCCAGATGCAGCGGAGAAATTAAAAAAGATCAATGCTGCTTATGTGGCCATCGCAGAAGAGGTAAGCAGATCGCGAGCGGGCGATAATACCAGTACGAGACAGCAACGGCGATGGAGCGGCAGAAAAAGCAGAAAAGGAAAAAGTAACACAGACCCTATCCAAGCGCCAGTAATTAGAGAAAGAACGCAGTCAGTTGTGTTGGTCATCCCCGCTACCGACACAGACTCCTGGATAAAAGTGTGCTGTGTAAATATGAAAAACCAAGGGATTACGGCTCAAATGGGATCAAATTTTCAAATGAATTCAAAATCGCTGATGCAGAGCAGTTTGGGACCATACATGTTACAATCTACAAAACTACCAACAAGATTCACGTGCAAGGTAATTCATACCTACTTTGGTTGGAGGACCACTTCCCAAGTCTCAAAACTCAAGTTGAGCAAATACAAACAGGTGTGAAAATAAAGACTATTCAAGCAACATACACCAATGACATTGAGATTACTTGTGGGCAAGGCACAACAGATGGTGATGAAACAAATGATGACAATGACAAAACATGTCGGGAACAATCATGTCAAAAAGAGAACAATTCAAACATGATGGAGTGCAAATTGCAATGTGTGTGAGGAGTGGTACCATTACGAGTGCACAGGCCTCCTGCATGACCAGTTGAAGACTTTGATTGAAAATGAAGAGGAAGAATACATATGTAAGTTATGCCACCCTATGTTAAATGACACAGAAGGTGAAAACAAAGAAACTGATGAGCAAATCCAGATACACACAACCAAGATACTGGTAAATGAACACAATCAGCAACAAACAGGCACAGAAACCTGTCAGGAGGAAGGTTTCAAATCTACCAGTAAGGCTCCAAAGACAACAACAGGTCTCATGAATGAAGATAAACCCATGACAACAAATAGACTGGATTTGGAGAAAGAATGCACAAAAGTTTCTACACAGCAGGTACATACCGCAACAACCACAGCCCAGTATAACAGTAATAAATGTACCCAGACAGATACAGAGACTATAGAGAGATACACACAAACAGACACAGAATTGGAAATGATTCACCTCCAAAAGGAAATCCTACAACGGATACAGACAATGGAAAACCAGGTGGTGAGCACAATCGAAAAATCATACCAAGATAATGAACACCTGAATACAGACATGTACCATGAGACAACAAAGTTACGAAAAGAAAACAAAAGACTACTAGAGGAACTGACAATTGCAAAGAAACAAAACACAAGACTGGAATGTGACCTGCAGAAGTTACAGGAACAACTCATGAAACATGACTCGTGTACAGAATATGAAATGACAGCAACGGAACAACTAAAGCAAGAACTCATAAAAAGCCAAAAGGTCACAGTCACTGTAAATAAAAACTTACAAGTATGTAGGCGAGAATTTGCAGAACAAAGGGAACAATTAGCTAGAAAGACCGAACTGATATGCGTGACGGGATCGGAGCAAGATCGATTAGCTGAAATATGTATGCTGAGAGGAAAAGAAAATGAGGTGCTGCAACAAAACTACAAAATACTACAAGATGAATTGACCGCTGCCTCTGATGAAATTAGAGAATTAGAAAGACAGCTGAGAGTATGCTGGGAAGAAGGGGTGGAAAGTTTCCAGCCAACTGGTAAGAGTAAAAAGAACAATGAAGACAACAAAGAAAAACTAATTCAGAAAATAATGTATTTGCGGAGACAAACACCAAAGACAACGGAGACAGTACGGGTAAACCCAAAAACAATACATATGCCCAGGCGTGTTAATCAACACACAACCCAACACATCCCCAAACAGCTCAAACGAAACAGGCACAAGATACTGTGAACCACAAGGGGCAGACAGGGACAGTTCGAGATGATGACGCGGACAAGTCCCAACATGAGAACAGTAACATTTCACACACGGACCAAGAGCCAGAACAGAAAACAAAAAGTGATCCCTCGAATAAAAGGAAGGAGACACAACCCCCTGTAGCAACACAAGTGCAGGTTAAGAAGCCACAGGGTGCATTTTTTCTAAAAAGATTCACTGGGTGAAGACTTAGATGCTCAAAGGCTATGCAAAGGCGACATTGTGAAAACAAAAGCAATGTCCTGGGGAACTATCAAAGATGCGCAGAATTTCTTCGCCAGAACCATGCATCAACAAAATGAGAAAATTGCAATCCTAATTGGCACAAACGACATAGGGAATGGGAACACAGTGGAGGAATGCACTGTGCAATATACCAAAATGGTTACTGACATTCTGACACACCAAGACAAAGCACAGATATACCTATTCGAAATCCCACTCCGTCGAAGTGAACCAGAAAGACATCATGAAAGGAAACAACTCAACCAAAATATCAAGGACCTTACGAACACAGACAATAGACTGACTTTTGTACCCACTGGAATTACCACAGAGCAAAAATTCTTTGGGACTGACTATATACATATGTCCAGAATGGGCACAGCATATCTAGCAAATGCCTTTTTGCACAATGTGATGGGCAGACCTCTGAAAAACCACAACAATCCTTAGCAAGGTTACCACAGGCAACAGCAGAGATACCCTTAGGGCAAAAAGAATGGACATTCTGGGGTATGGCAACCCACCATGAAAGGGAACAGTGACAACTTTTGGGGACCGGCACCCAAAAACTATTCATCAGACAACCAAGTGGATAAGCTTTGTGATGTGCTCAGGCAGGTGTTGATAAAACTGAACTAATAAATAGGCTACAGGGCACATGGGATGAAACTTTTTTTTTTGTTTGTTTGTGTGTGTGTGTGTGTGTAAATGAGGTGCTAACATCATACGTGTGCCATCATATGACTCACAACTTACAAGTGAACTGCCAAATGGATACTGCATAATTAATTAATAATGAGGTGCTGATGACATGCTTGTGCCATCCTATGACTAGCAACTTACATGTTCAACGTGAAATGGATACTGCATGATAACTTACAATGAAGTGCCGATGTCATTATGTGTGTGTCACGGTCATAATATGTGACTGGCACTAACGGAGCAAAAATTTATATGGCATCCTGAGGCTCTTAAATGCAGGGTACAAAAACATGTGCCTTGTCTGTCATCAAAGTGTATTATGTACAAGTGCACTTCTACCTGAAGGTGTACTAGAACATCAAGGACAAAATATGGAGTACAGACATTTATAATATGAATCTCTTGAACACTGAAGACTTTGTATTGAATATTTATTGAGGTAGATATCTTTATTCATAATATGTGTTTGACGCTTACAGGGTAAAATTTATATTGCGTCCTCGGACCCGTGAAGCAGGGTACGAACACAAATGCCCTGTGATCAAAAGCATAGTATATACAAGCGCATTCTCAACTTAACATACTAAGGTGTGCTTGAAAATCAGGTGCAAAATACAGAGTATAGACACTCATAATATGAACTCTTGATCACTGAAACATATTTATTGAATATTTATGTATTTGTAGTGGTATGGAGATCTTTAGTTGATATTTGAAAAACTTTGGTAGAGTTACACTGATTTTTGGGTAGATTTTCGTTTCTATTTGTGTTAACTAATAGAATTTCTCATATCTTTGTTGCCAGAAAAAGTTGGATTTATAGATAGGTGAATGATGAATGCTAGAAGACCCAAAGAACCCATGTCCAAGGGTAAGAAACTTAAACTCAGTATATGCCACTGGAACGTTGAAGGGATCAAGGGAGTAGGGGGTCTTAAGACCGAAGACCCTGAATTCCAACAGGATATTAACAACCACGATATTGTAGTATTAACGGAAACTCACACAAATGAAAATATGAACATTGGGCTTGAAGGATATTTTAGTTTCCAGGTAAACAGAAAGCGACATGAAAAAGCAAGGAAGGATTCTGATGGTATACTAGTAATGATCAAAAATAACATTAGGAAAGGAGTTACTTTTCAGAAGAGTAAATCTCCAGATATGGCATGGGTCAAACTTAAAAAAGAATTTTTTGGTCAAGAATATGATATATTTCTTGGGGCAGTATACATGGCCCCCAGCAACTCTACATACGCTAAGAGACAGGAAGAAGACACTTTTGAGACTCTAGAACAGGAGGTAATAGAATATTCAAGTAAAGGTAAAATCATGTTAATTGGCGATTTCAATGCTAGAACAGGTGATCTAAACGAAGAAAACTTTAATGACAAATTTGATGAGGACATACTTGGTTTCAATGGAAAGTTTTGTAATATTCTTAAAAGAAAAAACACTGACAAAGTGGTAACCTCAACAGATAAGAAAGTTGTTGAGCTCTGTTCAAGTGCAAATTTGAGGATACTGAATGGTAGAATGCTGGGAGACTTGGGTGGTAGAATAACATGCCAGCAATGGAACAGGTGCAGTGTTGTGGACTACGGAATTGTAGATAAGGAGATGGTATCACATATTGAATGGCTTAAAGTGCACGAGTTTAATGGGGTCCATTCAAACCATTGTAAAATATCATTAGGGGTAAGGATAGATTGCTACATAACTACAGATACAGTAAATCTGAGTCCCTTTCCGTTGGGATATAAATGGAATCAGAACTCAGTGGATACATATTTGGATGCATGTAGGCACCCAGGGATTCAGTCTAGGCTCAGAAACTTGGAAAGTAATATTATGGAACAGTTGAACGTAACTGAGGGAAAGGTAGACGAAGCAATCAGTAAACATGTCCAAACTTTTACACAAATAATTATACAGGCTGCAGATGTGTCACTAACAAAATGGAAGAAAACAATGCAACGGGGTAAAAAATGGTACAATACAGACTGTAAACAATTAAAAAGAGATTTGAAATAGTACAGTAGTATACTACATTTACATCCAAAGGACCCATACATTAGAGGGATATTTTCCAAAACTAAGAAAAGGTACAAAAACTTGATAAAAATGAGTAAAAGGAACTACAGAGAAAAGATTGTTTCCCAGTAGGAAAACCTGTCCGAACGAAACCCAAATGCATATTGGAAGCTTGTGGAAGTATGAAGAAAAGAGGAGAGAACAAACAAAGAGGAGGTGTGTCTGGAACCAGGATAATTAATTCAACATTACACAAGATTACTGACAACCACAGATGAATGTGGAGACACAGACCAAAAAGAGCTAGACAAAGTAATAGGTGAAATAAAACAAGGACCAGTCCCGGAAGTGTTCGAAAAAGATTTCCAAGAAGTCGAGGTGATTGCAGCAATAAAACGGTTAAAGAATAATAAGGCATGTGGAATTGACTTAATCAACAACGAAATGTTAAAAACAGCATGTAAATTGATATCTTAACCAATGTGTAAACTATTTAACTTAATATATAAAAACAAAGTTTTCCCAAAAGAGTGGAACACAGGGTACATTAGCAGTATTCTTAAAGGGGGGAGTGTATCTGATCCCCAGAATTATAGGGGGATAACCATTAATGGTGCAGTGGGAAAGGTATTTAGTATAGTTCTCCATAAGCAATTAGAAGGGTGGTTAGAAGAAAACAAGATGATTTCAGACAATCAGATGGGTTTCAGAAAAAAAGCTCGCACTGTCGGTCATCTATTCATAATGAGAACTTTAATTGACAAATATACAATTGGCCAGAAACAACCATTGTATACATGTTTTGTAGACCTACAGAAGGCCTATGATAGTATATGGCGAAAGGGTCTGTGTTATAAGCTACTTCAAAATGGAGTTAAGGGTAGGTTCTTTGAAATACTAGAGAATATGTATAATACCACTCAAAGTTGTGTCAAAATTGGAAGTAGAATCTCTGAAACTTTCAAAACAAACATTGGAGTGAAGCAGGGTGATGTTTTGAGCCCCACCCTGTTTAACATGTTCATAAATGATTTGCCAGAATATATTGGAGCAGACGAAAAACCACCAGCACTAAATGATCAAAAAGTTAATATTTACACTGCAGTACGCAGATGACCTGGTACTAATTTCCCTATCAGCAGAGGGTCTTCAACGTAACATAAACAAGCTAGGTGAATACTGTAAGAAATGGAAACTAAGAATAAACACTCAGAAAACAAAGGTACTGATTTTTAATAAACAGAAGGGACAATGTGGAAACAATTTTTACTTGGATGGACAAAGGCTGGAGATTACTAATGAGTACAAATATTTAGGAGTAATGTTGAGTGCAAACTGTAACCAAACAACAGCTAGAGAAAATATTTACACAAGAGCATCAAGAGCCCTCTTTAAATTGAAAGAATGTATAATGCAGGTGAACTTGAATCCAAGATTGGGTATGAAACTTTTCGATCAATTGATCAGACCTATCTGCATGTATGGTTCAGAAATATGGGGATACACAAAAATAACAGAAAAACAGAAATCATGAATGGATGGAAAGAAATTATGAAAAATATCCTGTAGAGAAATTGAATATCAGTTTTTGCAAATTCCTTCTGGGAGTGAATAAAAAGGCGACCAATGCAGCTGTTATGGGTGAGCTAGGGAGATACCCGCTGGGTATACAGATAGTTCAATCAAGTGAAAAATACGATAAATTTATGTCGACCTCTATGGGATTCGAACCCACTACCTTCGGCACACTCACCTAGCCAAATGTAAAGTCCAACACGCTGACCTCTAGGCCATTGGGACAACCCCAAAAAAGGTTGACCAAGGACCCAGGGTGATGTTATAGCAGGTGTGGCTTGTACATTGACACGGTAGGGCACTTCCACAGACCGACAATTTATGAAATACACCTCTAATATAATTTCGAAGTCGGAGCAATGGCCCACAGCACTTCGAAACCAATAGAGTATTATCAAGTGAAAAATACGATAAATTTATGTCGACCTCTATGGGATTCGAACCCACTACCTTCGGCACACTCACCTAGCCAAATGTAAAGTCCAACCCTAAATATTATAAACACCTAGAGCAAACAGATAATGAGCTATTAAAGAGTGCCTAGAAGGTCTCAATACAGATAAATGATGACAAGAAAGATTCATGGATGGGCTTTCTTAGCAATTGTAACAAAAAGGTAAATCAAGGGAATTTTAATGAAAAAGATGATACAAGAATAAAAAATAAATTGAAGGAAAACTACATATTATTTTGGGAATCTCTGATTGGGTCACATCTGCAAGAAGAAGGAAAAATGTGTACATACCGGAAAATTAAAAGAAATTTCATATACGAAAATTATTTGGATGAGGTACAAATTAAAAACCACAGAACGGCTCTGACAAAGTTGAGAATAAGTGCCCACAAATTAGAGATTGAGAGGGGGAGATATGCAAGACCAATCATACCACGTACTGATAGAATATGTAAATATTGCAATAAGGAATTAAAAACAAAGGAGGTAGACAATGAGATATATGTCATGATGTCATGACTACTTGTCCTCAGGTGAAGGAGGAAAGATTAAGACTATACCAATACATAATAAATGAATGTAAAAATTTTTCAATGCTGAATAATATAGATAAATTTACATACATGATGACATGTGAAGGGGAAATGGTGGAAAAGGTAGCAAAGTTTTGTTACATCAGCCTGACAATAAAAGAACAGACTTGCTAAATCCACAACACTGCACCCAAGAAAATAGGGTCATTGTAAATAAACATAGGGTTAGTAATAGTCATTTTAAGTTAATGAATTGTTGTTTCTTGTGTCAAGCTGGGTTATTGTCCAGTGTCATTGACCTGCAACAATTATGTACATATTGTATTTGCCTGTCTGTAATGCACATTTGGCCCCACAGAGGGCGTAGTCGTGTCAATAAAGAACTTTGAACTTTTGAAGATATGCTAAGGGGATTAATTTTGAAAATAGCACAAGGTTTTTGGTTTTTTTTTGGTCATATAGACAGCGGTCATTGCGACTATATCATAGATAATTATTCGAAAATTTTGGCCTCTAGATTTAATCAAGGTGATATAAATTTTTTTTGTATACAAAAGACGAAAAATTTAGCCGAGCAAAGAAAATCAATGTAAAGACGTATAAAAAAAATGACTTATCCCTTTGATTTTAACGGCTGAGAATTTTGCCGTCAGATGAACTCGTTACATTGAGAAGCGCAAGGAAAGAAGACACGGAAATGTACCTACACAATCACTTTTATGCAGGTTTACATTTCTTTTTATCCATCTAACCCATTACCAGATATGTCTGGAATGAATGTATAAGGATCTTGATACAAACGTCTAACAATGGCGTGTTCTGTTGAAGTCTGTGTCATGTCTGTGAAAACCCTCGCATTTCAAGGGCAACTTTTTCAGAGCGATTTGTACTTCGGTGACTCAAGATAAGAAAATGGGTATAAGTTGAATGTAGACTTTTAATTTATGGAATTAAAATAAATGTTATAATTATAAAATATTCAGTTAAATTATGGCATGGGCACTGTGTCCTTATACATTCATGACTTTTACTGGATACATACAAAACAGGTAAGGTTCACACACTAGGGCAAACAGTTTATTATCTGTCTGTATCCACAGATAAAGAGGGAAACATATTAATAAATATGTGGTATGTATTAAATGGTCATCACTATTTAATACCTGTCATAGTTTACTACCCCCTGTATCATAGATATAGAGGGAAGGAAAATATTTATACAAATGCAGTGTGTTAAGTGGGCATACCCACTTAACTCTTGCAAGATAAGCAGATAAATAACAGACAATAGTATATATATATATAATTTTATCTATTTTTATTGTCTCGTCATTCAGGATTTATGGGGTCAGGGTCCAAACCATAAACCCTTTACAATACATTAATTCTGACTAACACTAGGTCCCATCGAGATAACATTACATTCTATACCTGTCTTGTTAAGTTTCCGTCCACCTAAAAGGTAGCTGTCAAATGTTAACTGTGCTCAGTGCTGAAGTTAGCCTTTCCAGATAAAATGTAATGGATGCTAATTCACTGAATATATATTTCTAGCTTCATCTAAGTGTAATGAAGGAAATTGTCCATACAAGATAACCGTACATACTTCAGTTAATGGTTTACTGAATTTAATTTCAAGATTCATATTTCCAGTTTGTGGCTGGTTTGTCAAATCAAACACAAAAAAGGTGTATCCTTCAACAAAATCAGATCTGTTCACATCAATGGTATTGAGATTGTGTCCTTGAAATATCATGTTGTAACATTCAACATAGTGCCCATTTTCAAAATCCGGTGTCATTGGTTGTCCTGTGATCATAATTGAATTGATTGATAAATTCACATAATTGACATTAGCATGAAAAAACTCTAGTGGATTACAAAAGTTTAATGTTAACCGTCACTCCGTTTAGCAAATATTTATTCATATTCAAAATTTCCAAATGAAGTGGACCATATAATTCGACAATTTTACTCCCTGTAGTATAATTGTGACGAGTAAAATAACTTAAGTTTGATTGGTGTAAAGCATCAAAATTGTAACCAGTGTCTTTAAAGAATAATTGTGACTCAAGTTCGCTGGCGTTTAGTTCAGACTCATTTAACAAAACATCCAGGTATGCTTTGTAGGGATAATTAACTTCCCCTTCAACAATTGTCTGATTCAAATATACTCCAGCTTGTCGGAATAGTGATGATAAAGGTAAATTACAAAATGTAACTTTATCTGTCTGTTTTAAGTTAGTACCATCTTTCTTTTTAACACGGACTTGTAAGTACAGCCTTGCAGAGGATAGATCCACATAATTGTCTGACTTGTGAATTTCAATGTCCAGAGGGGATTCACGTGTAATTTGTCCCATTGGTTTACAAATGTAAAGTTGTTGTTTTTCCACAGTGTTGTCTATCATAGGTACTGTAAACAAAGCCAACTGATTTGAATATCCTTCTTGGTGTGCCATTTTCTAGTCCAGTTGAGTAGGATTAGCTTTTTTTGATTTTGTCACTGATTTCTTCTTTTTCTCTGTTCCTCTCTTGACTGTCTTTTTCTTGGGTGGTTGTCTTTGAACAGTATGCTTCTGTGTTGCTTGTCTTTTAGCAGTTTTTCTCTGAGGTTTAGATACCCGTCTCCTGGGAGGCGCTTTTTTTCTTCTTTTAACTTTCCTTGCTTTTCTCTTCTTGGATGTAGCTTTTTTTCTTTTTATAACTTTTGTTGCTTTTCTCTGTGTATTGGTGCTTCTTATAACCTTTGTATGTCTGAGTCTCGCTTTTGCATGATCCAGAGCTTCTTTTGTGTCGCAGGATAATTTATTGGTCGAATGTTGTTGTGTTGACTTGATTACTAGGTATTTTACCAGCAACAACATCGCAAAAATGTTGTACCCATTTATTAACATCACTGAACTGATGAACCATTATGTCACTTTTTCAAATGCAGTACGCAAGTAACTTTGGAGTTAAATGATAAATTAGTATCATTTGACCCCTTTATATAAATTTCTATGTGATTTAAGGTATGAGATATGATGGGTACATAGTAACCATAAGGGACAGTTAAACACTTTTTCTGTCTAGGCTTATTGTAATCCACTGTGACTCTACGTAATACTGGTAACTGAACATTATTAATATAACTTTGAGCACATATATTTGAACGTATATTTATGTCATCAGGACGTTGTGCATTTTAAAATTGAGGAGCATATCTTGGTTCTAAAAGGGCGCATTTCCATGATCCTGGTAAACATAAGGGCTGAGGTAGCTGAATTGTAAAATGTCTTCCTTCATTTGAAGCATAATAATCAAGACAATCCTCG
>OZ026614.1:17287856-17355856 GCA_964020975.1 Hermodice carunculata
TTTTTCCAGCATAACTAATGTATTTTTTCTCAGTTCTCAAGGTACAATGCCTGGCTGTGTCCATGGCATGCAGTTGTGCCCTCTGTGAGCAATAAGTGTGACCAAAGAGTGAATGATGGCAAGTAATTGTAATTTTTTTCATTTTTTATTTTTGTATTGTGGTTTCTGTTTGTTTTTATGGGCCTCTGGTCTGAAATAAAATTTATCTTACAATAGGCAGGGACTGACCGCCACCGCAGCTTGGGCAAGTGAGACCATAATGCACAGCGACTCACTGTCACGTGACCCTGCTGTGATGGGTCTTGTCATCTGGGGTAGTTCAGCTAATTACCTTGAAAACTCATTTCATCATAGCATGTTTACTGCAGTGCATATTGGGGGTGGGGGGGGGGGGTTGTTGGGGACAAAGTCCAAGCAGCATATACAGTATAACACAGTTGTGGTCGCAGTATGGCTGATGTCCTCATAATATTAGATGAAAACATCATACTCGGTGCAAAACCACCTTCCCCAACAATAGAACACAACTCTTCGGAAGAACTGCAATGATGGCTGCGCTGTTGGGGGTCAGTTTTCCTTTCTTATCAGTTTGATCCAGGTTTCCCTCTCTGTTTTGTTGGACAGCAACTGGTAAAAGCTGAGTCTAGGTGTCTTCCTTTTAGAACTTGTGCATTTCAGCATGCAACAGTTAAAGTTCGGCTTTTTCTAAACTTTCTCTGATCAGGACCTGAACATATGTGTATGACATTGGCAAGAGTAAACACTGCATCTAGAATTCTATTAGTACTTCAGTGTGAGTCTCAACTGCTGGCTGAGTTTGTCCCCGGCAATCCCCCAAGACAAATTGCAGTAAACACGCTGTGATGTAATAAGGCGACAGGGCAATTGGTCTGAAGTCTTTCAACTATGATTCTTCCTATCCATCCCCCTTCCCTCCTTATTGTGGTCACACTAAACCACAGTCAACAGTTCGGAAAAAAAGTCCTCACCGACTTGTTTGCATAAAGATCTAATCCCATTCCTGCACTTTCAAACTGCTTGTAAATTGCAATAGCTTTCAACAATATTATAAACTGACATATTACAAGTTTATAGCAAAATTGTCTAGGCTAGCAATGCCTACAAGTGTCGAACCCAACACTTGGTACAATAAACAAATCGTGATTTGTGGGAAAAATTGAAGAAGGTAAACTTTCCATCTCAAGAATGATTGCCATTCCATTGCTGGCCACAATAGATCAAATCCAATAAAAAAAATCACGTCTGGCATTTCTAAATTTCTACATAGTTCAAAATGCAGATATTCTTTACATTTTATCAAGATTGATGAAACACCAAAATGTATGGATTTTTAAGCAGGGGGTGGGATTGGCAGTTGCACACATAAATAGAAAAATGTCCATTCACTAGGCTAGGAACGTGCATTTGAAGGGACTTGAATAATTCCCATCCAATCCAGTGATTGATAACAATAAACTTATTTTCAAGTGTTACAGCCCTAGACATATTTTCGGGTAGATGGCAGTGCTTGGCTTGGCAAAAGCGCAATTTGAGGTCTCGAAAATTCAGTTGGCATGCCGTTTTCTTTTAACTTTGGCAGTGTCTTAATCTTTGCTTTGCCATCATTACACAGGATGGATGGTACAATTCATCAATAAAATGTGCTGACCACAGCATCATGCTCTCTGTCTCATTGAAGTTGGCCCGTGTCAATCTTATGTACAGCTGCCACAATAGCCTCCCTTTTGTTTGGATCCTTTGGGAAACGGAAAAGACTGGATCCTTTTTGATGAGAATTGGCACAACCATAGGCAACACACCTTTTCACCATGATGTATGGCTATGGACTGAACAGCTTAAAAGAAGTTCCCAAAACACGGCGACCCCTAATCTGCTCAGTATGTTGACAGCTGTTGACAAGCATCAGTCCATGTGCAGGCAACCTCCGGGTTATCCAGATGACATCAGGAAAGGTGGTTCAGGAAAGCAAAGACTGCTTGTAGCAGGATCCCATAGTGTACCAAATCTCAAATGAAAAGTGGCTTACAAAGTATATTTCTGATAATTCTATTGTCGTTTTTTTTTCCAATTGATAAAGTATGGTCCATAAATGCATTGTTGAGACATTTCGAATGATTCATCCTGTAGGCCCTTTAAGTGGCCCCAAAAAAGTTGTCTCAGGGTTTATGGAACATTCACACTATAAAAACAAATGAGAACCAAACTGCACTAAAATGGGTGCACAAACATGGTATTATTGTTCTTTGCGAGACACAGACTTATTGACTTTTTCTGTTCCAGGATTCCACATACTGACAAGTAAAAGCACTATGACTAATCACAGTGGTGTTGCACTCTTAGTCCAGTTGTAGCCTAGTAGTAGTATAGTATCTCTCTCATGTAAACTCTGCCTGTAAAGATTTTATAAAGTTTCGTTGAAACTGTTGTGCTTTTCCAACAGCACTTTGTGTGGATATTACCTAGCCCCTTTTGATTCTAGTAGCTACAACAAAAACGTCCATTCAAGTAAATATATCAACAAAAATGACCTGTCAAGGCATTTGAAGGGTCATGGGCCAATTAGACACAAATCCCACTCGACACCTTAGGAAAACATCCTTCCCATCACTAGGCCATCTGATGGGGGATCTATACAAGGTATGCATATCGTTGCTCTAGTGCCTGTAGCTAGAGCTGACAGGAAGAATGCCCGAAAGGTCAGGATCTTGAGGTTGATCATAGCCATATCCTTAGGCTCAAATGGAGGCCTAATGAGAACCCCAAGAACCACAGAGAGCTCCCAGTGAGGCAGTAAATTGCATTTCATCAGACGATCCATGTAGAAGCTGACAGAGGAAAGGGTTTGTCCCTTAACTCTGATCCATGTTTTTTAGTGTAGCTGCAATGGTCAACTTTATTCCTCTGTGGTGTTTACCTTCAAGTGCCTCTCCTCATACACTTAAAAGAAAGTCCCCAATCTGTAGGACCAATGCCTCCAAAGGCAAGAGGCCCTTCAAAGCACACCAGAGAGCAAACATCTTCCACCTGGAGTCATACATATTCAAAGAAGACTGACCAAGTTTTCCCCAGGCAACTCTTTCATCCACTCCCTGAAAGAAGCCAGCTAAAGTATCACTGTTGGTGATAGTCAGCCGATGTGAAGCCTGCGAACCTGAAGATTGCAGTGGGACCTGTTAGATCTTGTTTGCTTGAGCAGTTGAGGGAACTCCAGCAGATCCAAGGATCATTCCCTCTTAGGGCATTATGGACCCATGAGAAGGACTTCACATGGCTCTTCCTGAATCTTGCAAGGAATGAAAGTGCAGGGTTGGAGGAAAGGCATACCCCTACACTACCTGCCATAAAATTGAGGAATGGAGACACAAAGGGGTTGATCTTGTGATTGTCCCTGGTGACAAAGAGATTGACATGCAGGTGACCCAAAAGGGCCCAGATTGCTTCCGCCAGTTGGGGGTTCAGAGACCACTTGGTCTTAATAACCTGGGATAGGCACAAAAGCAGGTTAGCCTTGACACTCAGGCAACTCAAAATGTGCCAACAGGGAAGCCTGATGCCATTCTGATGGCAACAGAGACTTGGCCAGAGAGAACAATCTCTTTGACCTGGTACCTCCCTGTTTGTTAATGCATGCAACTGTCATGGTTATCACAAATCACCTGCACATGTTTGTTCTTCAGCTGTGACTGAAACTGGACAAGGGTGCGACAGATCACTTCCAGTTGTAGGTAATTGATGGCAAACTGCCTCTACTGAGGAGGCCATGTGCCTGAGGCTGTAACAGAGTCCAAATGTGCTCCCAAGTCCTGCAGGGAGGCATCAGTGAACAAAGTCACCTTGCATTCAAGGGCTTCATATTCACCCAGCCAGACCACCAACTCAGAATCAGCCAATCATGTGGCTGAATTCCAATAGGCTGAGAGAAGAGATGTCTCTTCCAAACTAAGTGATCTTGGAAGCTGAGCTGGATCAGCTGATGATGCAGCCTACCCAGGGAGATGTGAGAGCCCAGAGACAACAGCGCCCCAATCAGGCACATCCACTGACAGGTTGTTGCAGCCAAAACCCACTTGAACTGTTTCAGCTGTTAGCAGGGCAGCCGCAGAGAGGAGCACATTATGGTGCGTGCAAAATGGCACAAACTTCACATTGACATCCAAAGTAATGGCGCCGCTGAGCATGTGACCCATAGTGTGGCCTTGAGACTGCTTGAGGTCCAGCAGGGACTCAACCCAGTGCTTGATGGAGGCTTGTGCCGCCAGATCATCATGTGCCTCCTCAACTAGTTGCATGGCTGAACAGTCTAGGACGGAGCCCACAATGGTCCTCACCCATGCATTTTGCTCAAAATGTGAAAAGAAAGTGGAGACGTCACCTGCAACTTCTGGGCAATTTCAACCAGTTCAGCCAATAATGGCACAATCCTGGACTATGCCCCTGCTGGCTGCAGTACTGCCTCCCCAGGGAGGGTTTCCAGCATAAAGGCCATGTTCACATGGAACAGTGTGCCTGGCTTTTTTGCCTTGGAGGGTGACTGGTCTGCCACCTCCTGAGCTGAAACCGTCGATTTCAGGGAGGACTCAACCTGCTCAGTTGGGGCAAGAAGGGACTGTAACATGGCCACTCTTGCTCCCCTGCCAAACAGGAAAAGTGACACCTTTCCTCTTCTGCTTTGGATACATCACTAGGAAAATCTGGGCAGTCGAGCTTGAGGATGACTTCAGCGGATAGACAATCCATCAGAGCTTCACCATGGCTTAGGAGCAGTTCGTTGAAGCACTCCTCCTCAGTCCTCACCTGAGGCTCCGTTGATATGGTTTTCCACACACTGATGACACAAGTCTTACTTAAAGACCAAACTGTAATGCTCTTGCCACTCCTCCTACATGAGGAGAGTCTCCACTGGCAAGATACCAAAATGGAGTTCATCCATGGGGGGCACCAACACCAGCTGGCTAGAATGCACCATGCACTAGGCCTAGGCCCTGCCAAAACTGGAGGAGCATTGACTATCACTGTCTCCTGATCAGACAGGGCTGCCACCAAACAGGAGACCCATAGCCTTAGTAGGTGTGAACACTGAAGTGCATCAGCCCACCACCATGTCAGCGAAAGTCACCAGAGAGGTGACTCCCAACAGAAGGCTGATCTACCGCTAGATTGACCTCCACTTGGGAAGAGACATGTAGGAGATGCCAACTCTGAGGGAACTGCCAGGCTGAGGCCTATACTTTGAAGCTGAAGCACCAAACCCAGGTTCTGATGTGGCACGTTATCATCTGGAGATGGAGAAATACAGTGGTTGTTGTTGTTGTTGTTGTTGTTGTTGTTGTTGTTGTTGTTGTTCTTCTTCTTCTTCTTCTTCTTCTTCTTCTTCTTCTTCTTCTTCTTCTTCTTCTTCTTCTTTGTATGGTGGGAGTATGTATGCTCATAACCAGGGGAGCAAGGCAGGGGAGAAAGTGGCCACAAGGCCATCTCATTTCTCCCCTGAAGTGTCACTGTGATGCTGGAGCATTGCCACTGAGGGCTACTATTCAGTTGGAGGACTGGGCCTGGGAAAGCTCAAAACATTCACTGCCACCACAAGGGGACTGACAGAGGCAACCACCCCAACTGCAAAAGCCCCCAAAGGCCTTGGTGCAGCAAATTCGGATGATGACTTGGGGCCATCCTCAATGGTGGAGCCAGGCATTATGCAGGGGATGGAGAAAGGAGAAATGCCCACATGCTCCCCAGAGGAAATCAAGTGCTTCAATCTCTCTAAACGTTTGCCAAACTTAGCAAACATTGCATCCATCTTACCCAACAACAATTAGGTAGAGGCCTGTGCCTGCATAGTCCTCGCTGGCCCTGGCAGAGTCCAGGAAGGAAAACCCGGTGGAGCAGCAGGGAGCAATGATGCCTTGAATCGAGGATCTGTGGCCCCAGTGCAAGGCATCAAGGCCTTTCGCTCACAATGTGTCTATACATGTCGGAGCCATCCTCTCACAGATCCAACATCTGCCTGACAGACTATCTGCCACTGAGAAGTCCACAGATGTCACATGGACATGTAGGATGATTGTTCTAATAAGTCATCCTGTGGTGGTTGGCATCCCACCAAACAGCCAATTCAACATCAGAATTTCTCCTGAGCCAACTCACAAAACTAACTCTATGATAGGTTTAGGTACCAAGAATACCTGTCACCTACCATATGACGAAAAACCAGTCAGCAAGAAGCCTGAAAAAAAGCCCCAAAAGGGGATCTTCCAAATGGCACGGATGCCAGAGCAGGAAACTGAATTGCACATGCTTGCTAGCATGCATCACTGCCATCAGCAGCACTGTGCCACAGGGCCTCGATGGGTTCAATGCAGCAGCATGGTACAGCACTGGATCCATGCGATTTTCAATGGGCGCTATGGTGTTGTACTGTGTTATAGGCATTACATGTGTGATTAAGCTTTGCTGCATGTGCAACCACGCAAACAAATTCAAAGTTGAGACAATTCTTTTTTATTTTCCAGTGAGCCACAAAGCTGGATTTGCATGTATGTAACATTTTGCGCAGCAACACTATGAAACCAAAAATGTCCTGGCGAAAGTTTGACTTCATGACTAGGCCAAACAAAATAACGTTCACCTTGCCTGTATGCTGCAAATTATCTGACCTCGAGTTTGTCCAGAGCTGAAAATACTAATGCACTTTAGGCAATTCTTGTCTGATTTTACATAAAATCTGCAATAAAAACCAAAAAACAAACAAACAAACAAAAATAACAAAACCAAAAAAAAAAAACAAAAAAACAAAAAAAAAAAACAAAACAAAACAAAAAAACAAACAAACAAACACCCCCCCCCCAAAAAAAAGAAAACAAACCCCTGCAAAACCACCAAGCCAATTGCATTGCGACACATTTGGGCCACTGATTATCAGTTCCTTACCAAAAAAAGGTTACCCAGCCACTGCCATTTGGCCTCCAGCCACTGGCTATTTCTAGTATTTCAATCAAATTGTCGATATCTGCTTGAGATACATGGAAAACTGAGGTAGAAGACATCACCTCCTTTGCCACTTTATAGCAGTCCATGTACTTGAACCTTCAAACAAGTTCACATATTGTGAGAGCTTGTATTTATAATCTCGAATAAGTATTTTGGAAAATTTACCATTTTTTTGCACCTAAAAATACGACAATTTTAAAAGAAAACATCATGCAGGGGCTTGTCCTTTTTGTTGTTGTTGGTGGTGGGAGGAGAAACTGTTGAAAACCGTCCTCTTCATTATTATCACTGTTATAATTGAAATTTTAGACATTTATTACAATAATAATGATAATAGGAAATCCATACGTAGAAGCAAATATTTAGGACATGTAAAGCCTGCTGTTCTGCTGCCAGCTTATGAGCTTTAATAATACTAGTCCAGCGTGAAATAAGTGCACACATCCAGATATAAATAATATATATGTACACACACACACACACACACACACACACATATATATATATATATATATATATATATGCACTTATAACATAATTTTATGACTGAATAATATTAGTCCAGTGTGAAATAAGTTCACATACACACACATGCATGTATATATATATATATATATATGTATATATATATATATATATATATATATATATATATATATATATATATATATATATATATATATATATATATATGCATTTCTGGTGCACGATGTCCATTGTTGCAGTACTTGTCAGGATTTCCTTTGGTTTGTACAGGTGATTTAGCTGCAACTGTTTATTTTACAATCACTGGGACTGAATATAATGCCCTAGTTTGTTTCTGCTTCAGTTATACGCTCGCAAATGGTTTAACTAGGACAAGCTATCCAGCTAGAAACGGTACGTGCTGGTTCAGGGGTAAGTCAAATTGTTCTCATCTGAACCTGTACTATACAAATTTTGTAATTATTTTTTGTTTGACATGTATTCTTGTTTCATAATAAAGCTCTGCAGTTATACGCAAACTTCACGTATTTAGCTTACTCATTATTTGCCACGTTCATGTTTATTCATTATTATATGGGTTGTCTCTGATGAATTTTAAGCTTTGACAGGGGAACGCTGCTCAGAGAGACAAATGCGGGTATAGGCTCCGAAACATGTTCTGAGTAGTTACCCACTGAAGACCCGTTAATTTATTTGGGCTGATACAACTTATGTCAAATTTCTACAGAGGAACGTGTGCAATACGGACAATAGTACTTCCATATGTTTATAGGTTAGACAGTGACAGATTAGCTTATGGAGAGTAGAGGTCGACTACTGAATAGGGTCATGACTACTCGGAAGCGGTTCTGGACAAAAAAACACAAATACAAATATGGACTTATGATGTATAAATCTATAACTGAGGCACTGATGAACACCAGACAACTCTTTAAACTTTTGTGCAGAGAACTACATAGTTCGAAAAATAGACCATGCAAATATCCATCAATGTAGTTCAAACAGGTATAATACGTAAATATTATATACTGAACAACAAAGCTTTTCTGATAATCAACTATCAAACCGAGAACTAAACGGGCATTGTATAACATGCATCCTTATGATGGTTTCAAAATAAAAACTAATTTTACCATCTGTTGAAAAGAAATAGATTCTACAACAGCACCATATATGCTGACAATTATGGAAAACGCACTCGTAAGCACGAAACATCAAATTCTGCCCTTTTATCTTTCATAGCCAATTTTTTAAACTTGGGTAGTTTTTGGGGTAACACTATGGAATGATTTTATGGAAGATATTTGATTGTTTTCTAACTTGTTCATGCTGCCAATTCAATTTTCATGTCAAAAGAGACACCTTTGAATTTAGACGCCTATTACATGGAAATAAATTACGCAATAGGTCTTGATACAAAATTGAGTACATTTTGGGAAAAAGTGAACAATTCTACTTGTTTCTGACTTTTTCTCAAAATATACGAGGTTTTCTTGATGACAAGTAAAAAATAAAAAAATGAAATATAAGAATAAAAATTTTAGCCCTCTGGGCTCATAATTGGGAGAATGACCCAATAGATAACATAACAGACACAACCCAGTGCAGATAAAAGGAAATACACACACACACACACACACACACACACACACACACACACACACACACACACACACACACACACACACACATACATACATATATATATATATATGTATAAGTATTTAATGCAACATGGACATACACAATTATCATATATGATAAGATATAAGGTAAATTTGGGGTATATCGCGCACTTTGGTTGCGATATAAACACATTGTGTGACAAAATCTGGCTGTACGTTCTTTTTTTACTGAATTAAGAACTCCATATAGTCACTATAACTTGAGAACTACTTGAACTAATGCTCACTCTGGAAAAGTCCCATTATATATAGTGTACATTACATTCAGTCTACAAACTGACCTTCCCTTAACACTAATCATACATATATTTTGGATACTACATTTTCAAAGTATCGAATCGGGACTAACCCATAATGGCTACCATTTTGAAAATTATGGATTCCGCACCCAGTGGTTTGTCATAAATGAAGATAGTACTGGGACGATGGGGGGGGGGGTATAATATATACAATCAAAAGTATATATATTGCAAATGTTTCAGAGCATCATGATGATTTGACATATGCTGTGGTCGGGATTCACTTTGATATTCAAATCAAATGTATTTTTGTGGGGCATTGTGCAATATTCAAAATGGCGTTCGCCGCGTGCCGGTCGGTTCAAGGTCTATATCGTGTCGCATTTGCATTTGTAACTAACGATGATAACTGCTTCAGACAAAACCGAGCGGGCAGATTAAAGTTAAAATAGTAAGTTATGTTTTAAAAATATTTTAACGACCGTTTGCCCTGGTAACGCAGAGAACAGACACCTAGAACCTCGCGAGATACTACAACTATGTTCACCGAACAAGCGTGGCCATGGCCTATGCTGTTTCACCGAACAACCGTGGCTGTACTTCACTGAAATTTGTGTTGCTATGCTGTTTCCCCGGCCCAAGTTAACCCTCCAGACAAGTTGAAGTAAACTCCTGTGTTTGAATTGACTTTGCTTCAAAATAACGGCACATGACGACCGCTTTCTCCATCAAATCTTTCAATCGGGGCTATGGCTATGCTGTTTCATCGAACACTGTAGCTATGCAGCTGTGATCTTTCCCCTGCCCAAGTTAACCCCCACTCCAGACAAGCTGAAATAAACTACTGTGTTTGAGTTAACTTTACTGCAAGAATGACGGCACATGACGGCCACTTTCCCGATTAAGTGTTTCAGCCGGGGTTGATTAATTTTATTTAGGGAAGGGCGGCTTGAACTTTTTTTTCTTAATTTGTTTCATAAAAATTGCTTAGGGTAGGGCCTTTTCAGTGGGGTCGGTCGGTTTATCGAAACCACACACACACACACATATATATTTGTAAGGCCTTATGTAACTTGGATCCCTTTTGTTCATAGACATGCATGTACCAAAGGCCCATACATACGCCCCTAAATTGACTTCCAACCACTTCAATCACCAAACTCATATGCAAAGTTACTCGACATTTTTTTTTTTTTTTTAAACCAGTCGCATATTTTGAATTTCTTGAAGGGGAGGGGCGGTTGAATGTTCGTGCGAAGTTTGAGGGGGTCTTGGAAGGCATCCCGCCCTGTAAAAAAAGACCAATAGAGAAAACGTAAAAAATTCTGAGCACTGATGCACTTTGGGGATAGATATGTTTACATTCATGAACATGAGTTCAGCAGAAAGCCTCAAAATCATAACGTCTGTGTGTGAACTCAGACACATTGCTTTTCCCAAAATTCTCTGTTATTGCCGACTTGTCTTCCCTCTAAAATTATGTGCCGCCTTTTAAAACTTGACTCGCGTAGGTGTCTGAAAACAAATCAAATGTTTGTTAGCTTTGCAGAAAGGTATATTTCAAGGACCCTTTGTGTAAATCTATTGATTGATGGAGTAATTTGTACATGTCTTTGTGAACAGTTCTGGATCCTTAAATAAATTCAAATTTTTGTGCTATATATACGCATGTTTATTATTGCTCACCAAATGTACAAAACTTTCACACACAGACAGATTTGCTACCAAGCAAATTTTTCTGTTCACTAGTTTATCTTTCACCCTGCACCAACAGTTGAGTACCGTTATGAAGGTAGAACACGGAAAATGACTCCGTAAGATTTTGGTGACCAAACTATGATTTTATGGGCTTTATGAAATTCCAAGATCAAATAGTATGCTGTTTTATTCATAATAACGTAACTTTTTTGAAATTACTGATTTTTCAATAAATAAAAAATACTTTCTGGATTTAATGGTTTATAAGCTGTAGGGTGGTTTTAATGCGGCAAAAGGAGTCATTTTCTGACTATGTATAAACGGGCTCGAGGGAGTAAAACCGTTTAATCATGCTCAACATTTTTGGCCGTGCCCCTTTATAGCCACCTTTTCGAGTTACAGTCCCCTACAAACGTAATATATGTATATATACAGTAACAATGGAAATTTCATAACCTTTGGATTGGTCTTGTTCCATCTTTAATACTGCATATCGTAGGACTTTTTCGGCTAAACAAAGGCCGATATGAACTAACTATAGACACTTCCAGAATGAAGCTTGCATTTTCACTTGCGTTTTGTATTTAAAAAATGACGAAAGGTGCTAGGAAATACTCACATTAACTGACGCTAACTGTGGCAATTGCCTGCCATCCTAGGATGCCAGGCAACATAATTTTCTCAACCATAATGAAGACATATACAGGGAGTGAATGCCACACAACCATTTGGAAATAATCGTTTCCTCTACGAAACATATGACAATTTCCAAAATATTTAAGCTTACCTTTTGTTTTGAAAATAAATTAATAATTGCTTCTAACTTGTTCTCTTCTCAAAGTAGAGTCACTTTTAGAAGACAAATACATTTGGCACGGCTAAATGTATGGAACTTACTGTCGCCACTCCTGCCCAGTTTCTTCTTGTTGCAAAGGGTGGCGGCATAGGGTGGCAGTAAATATGAATACTTCCTACGTAGTATTAAAGCACAGTCTTTACCTATATACGACTTTTGACAAAAGAACATAATAATTGTAGGTCATCCTATACCCAATTCAGTATCCTCAACTGTATGGAATCCCCGAGAGCCTGTATCCTCCAGACAGATACTCGAAGGGTTGAGGGAAAATACAGGCTCGGGATCCATGCAATCTAGGACACTGAATTGGGCATAGGGTAATCTATGTATCCTAAATTCCAGTATCCATAATGCGCTTCTACAAGAAAAATTAACATAAAACAAGCGCAAACGCACCATCCTTGCCTGCAGAATTTTGTCATCCAGAATGTACAGCTTGGTTTGCAAAAAGTGCGCCCATGCGCAAATTAACCCAGATTTACCCCTACATGGTAAAACTGGGGAATAACAGGGACTTTTGCGTATTGCTATACATATTTCTAAAATTATTTTAAATACTGCCATTATTTCAGTATCGATCCTGTTATTTCATAAAACAGGCTGAACATGTCTTGGTCACTAAACAATGAACCAAAGTGTCCTGGTTTTTTGCAAATTTTTTTCTTAGTATATGAAATCAATGACAATTGCATCTTCAATATGTTTGTACGGAGTAAATATTGGCTGGTTTGCACAACTTTGATGGGTTTTTTTGTGTACCGATCTCAAGATTAAGACTGGTAAATTTGGGTGCACTAATACGTAATATAATAATGATTCTTTGAATTTCAAACTGCTTATCACTTCTGATTGTTCCCAATTTATGTTGGTTTCAAGAAATTTATATCCGCAACTGAAAGTAAAAATCCGGGGCAGCCTCCATGGCTGTCATAGTGATACACGGGCAAGACAAAGATGAAAATGTAGCACTAGCAGTTGCCGTTATTTATGAGGGACGAGTAGTTCATTCGGTGTCCCGTGCTGGTAAAAAAAAAAAAGATTATTTTTGCTCCTGTTTTTCAATTTTTATTTGATACTATCTTTGAATTCGACCCTTTTGATAACTTTAGCCTCGGACAGTCCTTGGAAATTATTGTCCTGACTTCATGGTTTAACCAGTTTTCACAAATAAACAGGTACCCGGGTAGATCTGCATCATTAGCGGGCCTATGTCAGACCTACCATCATAACACGAATTTGAATATCGTTCGCTGTGTAGGCTTAAAATTTTTAACTTGAAACGGCAAAACAATATCAGTAATTATTTTCTCTATGAGAGCAATTAGGCTATTTAAGTTTATGTTTAAAATGAAACATTTTGCGTTATTGTCTCTAAGCAAAGAAATTTTTGTGTCTCAGATGCAACACTGAAATATCTGATTGGAAGATAGCTTCTGTCTGAAAACATTGACCAAGAGGAAGGATTCAACGCCAGTCCCATGGCAATGCGCAATATAAAAGACCTAATATCAAAGTTTACCTTGTTTCCTCGGCGTGTCTGACAGCCAATGACCGAGACCTCGGAGCACCGACTTTGGACCTCGAGCGCCGCCGCTGGCACTTGAACGAGAGGTCATAGTACTAGAGAAAACTATGTACGCATTATAGCCTTATTGTTAGCACAGGATAACAACATTATAATCAATAACAGTATTTTCATTTGTCCTGTTTTTGTCCACTCGCAGTACTTGACAAGATATGCAATTGTTATTTAGACTTACTGTTCATAAATACTTTTGGGGGAATTCCGTCTTTCTGTCTACAACGTATCAAGCCGGTGAACGTTTGTGTATTTAAGCAGGATAACAAAACAGGGGGTAGGCCTACTGCTTAGGTCTACTTCTTTACAGTTGAAAACACACTCAGTCTGTCATGCATTGCATGTTTGTATTTTCCGTGATGCTGACTGGTTTCTCTTCAATCAAACATGACAAAAATTCATTACTTGGTTTAAACATATTTATTTAAAAAACGATTGGAAAACAGGCACCATGCCTATATGAATTCCTCTCGTGGATTCAAGTTCACTAATTATTCCCCTCTATCATATCTTCGTATTATAAATGAGATTGGGTTTCTTATCTTATTACCAGCCTAAGTGCACTTTCACGAAATCATTGACCAACTAAGATAATCTAATCTTTCTTTCTTTGGTTTAAACGCATTTTATTCATATAGAATAACAGCTATGAATATAGGTGTCATATTAGAATTTGGGAAGAAGAGCACGGCCCTTTAAATATAAATCCCTCTTGCAATAAAGTACTCATGCACAGAACAGGCGGCACATCACAACGCAAAGTATGGTGCTCCTCAATGAGATCTCTTGGGAGAGTCAACTACCAGTGGCCGCTTGGATTGAATTCAGTGAGGAGCAGCGCACCATGGCAAACACGTGTGAGTGAGACAAGTTGCGTTACACTATCTGGTTTAAATCTCTGAGTTTTAAAATGTAATCCTGAACAGAGAGAAATATTGCCTTATTATCATTAAAGTTACATCCGACAGCACCAAACACAACAGTATCGAGAGTAAAAGTGGTATATTGCGCTGTGATTCTGTCACAGTCTGTGACAGAATCACAGCGCCTGCACATCTCATGAGCTATCTAACTATGAAAGACTCAAGGTATCGTTTTCACTCGTGTATACATGGTAAGTGAACAGGAACACAGAAGGGTTACACTATTTATTCATACCACCGAGTCAGGAGTTGCATGCTTTCGTACACAGGCGCTCGTAACCCTCAGTCAAGCTTTCGTGCGAATATACGCGAAGGGGGAGGGGGGTGGGTGAGTAAAGAGGGTGGACCTGGAACATTATGCGTTCAATGACCCACATAGGGCCATATCTGCAATAAAATATTGTGTGTATTCGTCTGTACAGTCAATTATTTGTGCTAGTAAGATGGTGGCGGTTGGGCCTAAAAGCACAACGTGGTCACATGGAGCTCTTACATAGAAATGTTTTAAACGAAGCTCACATCTGGACCACCACCCCGCTTCACGTTTGGCATGATTTGTCCGTTTCTGTACACACCAACAAGCTGTAACTCACTAGTTTATTCCAAAAATATTTTCTACAGGTATATTATACAGATAATCCATTGAAATCCGCATATGTCCACAGCAATACACCTATAACTGTCGCAGATGTCCCACAAAATCCATTTCGGGCAAAAAGTCTGACATTCCAGCGCCAAATTCAAACGGGTATCCCATCCTGAATCGAGCTCGTTCCATGACATTAGCCGTATGAAAACTGTTCTCAATTGTCAATCAGACCATATTCTTTGATCCACTCATGTTTTTTTTCCTGTGTTCATTTCCACAAATCGTGAAACCCGACCAAACTTGATTCCCTCAGTGCTTCTCCTATTCATCAAAGTTGTTTTGCAGCCATATTTATGATGGGACACAGACTGGCAGCCCAGCTGCTCTCTGATTGTCTGGAAGTCTGTGTAACCAATCGGACAGTGGTTTGTCTCATCCTACCTGTTCTATGGCAGGACATGCATCAGTAGTTTGACCACAGGATGGTACAATGTACCTTGGTGATCACTGGGGCAGTGAACACCAAAGGGGGGGAGAAAGTCTGCAGTGGACTCTGGTAGAGCTTGGGTGACGTCATCATCACTCCCTATGGCACCTCCTCCTCCTCCTCCTCCTCCAGGATTTCCTTTCCACAGCCCACCATGACAAGCTAAAGCTGTACAGGTAGAGGCGACTACCCATGTGATTATGGGCAAGGTGGAGGCTCTGTTTGCCGCTGTTGGCAAATGGCTGGATTGTTTAGAGCATTATCATTATATTTCCTCTAGGGACCTTGTAGGGACTCCCCCTTCCCCCACCCCATCATAGATGCTTGGCCCCTTTTGCAAAAGCAGGGCTGAGTCATCTTCCAAGGTGACTGCACTAAAGCCTAAGGTGGCTAATGCAGCCCGTTGTGGTGGCAGCTGGGCCCCTTAAGGGCTGGGGTTCTGACCGTACAGTAGTTCATGGAGGTGAGGACTCGGCCATCACAGTCACTTTTGGATATAAGTCAGCATCACATCCAATCCCTCCCCTGCCTCCCTCCTCTAGTCGCAAGCCTTTCGCTCTACTGCCAAGGGAGGGAAAAGGAGGCACCAGCAGTATTGCTCTTCTGCTTCACCAGACGGGAAGGTGCGACACCAGAACCACAGTTCGGGCACATCTCCCACTGAGGATAAGCAGCTGTCTTCCTTGGCAGTTTCCTTGTAGTAGGGTGGAGAGCTAATGCAGTGAGGGGTCCTCTGCCACTGTAGTCACAATGCTGGCGAAGTTACTGTGGAGATGAAGGCTTCACTGTCTGGTCCATCCCCAATGGAGGTTGATCAGACAGTCAATCAGCCTTCCATTGGGCAGGTCGCCACTCCAATGACCTATACTGATGTGGTGGCGGGCCGGGCACTTTGGCAATTGAGCCTACCCCCATGGATGCATTTGGTCACTCCAGTTTTTGGACCGGTAGGGATTGCAACAGGTAGTGACAGTAACTCCCCCTGCCCCACAGCCTATTAGCCCAGGGTTTGCTGGTGGCGAGTGTGGCCTCCCCCTGGGGTTAGCTTCTGTCAGGTGTTTTGCCAGCAGACACTCTTCGTGCATTGGAGGAAATGTAAACACTATACGTCTGGAATGCCCGCTGCTTAAGCTTCTGCAGTGCTGGATCTTCAACCAAATGCTAAGGCTAAGACAAAGGAGGAGCATCTTGAGGACTTGCTTCTCAGCTTGGGGGACAATCTAGAGTATTGTCCCACTGCTGCAGACATTCATGACCTTGACTGCTCGGATTCCCCAAATGAGGATTTAGAAGCAAAAGAGGGTGGCGTTTGTTTCTCTTGTCTGGTGGCAGGGCAAAAAGGGACCAAGTCTTCACCACTTCTCGCTACAGCCAAGTGAGCAAAGACTCGGCAGTCATCAGCTTTAGCTAAGGAGGTTGCAGACTGGGCAGATGGTTCTTCCTGTAAGGCGAAGCTGGGTCCATTGTTTTGTGTCAATGTTGCCTTCATGTGGGAGACCATCCCAGGCGACGCTTTACCCCACACCCCTAGCGGTGCAGTGGGCCCACTGGTCTGCGATCCCTCTCGACCTTCTTGGATTGGTCAGCAGCAAACTAGTGTTTTGTTGACCAATGGGACTGCATCACCAACGACATTTATGTCAGGAACATCATTCAACATGGTTAATCGGAGCTTGGCGTGGGCTATTCTCTTCCCCTCTCTCGATTTCCATTGTTTTTGTCAATTCGCTTTGAGGCAGACTTCAAACTCTTGAGCAAGGCAATGCAGAAGAAGCAGGCAATCAAACTAAAAGATGCATGTTTTCCTGAGCCCCGCCCCCCGCCCATTAGCGGAAATTTCTGTGCTTTGTGGTTGATCAGGCACTGGCAGTGCTCATCATTACTTGAGTCATGTGCAAGGTGTATTTGTGCACCGGCAAGGGATCCGATTGCATATTCAACTGGACAATAGGCTCCTGCCGTCTCAGGATCAGGGCCTTCTTCTGAAGAACATGCAGTTGAATTTGTGCGTGAAGTAAGACCTCGTTTTGAATATCCTGAAGTCTAGCTTGACTCCTGCAAGGGAGTTGGCGATTCTGGGGATTCAGTTCCTAGCAGTCCCTTTCATCTGTCTTTTTTCACAGGACAGATGGTGGTGCCTCTTAGCCCTCTTGAACAGGTTTATGAGGGCTTTTGCCCTGATGGTGCATGAGTGGATGTGTCTGATCGGGACTTTGACCTCCATGAATTCTCAGGTCCCTCTGCGGAGGTTTCTATCTGGCCTGTCCAGCTCAACTTTCAGAATGACTTGGATTGAAAGAGCGATCTCTTGTCCCAGAGTCTTGGAATCCAGCCGTACGATCAGCTGATTCTGAGTTGGTGGTCTTGCCAGACAAAAGTGGTGTCAGGGCAGTCCCTGGTGTGCATGCTTGCTCTGATACATTACTGCCGCTAGGAGCGCTGTGCCACAAAGCAGGGCCTCGACGTCAGTGAGTGCACCCGCATGGTGATGGCACTGCACCCACGGAATTTTTATCGGGCTCTGTCAAAGCACCTAAAGTGAGTGGAGACCACCTGAAGTGACCTATGGTAAGTATTGTTTCGTGATCATTAAATAAATATTTTACTGTTCAAAAACTTCATGTTTGGCATCCTGACTGTTTTATTTGGCTGGTGAATAATCACGCACATTGTTTTTTTTAAACATTTTTTGATAATTTCTTGGAATTTAACCATTTTGTAGTTTTCATCAGTTCTTGGTTTAATGTAATGTTGTAGTTGGTAACAGTATTGTCAGAGAGAAAGGAATTTAAAGTGGTAGTTAAAGTAGAATCGTCGGCATACATGATAATTTCAAACGTTTTACAGCTCCAGGCATATCATTTTGACCAGTCCTGACTGTTACATTTATATTGCAGCGTTAAGGTTCGAAAAAACATTTTTAAAAGGCCTCTTGGATAGCCCCTTGTTCGGCTCCTATCGCCGTGTCAGCAGTTGCATGTAGGCATAAATTTTTCGTGAGACAAAAGTGTTTTTTTTTTATAATGTCGGCGTTTGTGCTTTTATGTGTTAAATTGAAACACTGACTACTGTATAATAAAAAAGTTTCGGGAGGGACATATATTCCCAAAATTTTACAAGCAGATGCTATTCGGGAATATTAACCTCGCAGAATTTTGGCAGATTAGAGACTTAAGTCACAACATAATAGCATCTTTTAGTACCTTAAATAAAATATTGAAATTAATTTTCACACGCACAAATGGGCAGGTCTCATACGATTAATACTTTTTTATTTGGTGGTGTCGATTCGGGAAAATAAAACTCGCAAAAATCTCTTTTGAGGCTTATTCGGGAAATTTTATGATCGGGAATATAAAAGATTATACAGTATATCTTGTTGGCCCTATGCCTATATATGTTAAAATGTAACGCTAAGTGTTAAATATAGTAAGGTTTTACACGTGACAAGCCTGTTAAAAATTAAGATCGCAGATTATCGTTGCTCACTGGTACGACTTGTGTAAAATCTTCAGCCAGATTTACTTCAAACTTGGTGCAGATGTACTTAGATAACCAAGTTTGTTCAAATGGTCACACTTTGGTGATTTTTGCTGTGTTTCTGTTTTTTGTTTTGTTTTGTTTGTATTTTCTCAGACAAACCTTTAAAAAATCTTCACCAAAACAGCTCACCCGATTGCTTTGATATCATACTGGAATACATTTCTGGATTTTTGTTTTGTTTCTGTTTTTTGTTTTGTTTCTGTTTTTTGTTTTTGTTTTTGTTTTTGTTTTTGTTTTGTTTTGTTTTTTTGTTTGTTTTTTTATCTCGGACAAATCTTTAAAAATTTTTTACCGAAACCGCTCACCCAATTGCTATGATATCACACAGGAATGCATTTCTGGATTTTTGTTTTGTTTCTGTTTTTTTGTTTTGTTTTGTTTTTTGTTTTTGTTTCTTCTCAAACAAATCTTCAAAAAATTTTCACCAAAACCGCTCACCCAATTATTATTATTATTATTATTATTATTATTATTATTATTATTATTATTATTATTATTATTATTATTATTATTACTATTATTATTATCATTATCATTATTATCATTATTATTATTATCATTTTTATTATTATTATCATTATTATTATTATTATTATTATTATTATTATTATTATTATTATTATTTTATTTTAGGGGGGGGGGAATCTTGAAAAAAAATCTCCAAATATGCTCACCCAATTGCTTTGATATCAGACAGGAACAGTCGTACTCGTAGTTCTTTACTTGTTCACCAGGTGGTGCTGCATTGTTTTGGTATGATTTTTTGTGTGTTTTTGCTATTTTTGACTTCTCCAGAAGAACCGTTATTTAGGTGTAGCTGAAACTTTGTGGACGTGTCCCTTGTGCAAGGGTCAAACAAGATTGTTTGATAAGTGTTACTGCTACAGATTCCTGATTTTTAACATTTTTTTTTTTCAATTTGGGTTCAATTCAGCAAATCCGCCTACCCCATTAATAATTATGTAGGTCAATGGACATTCTAATGCTAATTCACATTTTTTCAACTTTTTCTCTGAAACTGTCTTCCAGATTGACTTCAAACTTGGTAGTAATGTACCTCGGATGGGTCTCTACTACTTTTGTTGAAAACGTCAAGCTTTTAAATTTTTTTTAGTGATTTTCTTGTTCTTTTTGGGGGCAAATTTTAAAGAATTTTTCTATCCTAAACTGCTCATCCAATTGCTTGGATATTACACACGGACACTCTTAGGGTTTCCTAGTTCTCAATTTGTTCACCAGGTGGCGATGCAATTTTAGTTTAGCTGACTTCCTAGTAAGTTTGCAGGTTTAGGAGGCTCACTTGTCCGTCTTAGAAATACTCTCAAATGTGACATGCACTCAGCTAAACCTAACACAGGTCTACTCAGTTGCAACCTTGATTTTATGGGACAAGCTTAGGTCAGGTGAGCATGGGCTGTTCACTCAGCCCTTTAGTTTCATGACTGTTTATGTGTTTTTTGCCATTTTCGACTTCTCCAGAACCGTCACTCAGATTAAGCTGAAACTTGGTGGATATGTTTTTTGTGGAAGGGTCATGCTCCAGTGAATTTTGGGATTTTTTATGACTTTTTGTTGTTCCAATTTTTGGCAAATCTTTAAAAGAAATATTTTTCTTCAAAACTGCTGACGCAGTTGGTTTGATATCTCAGAGGTACACTCCTAGAGACGCTTGGTTTTTATATGTCCACCAGGTGGCGCTAACATTTTCTATTTCTTATGATTTTTCTGTGTTTTTGCTATTTTTGACTTCGTCTTCAGATCCGTCACTCAGATTAAGCTGAAACGTAGTGGAAATGTTTTTCGTGAAAGGGTCAAAGAAACCTGTTCACTGGGTGGCCATGATGTGGATTTCTGATTTTTAACGGTTTTTTCAATTGGGGGTATTTACGGTAAACTCACCTTTCCCATTCTATGGTCATTATAATGCCAATTCACATGTTGGACTTCCACGGAAAACATCTGTCAGATTGACTTCAAACATGGTGGCAATGTACGTTGAGTGGGTCTCTACCAAGTTTGTTCAAATGGTCACGGTCTAGGTATTTTTAGCCCAACTGACTTGTCAGTCAGCTGAGCTTTTACGAGGGTCCGTCTTCCGTCGTCCGTCCGTCGGCCATCGTCCACAATTCACATTTTCGACTGCTTCTCCAAAACCATTGGCCAGATCCACTTCAAACTTGGTGGGGATGTGCCTTGGGTGGGTCTCTACCAAGTTTGTTCAATTGATCACAGTCCAGTGATATTTGTTTTTTTTAATGATTTTTGTTGGTTCGTTTTTTGGGGAAGTCTTAAAAAATCTTCTTCTCATTAAACCGCTCACGCAATTGCTTTGATATCCCACAGGGACACTCCCGGGGACTCTTCGTTCTTAATTTGTTCACTAGAGGGCGCTGTAATTTTTTCTATTTTTTATAATTTTGTGTGTGTTAAAGCTATTTTCGACCTCTTGTCATCAACCGTGACTCAGATTAAGCTGAAACATGGTGGATATGTTCCTTGTGGAAGGGTCAAAAAAAGTTGTACACTATATGGGAATATTGCGGATTCCTGATTTTTAATGATTTTTTCAATTAGGGTACTTATCGGTCAATGCAGCTTTCTCATTGATTACTATGTAAGTCAATGAGCATTCTAATGCTAATTCACATTTTCGACTTCTCCAAAGCCGTCATCCAGATTAACTTTAAACTTGGTGGCAATATACTTTGGTGGGTGTCTTCCAGGTTTGTTCCAATGGTTTTTGGATTTTTTATGATTTTTTTTCAAAAACCATTACAAAGTTTTAATAGGAATGTTTTACATCTGAATTTCTTGTAATGGTTATAACTTAAATAATTTTGGCCAGATTTATTTCAAACTTAGTGGGGATGTGCCTTGGGTAGATTTCTACATAGTTTCTTCAAAGGGTCATGTTCTATTGATTTTTTGGATTTAAAAAAATTTTTTTTGTTCTTTTTGGGGCAAACCTTAAAAACTCTTTTCCTCTAAAACCGCTCACCCAATTGCTTTGATATGATACATACACACTCCCAGGGACACATAGTTCCCAATTTGTTCACCAGGTGGCGCTGCAATTTTTTTCTAATCTTTTTATTAATTTTTTGTATGGTTTTGCTTTTTTTCACTTGTTCCCAGAACCGTCACTTATAATAAGCTGAAATGTGATGGATATGTTCTTGTGGAATGGTCGGACAAAGTTGTTTACTGGGTGGCACTGCTTTGGATTCCTGATTTTTAAGGATTTTTTTTTTCAATTCGGGTACTTATCGGTCAATGCAGCTTTCCTATTGATTACTATGTTAGTCAATGGGCATTCTAATACTAATTCACAGGACAACTGACACGACATTTCCTGTTCACTTGATAACTTGAGATCTGTTTTGAGTTAGTACCGTAATGCTGCACATGTTAATGTTTCTGTATGAAGGTCATGCCTAGACAGTACAAGAATGACCCTGACCTCGTTTCTGGGGTCACAGTGCAACATACATGAATTTTACTCTTCACTATAACTTGAGAACTACTGGAACTGGGATCTTGATGTTACACATGTTAATGTTCTTCTTTAAATGTCAGACTTACTCAGTACATGGGTGACCTTGATCCTATCCCAAGTTCACAGAGCTGCAAGTGTGATGAATGTCCAGGTCAGCTGAGCATGCCTGGGCTGTTCACACAGCTCTCTTGTTGGATTTTCTATTTATTTTTTTTAAAAATCTTTGAAAAGTTTTAATAGGAAAGTTTAACATGTGAATTTCGTGTTATGGTTATAACTTAAATAATTTGAGCCAGATTTGTGTCAAACTTGGTAGGGATGTTACCTTTGATATGTGTCTATTTAATGGAAAAGACGCATACACGGACATAACAATGAGAATACTTCTCGTTATCAGCACTTAAAGGATATATTCACTGTGTTAAATATGAGGGTAATGTCCAAATCAGAGCTGCATGATGTCACACCGATGTTTTTTGTTATCACAGTGACTCCACAAATTTCTACGCAATAAGTCTAACAGTTTTTCATACTCAAAACAAATCGTCAGCGAAACCAAAGCATTATAAATACACTATGAATATAAGAGCAACAAACATTGCTTAGAAATGATTTATTAACTTTATTTGAATTTTTCTCATTTGTCACCAATTAAATTGTACAATCATACTGTTCAGCTCAAGCTGATCAAAACTAATATTATGAAATAATAAAGGTGGCACAGGCATAAAGCACCCAATTTGTGTTTTCATAGTGTGTTCATACGCATCACAAAAAAAAAAGCAGATCAACATTACAGAAAGCGGAACTGGTATAAGGCATCGATTTTTCTTATGAATAAGACTGCACAAATTGATCGGAAGTTTATGTGACATAGAACAAAGTGTCAGTCAAGCCATAGTGTTTAATGTGATAAGCATACAGTGAATATACAATCTTGACATCTGACATATACTTTATGAGCCGTCCTCCTATTTGTAAGCGTCCGTTTCTTTCCGCTAGCACTTCGCCTTATGTCATCTGGAGAATCCGGAGCTCATATATACACATGGTCAACATAGTGATCAGATTAAGGATCGCCGTGTTTTGGGGTCTTTTTCGGGCCAGTCAGTCCTCAACCAAACACCATGGTGAAAAGGTGCGTTGCCTATGTGGATGTGGCAATACCCACAAAACAGCTAGGATCCAATCTTTTCCGTTTCCCAAAGTATACAAAACGGAGGCAACTATGCCAGCGGCAAGTACGTTTGGCAGGGACCGACTTCAATGTGACAGCGTGTGACAGAGCGCAGAATGCTGTGCTCGGCACATCTTGTGCAAGAAATGTACGATCCATCCATGTTATGATGGCAGAGCAACGTTAAAAAACACTGCCAAAGTTAAAAGACGACGCAGTGCCAAATAAATTTGCAAGACCTCAAATTCGCCTTCCCAAATACCAGCGTGCACGCCGACCCAAAAAACGTACATATGAAAATAAGTCAATTAACCGAAATATTGTACATCATTGGATTGGATTGGAACCATAGATTTTACATCATTGTAATGGATTGGAACTATAAAAGTCCCATAAAGTGCACTTTACTAGCCTTGCCAATGCGCACTAAAAATTATATGCATGCAACTGCTTCTCCACCCACCACCCACCCCCACTTACAGGTCTATACATTTTTGGTTAACGTTACTGGAATAGCGTTAACTGGTTATTCTCTTTGTTTTGACCTAAGCAGATATTCAGAAATGCTCAAGTGCAGCAGGAGGCCACGCAACTGTGAGTCGCTGTGCGCCATGGTCTTCTCGCTTGACCAGGCTGCCGTAGCAGTCAGCCTGCGCCCGTTGTGGAAGATCCATTATGCTGCGTAAGCTGCAGTTTATCTTTAACAATAAGCTTTCTTAAAGCCAAAATCGCTGCTGAAATTTTAGTTTCATAGTCGGAGTGAGTGGTGGACCCTTTGCCTCGGCTCTGGTCCTGGGAAACATGGCAGCACAAGCTGGTAAAGAATACCATGGTTTCCCCGCCTCATCTACTTCTCTCTTTTTAAAGTGTGTGTGTCAACACACACTTTTCTGTTTGTATAGGAATTCTTTCTTTCTTTCTTCTTTCTTTCTTTCTTTCTTTCTTTCTTTCTTTCTTTCTTTCTTTCTTTCTTTCTTTCTTTCTTTCTGTACAGGCAAATTTGTCCGTCATTTCATTTAAAAAGTATTATATGTAGAAACTCCGAACTTGGCACAATTATACTTCTATGGATAAAGTCTGGCTTTTTTATAATGAGAGGTCATGCTTTTCAAAATTATGCAAATGAGGACTAATTAAAGTTTTAAATCTTTAATATCTTGTATACTATAGGAGATGTGGTTCCGAGTGTATAGGAGTTCGATCATAGCAAAGTAAAAGTCATCTCAAATGTCAAGGTCATGTCAAGGTCAAAGGTCAATTTTAATCCAAAATGTCATTTTTGAGGTCAAAGTTCACTTCAGGTAGAGGTCATCTAAAGGTCAAAGGTCATTTCAAGGTCAAAGGCCACTTTTGATGGTGGCTTTCTTCTAGCCATAACTTGGTCAATTTTTATCCAATTTTGATCATGTTGGGCTCAAATTGTAGCTATTGTAACCCTGCACATTTTTCAAATTTACATATGAACTCTAATGTTCAAAGGTCAAGGTCACGTGGACCTTTGAAAGTTTCATCCAGTCATAGCTTGGCCAATTTTCATCCAATTCTAATCATATTGGACTCAAATTGTGGGTTTTGCTACACTGCACATTTTTATACGAACATGCAACCTCAAAAAGGCACAAGTTAAGGTCATTTGGCCATTTGAAAGTTTCATCTTTTCATAACTTGGTCAATTTTCATCCAATTTGGTTCATGTTTGGCTTTAATTTTTGGTATTGTAACACTGTGCAATTTACATGTTACCTGTAAAGGTCAAAGGTCAAGCTCATTTGGACTTTGAAATTCGCATGCAGCCAAAAGCTTAATGTGATGTGAAGTACCAAAGGATAAAAGTTGTAGCAATTTAAATTATGCTAAATAACACCATTAGAAAATTTTAATCTTAAAAATCTTGAATAACTTCAAAGCTATAATATAGAGATACCATTCCAATTTCTGCTCCTGTGTTATGGAATACTTGTACATTACCATACCAATATGCTTTGAATACACACACACTGATTTGCTATGCAGCAAATCATCTTTCCTTGTTTTTTTTCTCTCTTTGAATTGGTCACATGTGTCACAGTGACACAGGACCGCGGCAGACAAGCGGAGAGCCTCAGTATTGTATTATTATTATTATTATTATTATCATTATTATTATCATTATTATTATTATTATTATTATTATTATTATTATTATTATTATTGTTATAATTATTATTATTATTATTATCATCATCATCATCATCATCATCATCATCATAATAATAATAATAATAATAATAATAATAATAATAATAATAATAATAATAATAATAATAATAATAATAATTATTATTATTATTATTATTATTATTGTTTTTGTATTTTGTGCAAGACAAAAGCAGTAAGTCATAGACGTTCTAAACTGTTAAATCTCCATGACTCGTCTTCTTGAACTGGCTGAACTGTAGGAAACGGGCGCTTGTGGCTGTCGCCAGTATGGACATAGACCAGCACCTGAAATCTGAGAAGCCCCCCCCCCCCAAAAAAAAAATCTCCTCACCGTCAGCACCATCAGAACTCCTCTCGTCTGTCTCTTCTCAAGAAAACTCGCATGAGCACGGAAGATCCAACTTATCGTCACAGCCCCTCGCGACACTAGCGTCTCCCCTCGTCGACATGCTGCTTGGCTTCGAGGAGAAAGTTTCCCCAGATAACGTCACGTCTGCTTTCACAAAAAGGCGCGAACTTTGGTCGATTCGGGCTGAGAGGGCTCAAACTTGTCAAAGCTAAAGAAAACTGTATTATCACCGACAAAGTTGTTGAAATTAATCCAATGACGTAATAACAATCCATATGGGTCCGTTTTATCCAATCTTGAATGTGTCATTTTGTAGGCCCTTTAAATTTCATTTTACAAGAATGTGTAATAGTGCTGCTACCTCTCCATAGTGAGTAGAACTAAATTGTTATAAATATATCAGCATAACAAATATATCCCTTGAATATCAAAAGAGTAACATGCCAAATGACTATATACGTCATGAACTTTTGCCGGTTTAATATTGCTGTAATGGTATGTTTTTACATATCCACATGACAGAGACATAATGAAAATCACAATAAAAATCATTTCCTTATATGTATCCCCTCCATGACCTTGAGAAAGTAGGTCAAGGTAACCCATATCGAGCTTCCTATATAATACACATTTATAGTACAATTGGTTTTGCTAGCCTTCTCATTTCTCAAAATGTAGACTTTAGCGTCCTGTACTTCGTCCTTAATGATCTTGAAACTAGGTAAAGGTCGTTCAAAACTTGACCATTGGCCCAACGTACATTTTGTGTGAATTTAAACATTGCATCGCAATTCGTAATAAAAATAATGCAAGAAATTTTGTTGCTTCTTATATTCATACTGGCTCACAATATACATGAAATACAATTCACAGTAAAAAAAAATTATAAAAGAAAAAAAAAAACAAGAAAAAAAAAACTGCAGTTAGACATTTAAAACTGGCTCAATGCAATGACTGTCTGTGAACAAATGTATATACATATTTGCAAATATGATCCTCCACATCGGCCTCAGGATCAAACAGATATTAAAAAGTGCTGTTTGTTAGGTTGAAAGAATACGGTAGTTTGCTTCTGAAATTCTACCAAAAAGGTTCCTCATTTTGGAGAGCTTGAGTGTTACATTAAATATAAATTATATTTACTGGGGGTTCACCGATAAATCTTCCGGTCTCCATCCAAAGTGTTTGGCTACTCAAGCGTAGTTTCTAATACATTTAATGTAATTTTTACGCCTGTTGTGGTAGTTCCGTTTTCTATCGCCACCGGCGATAGAAAACAGGTTATAGGCTTTTGTCTGTATAATGTTTCTGCTATTCAGCGTTGATACATGTGCACAAGTTCAGATGTAATTACTTGTGGGGGTGGGGGAACAGGAAAAAAAAATCATTTCCTGAAATGTATTCCTTCTGTTACCTTGAGAAAGTGGGTCAAGATCATCCATACAATGCCGTGTAAAAATCTACATATGATACATACCTGTGGTACATGTGGCATCTGTGAACTTGTTCTTTCTCAACATATTGAGTTTTTTTCATGTATTTTCCACACCTTCTTGTCTAAATCTTTCGTATTACTGTAGATGGCGCCAACAAATTTTATTTATTATTATTTACCATCATTTAACATGTCAATTAAATCGGACATAACAGCAGTGAAGAGCACTGAAGAAAGCATGCAGCCTTGTTTCATCCCATTACTGTTGAACCAGGATGTTTCAGTGGGACCAAACACTACCCTATTACTTAATTTATTATACAGATTTTTCAGAAATGTGTACGCCTTGCCCTGAACTCCGAGGTCCCACAAGTTACAAAATAGCCTATTTGACTGTTAAAGCACCCTCGTTGAGACTTGTATCAGCCAAACGGAATTTCAGGTCATTTTTTTACACATTTGCAAACATATTGCTCACAAATCTCCTGATGTTCAATATTCACGAGATCCACTCTTTCCTGACACATAGAATCATCAGTTGTCGGGCATACACTAGAGACAACTACTTGCTGACAAGGTCTCTTTTTCTTTGTTAAGCGTTTTGTGCGCGTCATTTATACTGGTCCCTTTTACGAGAGAAGCTCATATGACAAGGAAGGAATGATCGAATCGTAGGCCACATGTTTCTGCACTCATCAGCGGCCTTTCTCCTGGTTCTTTATTTTCTCTCTGTAGCTCTCGGCACTGAACCATTTTTGAAGATAAATTTTTCACTAAGCCTGTGTCATTCGCATTCACACTACTGAACCCCACTTTCATAAGCTCTAATTCTGACTTTGTTTCAGTTACAGTCTGTGTCATGCTTCTGCAACTCCCACCGAACCACCATTATCTCAATATCGCTCTTTTTTGGGGCGATACACCGAATATGATACTAGCTAAAACACAAGGAACAGCGAATCTGCAATGAAGCTTACATCCGTCCATACATTAGCGGGGGGGGGGGGGAGGGAGGAGTGTCAGTTGGCTTACTCTTCGGTACTGTTTCGCATGCAACAGAGGGTGAAACAGACTTTTGCCCTCAGACTTCTTAGTCTTTTCATTGTATTAGAGCCATCCTTCTCGGTACACACTACAGGGATTACTTGTTCTCCCCGACTGTTTTATACTACTCGTACTTTTTTCTTGACAGAAGCACAGGGGGCTGTCACTTTTGTTTTTTTTTTTAGCACACTCACAGTTACTCAGTGGATATGGGTTTTGTTTCCCATTTCCCTGCGGCTTTTCACACAGATTTTACGAGGAGTATGTTTAAGGGAACGCAACCTGATTTATTCAGACAGTTACCATAGGCAAGGCTCTGTCTGACCATTTTTCTGCTGAGTCTCGAGCGCCTTCTGGTTTAGGGTGCGTTAAGCTTGTTTTTCCTTGAAGACATATGCATTGATTTCCTTAGTAACAGTTGACACAGTCACGTAATCTGTGTTCATATCTCGAGATACCAGGTCAGACTGACACAGTTCACCACTGTGGATACCATGTTTGTCATGACCGAGAGGTGCAACGTCTGGCCCATCAGCACATAATTTACCGTCCTTAGCTAATAGTCACATTGATTCTAGTATGGATAATGCTGGTCTGCGGGTTTGCCCCATCGTGATCAGGGGGTGTTGAGCAGCCTTTGTTGACGTGTGCAGTAGCACGCAACACAGTGGCGGGGTTTTGAATGGAAAACGTCCACCCACAAAATGTGAATCGAAAAAGTCTTTACCACTTATATAAAAATTCGCCAGTACTTTCGACCTGTATCCACTATCGGGGCAGCCTTCTCCTTTGATCTTTGTCTTTGACGCAGTGGGGGCGCTTGGCACTCATCCTGTTGCTGACCCTTATTTCATTGCCATCCAGACAAGTTGAAATAAAATGCTGTGTTTGAGTTGACTCTACTGCAAAATAACGGCACACGCTGGCCAGCTTTTCTGTTAACTTATTCTTACAACTTGGTTATGGTTGATTTGAACGACCATTTTTTACGGGCGGTTGTTTGTTGGGTGATTTTGCTGGTCGGTCACATGTTGCAGCTGCTCCAAATGGAGCATTGTAGCACAATTTGCATCGCAGTTCTTGAAAAATGCTATAGAGTTTATCCAAAATAAGTGTTTCTCATGTGAAGTTTATTGAGAAAATGATCCAGGAAATGTAAATTTGCTGCTGCAATGGGACAGCATCGTGGTCTTTTGCGTTAGGTCCTTGAACATTGCAAAAGCCCCCGTGCAACCCCCCCCCCCCCGAAAAAACCAACAAAAAAAACAAAAAAAAACCCTGGTCGTTTTGACCAGGTGGGGACTGGGGTCGGTAATTGCAGGTACTACTGTACCATGATTATACCTATTCCCATGCAGAACCTGCCAGGGTATATCAAAGAAAGTGAATGTAAGAACATTTTCAAAAATAAGGTGAAATCACTCTTGATGCATGAGATGGGAGCACTGGAGAGGGACCGCTTTATATATTTATAGTTTCAGCATCTTAGTTTTATCAAAGACTTGCAGTTTATATGTATAGCAGGTCCCCGGAGTTACAAAAATTACGCCTTTGGAGCTTTTATATATATATATATATATATATATATATATATATATATATATATATATATATATATATATATATATATATATATATATATGTATATATATATATATATATATATATATATATTAATTTATTGAAAATTTAGATCAATATTTTAATTTATAAATAATAAAAGCATATTAGCTACAAACCTGTGCAAAGAAACTTAATATTTTTCTGATTTTGTAATTGCATTTTTCCTATTTTCATGTTGTGGTGCACCATGGAAATAAGCCATGGCAAGACTCCCTAGGCATTTGGCCCTCCTATTTCATGCATCATAGTTTGGTGTGCTTTCAGCAATATAATTGCACCATCCTGGCATATGTGTGCATGAAATATTACCAATCAACATTCAGTGATAAAAGTTATGCACATTCAGGCCTAGTGATTATCTTAATGTATTTTTCTTCTTCCTTCTGTAGAGAAAATACACAACTTACTAATTGTGGGATAATTTATCTGATAATTTTCCCCGAATTAATAAACATAGTATTTATGACAAAATTTGTCTATTAATCGATAACATGGCCATGTTTTTTTAAATCAAATTTTTAATTTTTTTTCTAATCTGAGGGTAAATAGCCAAATCAGTACAATAATGACTAAAATGTTGTGATTTCGTCAACTAAATGAAGGCAAAATACTTGAAACTCCCCAGAATGCACCATTTTGCATGCTCAAATTCAAAATTTTTCGGGGGAGGGGGAATGCCCCCAGACCCCCTCTAGCATGCCATCGCCCCTTTGGCCGCGTAGGTCACATTTGGGACACTGGAATAAATTATGAACTTTTTTTTTCCACTTGGGTTTCTGACTGACTTTGTAGCATTGGTCTGGGTCGATCTGTATTTATTAGGAAATGGCGGCTTAAAGGTACTTTTTTTCTTTTTTTTTGGTTCCATTTGTTGTAGGCTTTAGTAGGTTACCGGAACCACACATATATTTTTGTTAGGCCTTGGGTAACTTGGACATTTGTTGAAACATGTTGAAATTGGATGTTCTTCCCCCTTTTACTCATTATCTCTTTTGACGTTTAATTTGTTACCGGAGACACTTGCTCACGAGAAATACTCAGCGTTCCAGTAGATGCAATTACTAGATTACTGATGGATTCGCTAGGTGTCATATGAAATTAAAGCTAAACATGTCGCGCAAATCCCACTGCAAGCGGCATTTGCTTGAAACCCACTTTCTTGACTTCAACCGAGGAACCGCACATTGGTGATTTGTAGTGAATGTTGCTTGTTCGAGACCCGGCGTTTCCGTGGTCACAAAACAAATAAACTTTAAATCACAACTGTTTTTCAGTTTTACCCATAAAGACTAAAACTTTGATGCAATCTTATTGTCATGTCAACTACACAAGTGGATATCAGATTTTTATTTTCATGTGCAGATTTGTCGTGAGAGCCATTCGAATGCCAGAACTTTTGATGTTTCAATCTTTTCAGATTCAAGAACAACGCACAAAGCAATAAAGAAATGAAACCATTTTTTTTAGATAAGCTAAGCTTATTTACCATATATTTTCGCGTGTGTGTGTGTGTGTGAGGATGTGTGTGTGTGTGTGTGAGAGAGAGAGAGAGAGAGAGAGAGAGAGAGAGAGAGAAAGAGAGAGAGAGAGAAAAAATTTTTGTCGGTATGTACAAGATAGTTACGAACTTAACGCCAAGTTAGTTATCTGCCAGAAGTGTGAGTTATTCAGCAATTTGTGTTCCTTTTGCCACCAAATTCTGAAAATGTTTACGCCTGACACAGGGCCCAGTAGTTCTTCCTAATTGCACTTCTTACTAGAAATCACCTTGGAGTAATTAATGTAGGATAATTTTGAATTCACATAAACATATTTTGACGTCGATTGAAGACCTGTTGCATGCAATTTTAGATATTTTAATCGACATTGTAGTAAAATCAATTAATGGTACATTGCGTATTATAAGGTAGCTGGTCAGATGTCTGTAAATACTAACCATAATGTGTTATTTCACGCATAGCATAAGGGTTAATCAGGCATTATTTAGTTCTCTGTCCAGGAATTGCCACGATTCAAAGGAATAACATTTGCGCACTCGATTAGATTGCCTGCAGAACTTTACCTTGTGTGTCTGGTATAACCGCAATGACAGACTCGTAAGTCTCATCCTTGTCATTATTCACTTTTTTTGCATTAACTTTTCAGCATTTTAGTCTTGGACCGAAAATACACCACGCTAAGGAAAGGCAAATTCTGTGCTGCTGTTCAGGAAGTGGCCTGTATAATAAGCACTGTGATGATACTGGCGTCTAAGGTACTGGTGTCCCAGCTGAAAAGTGACCCCTGCCATACACACTTTAGAGACCATTTTTCGACTGTGTCCACTGCCATGAAAATTGAACTAACCATTGTCCCATAATGTGCACTGCTATAAATACTAGACTGACCGTGGTTTTAAATTCAGCACTGGCAGATTGAAAACGTTACGTCATGAACATAGTGATAGGGAATCATTAACAATGTATTACATTTGCATATACTCGTTTCCTGGCTAACGAGGCTGTTGATAAAACACGAGAAAAAAAAGGGAACAAAACAGCCATCGTATTTCTACAAAATAGACACTGGAAGCGCACATAAACAACCAAAAGTACAGGATACACAAAATGATCGTTTTACGATACAGAACAATAGTTGGGTTTGTAATGCTTGTAAGTATTCCTGTCAGTGTTGGATCTGACTCGACCCTAGTTCCAGACAGCGGCCCACACACGAAAACACTGTCAACAGTGGTGCAACAATGCAATGTGTCAGTTCTTGCTTCTTCAAGGAGCGAGCTTCAGAATTACATCTTAAGAAGAGCCGCAATTTTGATTTATTTTCACATTGTTTACCATGGAGAAATTTATGACGATTATAAATCTCCAACGAAGTGGATATGGGCCAACCACAAGGGACTGAATATACTGCAGCTAGATTACCGTTATATGGCCTTCTCTTTGACCACAATGAAATCAAGTAGTTTTTATTATTCCCGTTTAACCATTCAGGACAGCCCTCCTGGTTGTTGCTTAAACCTATCTGCGGAAGACAAACGCGAAAAGATAGCATTTGCCATCGCTAGGATTTCAAACACATATGTCTCTCCAGATGATAGTAATGGCCATGGAGACCAATATGTGTGCTTTCAAAATTATTCAAGATATGCAAAAAAAACATACAGCACCAAGTGCAAAATCATAACATTTCATGAACCCAAAGTGAATTTTTTTGGTGGTTTGAACTGTTCGTTTGATATTTCGACAGCAAATCCGGATTTTTGGACAAATTGGTGTAATCTCCTACCTAAATTTGATAGTTTCTATTACATGGTTCACATTTTTGTTGCAATTGTCGTAATATATGCCTGGCTACTAACTGGGTTCATGACAGATACAGGCCAAGTGTTGACACACGAGGAGATACAAAATATAAGGATCCCACAGTTTTATCAAATGGACGAGAAAAATATATTACACGTACTCGAGAATGAAATGGTATATCATGGAACTGCAAGAACACCGGCAGTAAAAAAAACAGCCTCAACAATAAATGATTCAAATTCTGAGACACGTGCCTTCGACGTACAAAATTACGAAGTATCAGAAGTAGTATCTAGGAGTGTTGCAGATTCTGTAGATGTAAGGCCAGAAACAATAACAAAGGAGACTGTCATTACTGTAGATGTGCATCAACCACAAGAATTGATCGCACATGCAAGAGGATGTAGTCTTGTATCTACAGCAAAAACGTCTGGTCCAGTGCAAACAAGTGGGTTGAAACCGAACAGTTTAGGGAACAGTCGGCACATATCAGGGAACAATAGTTCTATCATGGATAACACGGATGAGACTTCAAGTAACTTGTATTCATCTGAAAATCATTTGCTACCAGAGGCTTCAGTTAAAGGCAGTAAGCATTTAAGCTATGGGAACTCGTACTCATTACACCAAGGAACGAGTGAAGATAAAATGCCAGAAATTATATCATACCCGAATGAATATGTAAATGTAAATTATATACCAGCAGTTCGACTTACTAATCTTTTCCATTTCGTATGTCTCAGCGCCGCTTCACCATGGTTTATACGCATACGCCGTCTAGCTTTTGTTACTCTGTTGCCCTTTCATTTGTACATCATGCCATGTGTAGATTTATTGCTTTACCCTTATGAAACAGCTTTCCACGCTCAAAACACGGATCCGTTTCTTAACACTGTAGACTATTTTCTTATGGGAAACTGGGGCACACTTGATGTAAGGACGCAGACTGCTGTGTACTTATATCTATTCAGTTTGATAATATACGGTCTTGCAAGTTTTCATTTCGTATTTTTTGCTCGACTGGATCTTGATCACTTTGGTGATGACGGGAAGTTTCTAGGTCTCCATTTTCCGGACGCTCTGAAGATATATGCCTCAAAACCCCTATCTAACGGTTGGCAGGTATTCTATGAAGTACTTCAACACCGTGCATGTCTCATAGTTGATGTGCGGTTTTGGAGATTTTATATTTTAGATATTGCTTTAAATCTCTGTGGTATATTGCGGGCTTTGTTCCCAGTGATGAAGGGTTCTGGCTTATGTTGCTTAACTGGTTTCCTTTATCTATTTTGGTTGCCTTGGATGTTTGTTGCATGGCTATTATTGACTCCTCTTGGTGTCGTCTTAAATCGCACTGCTACTGTTCTACTCTCTGGGTGTTTTCAACCGAAACAAAAAAATGCATCTGAAAAACGAAAGGAAAGGCTAGCGGATGTAGAAGCAGTTACAACAGGAAGACTTTGCTGTGCATATTTTGGCCAAATATTGATGTATATATTGCTTTTTGTATCTCTTTTAGTATTTCTTGTTGTCCCAACTACCCATATGTTAAGCGGCTTCTTCCGTCACACGATCCAAGGACTTCTCCTGAATCATACAAAACTTCTGCCACAAGTCATTCTGGCCCTGGCTGCAATATTTTACGTTTTAAAATTTTATTACGAGTTCCCAGACCTCTACAGGAGGCTAACGTTGACACTTTTTGAAGAGGCTGCAAACTACCAGTCACATAATAATACCAAGGACTGCCAAAATCATGATTTATTGCTGACTGACGTATTTGGCCATAAATGGCCTCCACGGGACTTGCATAAGCTTGTGTACACCCGTATCTTGCCCGTAAGACAAGTAGCATTTCGTACCGGTATTAAGATCATTCTTTCTCTAGCTTTAATCTACTTTCTCTATGACATTTTATCCCACTTTGACCTCTTTGATGACTCTGGTTTGGGCCAATCTCTTGTGACCCTGCTGATAGTCCAGGCTCCACGATTAACTGGATTATTTCCAGAACATACTGAAAAATGCATTCATCTCTTTCTACAGCGGGGTGAAGTAAGAAGCATACTTGAATCTTATGTTCTACAGTTTCAGCGGAGAACACACTCTCTCAAAAGGAAGAGTCATTAGGTGATGAACAGAGCATAATTGGAATCTGATTTTCTCATATTTCAAGAATGTAAATAAAAGATATATGATTCCAATTCATACATTATAGTGTTGGGATCGATCATAGCGCATTTGTGAATATTGAATACAATCACAGCTCTACAATTATACTCGTATCTTGCCACTGAGGATATGTTCTGAATGTTACAAGCTTTGTATTTTTACAACTCTGATACAAACACATAGTCTTTTATTATGTCGGGTTCTCTGTAAAGAAAACACATCGGACTGTATAGTGAACAATGCAACCACAAAGTCCATTGAGTTAGTCTCAGATTTTTGAAATCAAAACGTGCAGGAATAACATTATTATTAATATAGGTCGAGGGTAACTGTACCGTCGAGAATATGACTTGGTGGTTTGCATTTTCTTTGTACATATGGTGGAAGCTAATAAAATATGTTTGGTGACTGGCAATATACGATTTTATTATTGGTTGCAATGAGTTGCAACAATCATGTTAATTGTTATTATTATTGCTATTGTAATCGTTGTTATTATTATTATTATTGTTATTATTATTATTATTATTATTATTATTATTATTATTATTATTATTATTATTATTATTATTATTATTATTATTATTATTGTTATTATTATTATTATTATCATTATTATTATTATTATTATCAGTGACGGGTACCTAGTGTGCGTAGCTATCAAGTGTGTTGTATGCAATTGAAAAATTTCTTCGTTGTTACTTGTTCTCTAGTTGATTTTGCGTTTTGTCCTCAGCTGCACGCACCAAGCGTCTTGTTTTGAGGCGCTACTTTTCTCCCGTTTAATTGATAAGCTATTTCTGTTGATGAGGCGGGCCTACGTGTTCTTTCTGAATAAAAAAAAAATCTGCTGCCTTTTTGGTTTTTGGTTTCATACGTGGTATGCACCATATGTATATCAAGAATGCCAGAGAAACGGGGACAGGCCGAATGATGATTATGAGGTAGCATACAGAAGAACGTTACGTTGTACGAGTGATAATGCCAAAGAGTGTGGCTCAAAATATTTTTTTAGTTACCTGAACATTGATTAGCCTACAAGAACACATCTCACATTGATTTTTGTAGAAATAATGCATGTTTATAATTCGAAACATTTATGGTTATCCTTAGTAAAGTTTAAGTCATCTGCATAATATATATTGCTTGCACAAGGTATAATATATATTGCTTGTAAAAGGCTGATATATATTGCTTGTACGCAGTATAATATGTATTGTTTGTAAAAGGTATTATATTAAATATATTGCTTGCACAAGGCATAATAGATATTTCTTGCACAAGATATAATATGCATTGCTTATACAAGGCTGCTTGCATAGGGAACAGTTGTTAATGATTGATATGATTTTTCTCCAGTCTTTAAGTCAGCTGAGCTTATTGGATGGTCAGTCGTCCGTCTGTCCGACCATCCAAAATTCACATTTTGACTTCTCCAAAACCGCTGAATTCACTTCAAATTGGTGGGTTTGTAACTTAGTTGGGTCTGTATCAAGTTTGTTCAAATGATCAGGGTCCAGTGATTTTTGGACTGTTTTTCATGAATCGGTTGGTTCATTTTTGGGGCAAAATCTTTTAAAATCTTCTCGGAAACTGCTACGCCAATTGCTTCGAAATTGCACGGGCGCTTTAAGAAACTGTTCGACCTTAATTTGTTCAGAAAGAAGCGTTGAGATTTTCTTTTGCAAGTTTTAAACGACTTTTTGTGTGTTGAAGCTATTTTCGACTGCTTCTCCAAATCCATTAATTAGATTGTCTAAAACGTGATCGAAATGTAGCTTATGGAAGAGTCAAATTAAGTTTGCTGTTAGATGACGATATTCCCCATCTCTGATTTTTTAAAAAAAATCTTCAATCTGGGTACTTTTCGGTTAATGCTTACATTCTCGCTGATTTCGATGCAAGCTAATTGGGATTGCAATGGTAAGTCAGATTTTTTACTTCTCCACAAACATATTAACCAGATTTATTTAAAACTGGGATGTACCTGGATGGGTCTTAACCAATCTTGTTCAAATGTCACGCTATTTGATCTTTCATTGTTATGATTTTTTTTTTGGCAAAATCCTCAAACAAACAAAACACAAACACACACACACACACACACACACACACACACACACACACAAAACAAAAAACAAAGAACAAAAAAAAAAAAAAAAAAACCGCAAAAAACCTAAAAACAAACAAACACATACACACACAGACGCACACAAACAAACAAACAACAAGAGGGCTGTGTGAACAGCCCATGCTCAGCGGACCTATGCTTGAACAGATATGGTACAGACACATCTACTGTACACTGCCAGCAAGTTTGAAGTGAATGTGGCAAACAGTTTCGGAGATGAAGTCAAAAGGGCGAATATGCATTGGAATGACCAATGACTTGCATAGTAATCAATAAGAATGTTGTATTTTCCAATAAGCACCTGAAAATAGAAAAAGATTGCAGTGCCACCTGGTGAACAAATTCAGAACTAAGAGTCCCTTAGAGTGCTTCTGTGTGATATCAAAGCAATTGGGTGAGCGGTTTCGGAGAAGAAGATTTTTTAAGATTTGCCCCCCAAAAAGCACAAAATAATTCAATAAAATCCAAAAATCACTGAAGCATGACCATTTGAATACAATTGGTAGAAACCCACCCAAGGCACATTGCCACCAAGTTTGAATTGAATCTGGCTGACAGTTTTGGAGAAGAAGTCGAAAATGGGTGTTAGCATTAGAATGCCCATTGACTTGCATAGTGATCAATAGGAAAAGTACCTTTACCGATAAGTATCCGAATTGAAAAAAATCATTAAAAAATGAGGAATCTACAGCAGTGCCACCTAGTATAAAACTTTGTTTGACCCTTTCACAAGAAAGCTATCCACCAAGTTTCAGCTCAATCTGAGCCATGGTTCTGGAGAAAAAGTCCAAAATAATGAAAACACAAACAATCATAAAAATATAGAAAAAAATTGCAGTGCCACCTGGTGAACAAATCAGAGCAAGGAGCTCCTACGAGTATTTCGCAGTGATATCAAAGCAATTGGGTGAGCGGTTTCGGAAAATAAGAATTTTTAAGATTTGCCAAAAAAAAAAAAAAAAAAAAATTAGTAAAAAAAAATAAAAAATCACTGGACCATGACCATTTGTACAAACTAGGTAGAGACGCACCCAAGGTACATTGACATCAAGTTTGAAGTGAAGCTAGCAGGCGGTTTCGGAGAAGTCAAAAATGTAAATTAGCATTAGAATGCCCATTGACTTACATAGTAATCAATAGGAAAGGTGCATTTACCGACAAGTACCCGAATTGAAAATATCGTTGAAAATCAGGAATCCACAGCAGTGCCACCTAGTGAACAACTTTGTTTGACCCTTTCACAAGAAACATATCCACTAAGTTTCAGCTTTATCTGTGTGACGGTTCTAGAGAAGAAGTAGAAAATTGCGAAAACACACAAAAAATCCAAAAAATCGCAGCGCCACCTGATGAACAAATTAAGAACCAGGAGTCCCCAGGAGTGTTTCTATGTGATATCAAAGCAATCGGGTGAGTGGTTTTGGAGAAAAAGATTTTTTAAGGTTTGCCCCAAAAAGAACCAAAAAAAAAAAAAAAAAAAAAAAAAATCCAAAAATCACTGGAGCGTGACCATTTGACCAAATTTGGTAGAGACTCACCCAAGGTACATTGCCACCAAGTTTGAAGTGGATCTGGCCAATGGTTTTGGAGAAGAAGTCGAAAATGTGAATTGTGGACGACAGGCGACGGACGGACGACAGACCCCCACAAAAGCTCAGCTGACTGACAAAAAACGCGGAGTCAATTGTTTTACAATTGAATAGGGGCACTTCTGTGGACGATTAGACATTAGCTTGTTTACCAGGTGGCACGGCTATTATTTTGGGGGCTTTTTAAAGAATTTTCATGTGTTTTTTCTGTTCTTGACTTTTTCTCCCAAACCTTAAGTCATATCTTCAGACTAACTGGGAATGTCAGTCGTTTTGATGTCTGCAAAATTTGTTCACTACATGGAGCTGCTTTTTTCTGGTTTTAAACAAAGAATCAAAATTCCGGAAAGTTGGTTAAGGGATATGTTCACGTTAGCTAGAATGATGATAGTCTTAAGGTAATATCCAACATGCAAGGGTGATCTTTATATCATTCTGATGTTCACCAGACCACTTCAGTCACGTAAGGCCCGCTAAGCACGAGACTGTCACAGTCCTCTTGTTATGGATTTGCCAGGTTTCATACAACATTCACTACTGTCAACATATTATTACCTGACCAACATTTTCCTTCCACAAATTAGACATGGGACAATTTAAGTCTATAAATAGTGTCTGATTACCATTAACTTGCGACTCAGTGCCAAACATACTTAATTATCAGTGTGCTAATTATGTATTTTCATGTGCTACACTGTCCAGATAACAGGGTAAAAGCGTGGGTTGCCCGCGGAGGTGCCAAGGGTAATTAATCACCCATTATTTCACTCCGGTAATTCAACCTGTCAAAATATTATTGCATAGAGTTATCATTTTTCAGCTCATTAAAATTCTTACAAACATATATGTTTTATGCATCAAAATGTTTCGTAAAATTTAACACCCATTGAACACCATAAAGTATGAGCATGAATGGGAATATTTTGAGGAAATTACTTTAGTGACTACCTCTGCATAGTAAAACTTACATTACCAATGCGCCAACGGGCTGATCACTCCAGGTTTACCTCTTGTATACTGGTGCTAGTGTAATACCTTGATAGTGTTTATTTGAGCTCAAACTTTACCCTGTTTCCTATTATCAGACCAAAACTTGTCTATCTTGCAGCGAATTTCTCTAAAATAAACACATTGCATCCCCAAGTGTCATATTTTAAGTGTTGTATACCATTGTTCCAGTGAAGCTTCATATTATTGTGATGATAAAACTATATTTTTGTGCCAATACAGCTTTATATTATTTGTCGAATATATCTTTATATTATTGCACCTATACAAAACACTATTATTGTGGAAGTATCTAATCATTTTTCTATGAATTTTGATTTTCAAAGGTAATAGAACAGATTTATTAGACAACAGAAAATCCTGCACTTTCAGCGAAGACAACCTTTCGGTTTTTTTCTGTGTGTTTTGATGCAGCTTTCGCAGATTTCGCAAGGTCTTTATGTGAAAAGTTACCCTTCCTCACTGTCTGCTTCAATTTTAAGATTATGCGAACTGATCTTAAATGTGTGATTTTCCTGACAAACTGATCTGTGATGGCAACTTGATACTCTCTGAGTTTTAAATACGTTTCAAATTTAGTATATGTTCATATATTTATCATTGCCTCAGTTAAGTTCGATATATATTTTCTATAAGTCTATAAATAATCCTTATTGATTTTGAGTAAATCCTTTTTGGAATGCATACAGGAACAGCCGCAAGGTAATAAGCATATTTTCTCAGCATTCACTGTACCACGCAAAACTAAAAGTAAAACTTCCCAAAAGATAAAGATCTACATCAATTTAGATCAAATACGGACACATCCTTGTCAAGTAAAGTGTAAGAAATATAAGTTTCTAAATATAGGGGGAACTGAAGCGATAACACTGTGCTAAATGATTTCAGTAGTGATAGTATTTGTATGTCTTTTGAAGTCTGTAAGATTTCGTTTGATATCTTTCTCGGGTAGTTTGTTGTTTTGAATAGATATCACGATGTCAATTTCAGCCACACTGATTCAGTAATCAATTCCGAGAATTTGCGAATAAAATTTCAGTTAATGACATATCTAGCAGACAAAAACACGGGTTATGTCATGTGATCAGATGCATTAGACCAATGTGTCCCTGCTCCTGTAGTCGTGTTATCACTAGAATTGATTTACATTGATACTTTACAGTTCATTTAAAAATCACAAAATTTGAGCGGGAGATTTTTGTGCTTCATGTTTAACATACTATTTAGTTACCTCCTTTAAATTTTTTCTCCTTTACGTCTGCTAATCTTGAATTTCTTCGTCGTGAAATAAGTTTGCCTTGGAGCTGTGCCACTTGAATCAAATAATAATCGTTTGCCGGTTGTTTCATTGTACATGTGATAACAACGCCCCTCCGCATAAACCATGAAAGGTTTCTTTGTCGGCACTTTTTTTACAATATAAAAATAATTTTGCTGTTCTTTAAAGGACACTAATATGCGTACTGCAGTTGTCATGTCTATTATAGACCCTTTATATGATCGATAAACTTGAGTATCATTAATTGGATTTTTGACATCTTCGTCTCAACTTTAACTGCATGGTTGTTGGAATTGCCTCTTGACCTATTTGCTTTCCTGTACTAGAAATAAATTCTTAGCACGGATCTCATTCACAATTATGCCCAGAAAACAGAAAAGTTACTACTAAAATCTTCAATGCCATTACATCTTGTGCTTGGTTTGCCTCTTGTATCTCTATCAAAACTGCATTTGTAATACAGATACAAAGGTTATTATTCACAGCATTTCAAAGTATTCGTGTTTTGAAGACACACAGAATGATTTGCTGCCAAGCAAATCATCTTTTATGCATTCATGACGTTGTTCTGCCCTACAAAGTGTACAATGCAACATGCAAGTGACAGGTATTTTCCATCATATACATATTTCTCCACTCGCAATTGATTTATGCTTTGATAGGTTATAATTCTTTTCATCCTTCCATAATTCAACTGATTGTTTACACTTTGACCATGTACTGGCTGGGATATCATGCTGAGGTCTACATTAGCAATGACACCATTTTCGGATCTATCATGAATATTTTTATGTGAGATATTATATTTTTATGGAAGATGAAGATTAGTACTCACTTTTCAGTTCCTGGTTTTCAAGTTGTCAATGGAAAAAAAAACAATCAACCCAAATCGTGGCAGAGTCGTGTTTTTGGTTAAAAACTATTTATCAGATAAAGTATCTAGCGTGGACATATCAATGAATTATCAAATGTGGTTTGAGTTGTCCAACTTGCCAAATGTATTATTTGGTGGTTGTTATACAGCTCCAAGTGACTCATTATATTACTCTGACCAAAGTTTTGCTTTTATCGAGAGTAAGTGTATAGACAGAGATGATCGGCAGCATATTATATTGGGGGACTTGAATGCCAAATTTGGAACAGCTGATACAAGATACTCCTATGTTCATGTTGATGGTATAAGACGCCCAAACGCTAGTGGTCTAAAATTGCTGCAAATGTGCAAAGATTGCGATCTTGTGATGGTGAATAACATAAAATACAAGGGAAAGCATTTGAAGGGGAACCTTGCATACAGAGAAAAGAATAGATGGGCGTCTGAACTTGACTTGTGTTTAGTATCAAGAAACGTTATGAAATCTATTAAAGACTTAAATTTGAACCAATGTGAGACCATGCCCTGTGACCATGCCCCAATCTCAGTATCAGTTGATTATGGGCTCATGAATACAACGATGACTTGTGATCTCTATAGACGTGCTGAAAAACTTGGTGACCGTGCAGTATTATATACTGCGCCCTCTGGTAGTTATGAACATAAGCACCTACATAAACGCCCCATTAAGTTATGTCAAGGTGACATCGAACATCTTAAAAGAACACTTGAGCAATGTGATATATTGGAGATATTAGATGCTAATAGCAGTCTTGAGGATGCTGTATTCCAGTTCTCCGACGTACTATATACTCATGTGTCTGAGAGCAGACGTGAGTGTAATGTTAGACACAATGAACGGTTTACAAATAGTACAAGTGATAATAAGTGGCAGAGAATTTTAGACTCCCAGGATGATAAACTCCTTTGGAAATATATTAACTTGAGAGGTGAAATATCGGATAAACCAGTGGAATGCCCCTCTGACCAGAAGCTTCAAGAGCATTTGGAGACAATTCTCAACCCAGCGAATACTTCAGTGTTAATTGCAGAGCACTTTACTACAAATATTAATATACCTTTAGTAGATGATCCATTTGGTCTCGGTGAAGTGAACGATGTGATAGACAAACAAGTACAACCAAACAAAAGTGCTGGCCCAGATGGTGTTAGCCCAGGTATATTTAAGCTCCTACCAATACAGTGGATACTAACACTGACTGTATTGCTCAATTATGTGTTTATGAATGGTTATCCGGCAAAATGGACATATGCACGGTTAAAATGTCATTTAAGACAGGTGAACAGTTATGTTGCGATAACTACAGAGGTATCAGTATCATCAATAGCATCGCAAAGATATATGATTATGTGTTATGCAATAGGCTTAGGAAATGGTTCACCCCAGATCAGGAACAAGCAGGACCACAAACCAAACGTGGATGTATTGAACATATGGTAACACTTAGGCTAATTAGGTCACACTGTTTTCGAAGAAAGGTCAAGCTGCAGAATTACAATGCTGTTAGCACTAGTTGCCATGTATAAAATAACACAGATCATCCTTGGTACAGCGGTTGTGACTGCTATAGTGGGTGTTAGACAGGGATCTCCGACATCCTGTTTCCTATTTACTGTTTTTGTGAACGTGTTAATCCGAATGTTGAAAGAAAAATGTGACAATGATGGTTTTTTACGGTGGCTCCATATATTGATGCTTATGGATGATACAATCATATTAGCTACTAGCCGTGAGGGATTACAAGAGAAACTTAATGTTATGAATGAGTACGGTAAGTCACATGGGATGGTGTTCAATGAAAAGTAAAACAAAATTTATGGTCTTAAATGGAACCTTACAAGATAAGCATCCTGTTACCCTAGGAAACATGTTGATACAACACTGTGATAAATATGTGTACCTTGGTGCTGTATTTCCAGCAGATGGCAGCACCAGCTCGTCATTGAAAGCCCACGTAGAAGAAAATCAAAAGCAATTCAATAAACTTCTCATGTTTCTAAGAGTAAATAGAGATATGCCTTTTGTTGCAATAGAAAAACTGTCAAAGCTGTATTTAACGCAGCGATATTATATGGCTGTGAAGGTTGGCTTGACACCAGTGTCCGTGTAGTGGAGAAACTCTATACTGGTGCATGTAGAGCTCTCTTGGGTGTGCGAAAGACGACTGTAAATGGTGTACGTTTGGCAGAACTTGGCTTTCCATCCCTAGATGCACTGATAAAACACAAGCAACAGACATTCTTTCAAATGGTGTTCGAGGAGAAGAAAAATATGTTGGACGACCCCTGATATTTGCAATAAGGTTGACGCAAACATATAATCGTAAAACTTTTTAATACATAGAGGAACTGTTAATACCATCAAATGATTATATAGGTACTGCAAAGAGTAGCTTGCAAGATAAGATTCAGTCATCGCCCAAAACCAAATATCGTACAAATCATCGTATTAATCCTACCTTTAGCGTCCATGATGTGTATACGGATACTCTGAAGATAGATTGCTTCATACCTGAATATTGCCGCATTGCATGGACTAGGATGCGCCTTTCGTCGCATCGCCTACGAATAGAGACAGGTCGTTGGGCACGCCTCCCTCGGGAGGAGCGTTTGTGTCAGTGTGGGCAGGTCCAGGATGAGGAGCATGTGATACAATTCTGCCTTCTCGTATAAAATATTAGAGACCGGTTTGGTGGGGCAGTTATTTACCCCAAAGTACTCAATGATGCAAAAAATGAAAAAGATTTTCAGCTCATTCATGACATTTTGGCATCTTACTAATACTTAAATACATAAGTATCTCCTATTTTCTAGATATATAAGTATTACTGTGATGATTTGTTTCAATCTATTATTTGTGATTTGATAATTATGTATTCATTTTGGACCCACGGTCAACAAAGACAACAACAACAACAACTACTACTACTACTACTACTACTACTACTACTACTACTACTAGTACTACTATTGAAAACTAATGCGGAAAATTGCATAAATCGGCTAATAAAGTGTTGTGTTCTGTTATGCCTCATACGCGTAGATTTCCCGGTCGGTCCATTCCCGTTGTGTAAGCGTACTTCTTTTCCTGCAGGAGCCATCCCCTCCGGACTCATTTTCAAGACTCCTCCACTGGGGTGATTTTTTACCCCAAACCACTTCGGTGGGGGCTGAAGTTAATATGTTGTTACTCACTTTCTTGACACATTGATAAATAAAATTTAAGTTTTGACGTTTACTGCGTTGGACTGCGCGATCTCTGAATCTTCAATCCAGCCCTTTATCCCTGCTCTATCATGGAGAGCGCGAACTGCTGAACAGTATCTTAATAGTAATGATAATGATTGATAATGGTGATGATAATGATAATAATGATAATAATAATAATAATAATAATAATAATAATAATAATAATAATAATAATAATAATAATAATAATAAATATATTACATTCTTGATGGTAAAGCACACTTAAAAAGTAACCAGCACCAAGATCAAGCTGCCCATTGTATGACGAAAAGCACCTTTAAAATGTTACTAACCTTGAGCATATCTCTGTTAAAATTAATGTTTGGGTTCACTTGTTAAAATCTTTGGTCCTAAAAACTAAGCTTTCTTTAGAAAATCTTTACAGGAGGTCTCAAATAATAAACTTTGAAGACAATTACTTTTTGATAAAGTGACACACTCATTCCAGTGCAGAAAAATATCCACCCTGAATTTGTGCCACAAAAAACATATAAATTAAAATTGTTAAATACTTTTTCTCTCTTAGTTGCAGATCTTACCTCTGATATGCTCCATCAGGCCCTTGCTTCTTGTAACCACAAGCAGCTATTTTGATATCTGAACTTCACAAGTGTGACCTACAATCAGGTATATCACACATGTATTTTCCTGCAGAGGTTTTAAAATGTCAGTACCTGGAAAACGATGAGTTTCCCTTTACATCAGAATAAACAGAGTCCGGACAAAGACGCTTATATGCCTAGGGTACTTGGTGGTTATGACTCTGAACAGCAAAGTCCAACCAAAACAAAAAAAAATAAAACAAAAACAAACAAACAAACAAAAATAAAACAAAAAAAATCCCCATCTCCTCAAAATAGTCCCATGAAATCACCCTATTACAATTAAAATTTGACTTCATATCTTAAAAAGCTGATTGCACAGGCGCGAATCAGGAATTCCAGTTTGAAGTATATTCATTGATTAATTAATTAATTTATTTATTCAATCATTTATTAATTGATTAACTAATTAATTCATTCATTTATTTATTAAATGATGCTCCTGGTTTGGAATAGTTAACATGTAGAAAACTATGCAAATCAGAGCCATTCGAAACTTATATCGTGTAATATCTTCAAAACTGTTGAAGATAGAGGTACCATTTCAACTTCATGCATAGGTTTGTACTATGGGCGCACTCAATGAGCTGGTCACTCCCAAAAGCTGTAAAATTTTGATATGTGCAAATTAGGGGCGTTTGAAAGGTTTAAATGTTGAATACCATCAAAACTATTAAAAATCAAAATTGCCATACAAACTTCACTTCATGGTTTTGGGCTCGAGGTGCATACAATGGAAAAACAAAAGTTGTAGAATTTTAATTAATGCTAATTTGAACACTTGAACAATTTAAATGAGGTAGACATGTCCGTAAATCCTTAAATTCTCTTTTCGTTTGTGTTACTGTAGTATCCGGTTGAGCCATGAAAGCACAAAGACATGTTTGCTCCTGAAACAAATCTTCTTTCCTAGTTATACTTTGTTTTCCGTAGAGCAATTATATAATACTTTGATTGCCAGTACGTAAAGTTTGTTTCAATACATAAGTAATTGGTTTACAAATTACATGTATATGTTTTTTCAGCAAACCTATGGAAAATCCACCCGGTCCCCTTATAGGTTTGATGGTCATATAATTTATTTTGTCAACTGCATCTGCACTGATTTCTTTGACTTAAAATCCTCAATTATGTGGACCATTAAGATAATTTTAAAAGGGGAGTTATTCGTTTTGATAATGTTTTTTGCAAGATGAGGACCTTTATTGATAAGGAAACAATTGTTTTTTACAATGGTTAGCGTATCATTTACAACTTTATTATCTGCCACGACATGGTCCGAAAAAGACATTGTAGGTTTTATTTTGTTAAGTTCCTGATTTAATACCACCCAGGATTTCCTAAGCTTGTCTTTGTATTTGTTTAAAATAAATTCATAATAAAGATTCTTTGCATTGGAATATTCTCTTTTAATGTGTTGTTATAAGTTGCCAGGTTAGCCATTAGGGTGCAATATGCATCAGATTCCGGGTGTGGCATCCTAAAATGTCTATATCATTTCTATGTTTGATAGAAATCGGTGTACCCTTGTGATCGATTTTTTTCTCGTGTGTTCGCTTATTGAAACGTCTTATTTTGCAAGGCATGTGTTTGACCATCTTTTGTGTGATGGTATCACTTAATAGATTATAATTTGAATCGGGTTTATTATTTGGAAGTAATTTTTTCAAAAAATTATGAAGTAGATCCTCAAAAGACACGACAGTGATATACCGTTAAATATTTTTGATAATCTGCAAAATGAGATGTCTTAGTATTCTATCAATGGAAGCAAATGCATCATAATTGGAGATGTCAATGCTTCTACCACTGGTCATAATGATTTTTGTGTCCCCTGCCAAAGCTGACTTAGATATACTACCTCTTCCTAATGATAACTTTTATGATATTCCAATGTTAAGGGCTCACATTGGTCATAATAACATGAAAAAATGCGACTAGACTTATGTATCACTACAGGATTACGTATACTCAACGGTCGCAAACTTGAAACCTTTCTGGCAAATGTACTTGTTTTAGTCATTTGCCAGAAACATCACCTGTATTGACTTTGTGTTAGTTGAAAATTTAATGTCGGCGATTTCATATATGTAAATCACTGACCTTACATGGCTATCTGACCATTGCTCAATGTCGTTTATAGTTGCGGTTAACTTTTTACAATTTTGTAACTCAGATGGACTTTATGAATAAGTTCAACGCAGTTTTGTTTGGAACAAAGTTAACCCTGAGTGTTTCACCAACTCACTTGACCTATTATGTAAACGTGATATTGAAATGTTTTTGCAGGGTTCTAACAATGTTGAAAACTGGGTGGGTATTGACAAAATGGTGGGCTATTGTAAATGTGCAAAGATCAAAGCCGGGACATTTTCGATAAAAACAAAAACAAAACAAAACAAAAAAAACAAATAACAAAAAAAAACAAAAACAAAAAACAAAAACAAAAACAAAAACAAAACAAAAAACAAAACAAAACAAAAAAACAAAACAAAAACAAAAACAAACCAAAAAAAAACACCAAAAAACAAAACAAAACAAAACAACACAAAACAAAACAAAACAAAAAAACACAAAAAAAACGCTGTAAAAGATTATCGAAATATGCTGATAATGAGTGTTAAAGGCTACAGAAAGAAATAACAGAATTTCCAAAGCAATTGTCGCATAAACCGCCAAACTATCATGACCGCCGGCAAACCTATTATTACACCAGGAAAACGTTTAAGTGGTAGTGCAAACAGAACGAGAAAAATCTTCGAAAATGTAAAATGGATTCTTGGAATAATTTTGAAGGTAAAGATTCTAAAGCATAATGGGAATTTAATAAATAATTAGCAGATACAGTAACTAAAAAAAGATAATTTTGGTGAAAATATTAAACAGAGACAGTGGCATCGCCATTCCGGTGATGTTATGTCCCAAAGTGGGACCAGAAATAACTCTCAAGAGCATGACGTTATGTCATTGCTAAACCAACTGCATTGGTTGCAATAGTTAAGCAGTATTCTTTTCTTGCCCTTGATTTTAGAATAAAAAACACAGAAGTATTGACTGCTATACAGAAGCTGAAATCTAATAATTCCCTCAGCAAAGATAGAATTCTAAACGAAATGTTGAAAGAAGGCAGAATAATTTTGTCAGACATTTTGGTTTAAATGTTTTAATCTAATTTTTACATCACGACTTTTGCCTACTATTTGGAAACAAAGCATTTTGGTTCTAACACACAAAGAAGGAAATAATCGGGATTCTAATACGTATAGCAACTGTGTCTCACAACCTTTTTCACCATCATGAACAACCGACTTCAAAATTACTTGAGTGCATGTATAATCAATTCCGAACTTCAAATATGTTTTTGAGCTAAGTGTAGAACGAGTGACCATATATTTGTGTTAAAAACTCTCATGGATAATGATACCATATTTATAGGGGGAGGGGGGGGAGAAATGTATATATATTTGTATGTTTCGTTGATTTTAACTTGGCATTTGACACAGTTTGTCACGATGGTTATTTTATAAATTGATAAATAACGGAATAAATGGATATGTATGTTCAGAATTATTCCAAATATGTATAAAGGGTCAAGTTCACAATTTAATTCACAAATGGTCTTTCGGAAAATATAAAAATAAATAGAGGAGGCTGTTCCCGAAGCACCACTTTATTCAATTTCTTTATCGATTACTTACCAAGCAAATTCAATTTTGTAACCCACTAAAACTTTATGAACTGCTTATGAAACATTGATGACCTCATTCTACTTTTGGAAATAGAGAAGGGACGGCAAAAGTGTATTAATATAGTGCAAAATATTGTCATGATTGGAAATTAAATATTAACACACAGACGAAAAAATATGTTAATTTCAATAAGACAGGTAGGAGAATAACCAGAAAATTTATATTTGAGAACAAGGAACAACATGTAGATATTGTTACGGGATATGTATACCTTGCAATCCTGTTCTCCTCAAGTGGTTCTTTCGATAGTGCAATAAAGTTACTCTGTGACAAGGCTTAGAAGGTTAATTTACGTAGAAAACACTAATCTGAAAATGTATACATCATTGTTTGAGAAAATAATTCCCCTGATAATGTTTTACTCATGTGAGCGAGGACCTTGATACCGAACAGTATCTCTGGATACTTCAAAACGGAATTCGAAAAAGTGTCTATCCATTTTCTAAAGCAATGTCTAGGTGCACATCAACAATCGTGTTTTATAGCAATCTTTGGCGAACTTAGACAGACCCCATTATCACTTAAAATTATGGCTTTGGTTTATAAAGATTAGTTTAGAGTAGTAAAATCTGATCATGATTCCTTATTATTACATGAATTTAGATGTAATTTGATAATATCTCAAAATAACGGATCAACGTGGGTGCAGGATTTGCCCGCCTCCCCAATTGTGTTCCATGATTAATTTTGCATACACACGCACAAATTTTACATATGTATTAACATAGAATAAACTATGTTTAAACCAACATCGCTTTAACCAATTAAAAAAATCATTAGATTTTACTATAACTTTGGAATAATTAGGACTCTTTTGATAGTTTCCTTCCAATTTAGTAAAAGCACGTATAAGAAACAAATTTGAAAACCAATGTTTCAATGAAATTTCGCGACAAAACAATGAATCAAAATTGTATAAGAGAGACCTAAAATTTGAAAAATATTTAGAATTAGTAAAGTTGGCATTTGAAGAAATATAACACGTTTACGTATAATTGCCTACAATCTTCAAATCAAACCGGAAGACACAAGTGTCCAACAAAAGTACCTTAAAATTACCATTTTTGTGAATACTGTCAGCAAATTGAAGATGAATACAACGAAATATTTGATGATTTCTATTCTTATAGTTTTCAAGGGACTTTTGGATTTAGCGTGATATAGAGTTGATGAAATGTTTGAAACTTTCATGGCAGACTGTTTACATATAGTTATAAGTGATCAGACATTATAGACTCCCGGAACCTTACCCATACCAACGTTACTTGACACTTTTTCCATTTGTTGTTGTTGTTTTTTTTTTGTGCGTATCACTGTGCATTGTATTTTGTGGTATTTATTTTTTTAATGGTTCATTAATTTTCAGGAAAACTTCCCCTTTAAAGCGGAGGCACCGATGGAACGTGGTAAATTCCGTGATGCGTCTGATATATATGTACAAGTAATTCGTCATCCTTATTGACACAGATAATATGTATACGTAAAAATTAAGTGTCTATAATTAATAATTCGTAATTTGTGTCCTCCGCACCAACCCTAGAGATAAATTAGACTAATATAATCTCCTGATCGGATGGGACAAAACTCTGGAAAGCGTAAGGACAAGTACATTATACTTATTACATAAATGCAATGTAGAACATAAAGCTTCCAGTGGTATAATCATTGGAAAAGAGGCATTACCAGTGTATGTATATACAAATCAAATTGCAAAATTGTCAATGATTGCATACTTATGGAGGTGTGGGTTTACATTGGGGGAACCCCCAGCAGAGTGACGGGGGGGGGGGGGGTGAAGCCGCGCAGGCGTAACAAGTACGCCGCAGCGGACACCGGCTCCTGCTGGTTTGACTCCGTCTATATACAACATAATACAAATCAGACCAGATAAAAACTTACTATGTATCTACATATATTTATAGGGTCCCTTCCACAAACGCTCTTCTCACCTTCCAGGCCTCTGTTATGTATTTGTTGCTTGCTGCATCAAAAAGCCACCCACTTCATCCCCGTGATCGGAAGCTAGATCACCAAGCAGGAGAGACAATTTAGAGTTTAGGGAAGAAGCAGCAAAAATTTCCAGGATGTACCTCTTGTTACTCCTTGATAATTCGTTTTGATACCATTTCCAAATTTCTTGCCGAATTGAAATTAGGTTTGGGCACAAAAACATGATATGTTGCAGAGTTTCACGACCATTGTGACCGAGTGGACAGTCACTATCTGGGACTTTTTTCCATCTTTAAAGATCCTCTTTGAATCCAAGGACATCCGGTTCTTGCTTTAAATTTGAGACGTGCACCTTCGGCATATTTCATGGTAAACAAATACTTTTCTCCTAATAAAGAGCCAGTCTCCATCTCGACCGTACATTGTATTGTCCAAACCCACTTCTATATAAATTTTCCCGATCTCTATCAAATATGGCCGCGAAGAATAATTCCCTTTCTGATATGATATTTCCATTTCTTTAAACACCTTTTACATAACATTGATTCATCGATGCCAAACTTTGAACGATGGAAATATTTGACACTGGATATGTCTAAATTATGTGCTAACGGCAACCAACCAAGTTCACCCAACGCAGCTTCAATAGCTGGTGTCGCACTTATACGCATGATTGACCTGGCACTGAATACTGAATGGACCTTATAACGTTATTGCTTTCTTGTGTGTTACACAGCCAAACCACAGACCCGTGAGCTAGAGATGGTATCATTAAGTACTTCCATATGCTATCTCTTAAAGAAACTCTTTTGATACTCTCATGGCCTGTCAAAATACTACTCATATAATTATTGAGAAGTTGTGCCTTGGGCTTCAGGTATTGTTTGCTGTGGGCACTGTCTGCCAGACTTTTAGTAAAAATAACCCCTAGGTACTTAAAGGTTTCGCATTGACAAATGTTCAAATTACCTAGTTTCCATTTTTTTCTGTATCACTCCTTTTGCCAACGACCATAATATTTTATTTATCACCATTAAACTTCATCCCCCACTTCTCAGTAAAACAATGTGCAACATTAACCATTTTCTGTAATTTAGCTTTACTATCTGCCAGCAGTACAGTATCATCTGCATTGAAAAGAGCTGGCATGAGTTCATTTCGGAATGAAATACCAAGGTTTTTATCAAACGGCATTCTTTCTAGATCTGTTTTTTTATTGTTGTTGTTGTTGTTGTTGTTGTTGTTGCTTTTTTTTTGTTTTTTGTTTTTGGTATTGCAATGTATCTCATCAAGTATAATCTATTGGTTCTTGTGCTTTACTGTGTGTACATATGCTTCTTTTCGCTCTGTTTGTGTTTGTTTGCTGAATGTACTTTGTTATTTGCTGTGTTTCGTGCTATTGACAAATTACTTGAGATATGTACAAGTACAGTCATTAAAGTTCATTTCCTATGGACGTAGCAGCAGTACAAAGGATTTCACCCCTGAAATGCGAAAAATCAGTAAGAAAAAGCTAGGAAAAATCGTCGAGTTTCATGCATGGTGTTTGTCTGTTGCTACATGGGCGCTATGTTTGAAAAATTGGCGCGGACCTATTCTGTAATTCCTCCCAGACAATGGGAACTATCTCAGAAATTGTTTTTAAAGAAAAACGGTCAAGTTTCAGATCAAGTGCATTCGGGTTGGGCTTTCCTTTTATTTAAGAGTTTTTATCGAAAAATGAACTTACCACATGTGGAAAATGAGCACTGGGTGTATATAACATAAAAAAGTTATTTGATATGCTTGTTTTGTTCAAAATCCATGGTTATTTTCTTTAGTGCATCCGTGTGCTTTTTGCCCGATGTTCCGTGTCTACCACGAAAATTCGACGCTATCGTTCGAGCTCACGGAAATTGATCCGTTGAATGTCCATGTGTTTTTCATCAGTTTATCTTTTTTCCCATTCAGGCTAGAAAGAATATTAAGTTTGTTTTTAGTCAGATCCTCATCAATGAGACAAGTCAGTCTCTCGGCTTGTGCAGGAGTTTTCAAACGAATGTCAAAATGTGCTAGGATGCGTCACAATTATCAGAACTGTTAGAGGTATGCACATTATACAAGTGAACATTTTTGAAAGAGGAATCAAGTTTCAAGTCATGTTTTACCTTAAGGAATTTGGGGCCCCCAAATGCAAACAAATAATATTCAGAAGTAATTAGTGATGTTGGCATTCGAAGAAATATATCACGCTTACGAATTAATGTCCACAATCTTCAAATCGAAACCGGAAGACATAGGCGTCCAACATAAGTACCCCCAAAATCTCTAATTCTTTATCCCTTCCTTGCCTTATGAAAAGTTTGGATAATCATTTCTATCTAGATACCCAAATTACATAAAAACCCTTTTAAATCCAGATTCATAGCCGGTGCTGCAAAATGTACAACAAAACAATTATCAAAAGAAGTAACATTGTGTTTGACTGCAATCAGGAATCATTTTCATAAATACTGTAATACAATTTCTAGACACTGTGAAATAAATTGTTTTTGAAGTGTTAGCAATTCTTCCGTGTTTGTATCTAAAATCAAAGATGTAAAAGCAAAAAATATCAAATGTTTTGATTTTTCTGCACTGTACACAAATCTACCCATAGATGAAGTCAAAACTTCATTTTCAGAAGTAATAAGCAAATGTTTAAACAAATTGGTAAACCATACATAAATATTAATTCATATACAAAGAAAGCATATTGGTCACACAATAAATATTCAAAAAGTAACGTTAAATCTTACACTGTTGAAACTTTGATAAATGCTATAAAATTTCTTTTGGACTGAATATAATGCCCCAGTTTGTTTCCACTTCAGTTAAACACTGACGGATGGTTTAACTAGCATAAGCTGTCCAGCTAGAAAGGGTACATATTGGTTCAGGGGTAAGTCAAATTGTTCTTATCTGAACCTGTACTATACAAATTTAGTAATTATGGTTTGTTTGACAGGTTTTCTTTTTTCATAATGAAGCTCTGCATTTACAAGCAAAACTTCACGTATTAAGCTAATTCATCATTTACCACGTTCATATTTATTCATTATTATGTGGGTTGTCTTTGCTGAATATTTAGCTTAGACAACGAGCCGCTACTCAGAAAGACGTGTACGGGTACAAGGCTCCGAAACATGTTGAGTAGTTACCCGCTGAAGACCCTTTAATTTATTTGGGCTAATACAGCCTATGTCAAAATTTTACAGAGGAACGTGTGCAATATTGACAATGGTGCTTCTATATGTATATAGGTTAGACAGGGACAGGTTAGCTTATGGAGAGTAAAGAGTTCGGACTGCGGAATAGGGTAATGACTACTAGGAAGTGGTTTTGGATAAAAAGACACAAATACAACACACAACTGTATATTACTTAGCCAGAGAAAGTTGTGTTGATTTTTAAAAAATCGCCGATAAATCTGCCCGACTGACATTGCAGTCTTCGGCACGAAATGTAACCAATCGCACTGCTACAGTGGCATATTTAAACAATAAATAATATATTTATTGAACCTCCCAAAAAGAGAATAAAACCATATACATCGAAATGAATACAAAAAGTGACACACAGAACTCACAAGATGAAGGCATAATAAATATCCAATAAATCACATTCAAACCAAATCACAATCTGCATACAGCACAGAATGATCACAATAATTATCACACAAAGCACATAAGAAACAAATTATAATTTACATACAACACACAGTTATCACAATAGAACATAAGAAAAGTAAGATCAAACAATTATGATAATAACGCACGTCGACAATACATAAAATAAAGCAATGGTAAACTTAATACAGAGGGCAGGGGAATAAAATCAGTACAGGAGAACACCACAAATAAAATAAAACTGAAGATTAGAATTAAAAAGCCTTGGTAAGCAGTTTAACTAGGTAATATTCCGTGGAATATCTCTCCTGGTATTTCGGGGGAGGATAGTAAAACTTTTACGGTGTCAGATATACCATCACACTCGACAGGTCGCGTTTGTGGGACAGACCTAAAGCGCCCAAGCATAGCTTGTACAGGCGACACATTACATAGAATCAGACGGTCAATGCGAGACCCTTTAGGAACAGCACCATACACAAGAAAATGAGATAGCAGCCTGAGACATAACTTTTTGTAAGGCCACGGGACATGAGTAAGTCGTCGGGCCAAAGAAACTGTGTCGCACGTGATACGATGGGTCATAAAACCTATTCCGGTAAGACATAGAGCAAACATACTGCCAATAAAAAGTATTCAACGATGATTACGGAGGTGTCACTTTTTGTATGTATAGGCATATAATATCGACACATTTCGATGAAAAAAAAAACTATTGATTTAAACCCGAAAAGCATTTTAGACAGCACAAATATTTTTTTTCTTTGATGACGATAAGTACTGGTTAACAGGTTTATTGATCCAGGTTAAACACAAATCTCGTCATACGCAGGGATTGTTGAGTGATCGGAAGTGAATATTTCAACATCTCCCGGATAGACATCCAGGACTCTTCTCATGGTTTAAACGTATATCGGAGTTCTTCTGTTTCCTCAAAATTGTCCACAGGGAGTATTTTAAAGTGAGTATACCAATTCTCACGTTTCAAACCCATATATTTTGTTGGAACACCAGGCGGACATAACTGTACACTATGCTGACGATACTTGGTACTATTTCTGCTCAGCAAGAGCAATTCCACCAGCAACATTTGACCACCCAAAGCCATTCTCGTTGTCCTCAGGTCAACTTAAACAGCATGTTTAATTACGCACACGTTTATTAAGTATATTTGCAGAAGTATATTCATGACAGTGTAGTATCACCGGCAACAGAGGAGCCCCGTTTACTCAAAATATAATGTAGGCGATAGTTGTACCGACTGACGTTAATGTGGCCTCGCCATGATTATAATAACAGCATAGGTTCATCATGTGTTCAAACGTGGCAATGTGTGATGGGAACGAATTGTTTCAAGCAGATAGCCAAACGATTAATACTTCGAGCTGACATCTAGATTAAAGACAGCTGCAGTGATCTTGTCTTGGCCGATCTGAAGCACTCTTTTCAGTTATGTATTATTCATATAAATAACTGACGTATGCATTTGATGAAAACATCGCAGGCTACGGTAACAGAGTCCTAGTCCTTTTTCGAACAAAATAATTTATCCATAAATAGCACAAATAAGAATGTATTCTCATGATCCCAATCGTGTCACAATAACTAGGGGTGATCCGATATATTTTGCTGACAATAGCATGGGTGTTCTATTTTTAATTCTGATACTTGCGTTATCATAAAGATAAACATTCATACATAAATATATTGCTCATGGCCGTCACCGTCATGGGTGTAAGAACACACACACTTGTGGCATCAGCTCAGTCAAGGGAGTTCTCAGAACGGCATCAGTTGAAAACACCGTTGTTACGTGTGCGTTCTGTGTAGCAATATGTGTATATTATGCATGTGTGTGTCTGCGCGTGTGTGTTCATAAAAAATAACATAGATGTGCTTACTAAAGTTATAGGTCAAATTCATATGTGCATGGCGTAATAGTAATAATAATAATAATAATAATAATAATAATAATAATAATAATAATAAGAAGAAGAAGAAGAAGAAGAAGAAGAAGAAGAAGAAAGAAAGAAAGAAAGAAAGAAAGAAAGAAAGAAAGAAAGAAAGTCAATGCCAGACTTTAGTTCTTATGAAAGTGAGCGTGTTTGCTATTCAACATGAGCCAATAAGTAAAATGGAAAAGAAACGGAGAAGCAGTTTGTGAACTCCTTCTCCTTATGAATCACTAAGTAGATTGCAAGAATAGACGATTACGTGGTCTTGTTCGATTTGTTGGTGATTATAATCAATAACGTATGTTTGAATTAATGTCGAATAGGCAAGCAAGAAAACAGAAACCAGCTTCAATTCAAACACTGACTGTAGCATGTTTAGTTTTATTAGGTAAATTCCAACAAATAATTTAATAAAAGATTCAAAGCACATGTGTGCATGTTTAGGTATAGTAAAATATTCAACAATGGCCTCAAGCCAGGTATCTGCGAGTTGTTTCGCTGCAGGAAACAAATATGCTATGTTAATGTTATTGTTGAAATGGATAGTGCTATTTAATGAGGCTTCATTGATAGATTTTAGCACATTAACGAAAGAATGTACTTCAATTTGGTGATATTTGTATTGGTGCAAATATCAGTGTTTCTTTGATTCCATGATACATTCGCAATATGACAAAGTTTTAATCAGTGTAATTTGCGTACAGTGGGTGATTAACATGCATGTTTCTGGTATATCGGGTTCCAGTGAACCCTAATCCATAATATTTGCATGATATTTGTATATACTTTGATGTCCCACATTGTGGTATGAATGTCGCATTTTGGGTTGTTCTTTTACAGGATCATCTAAACTACAAGTTCTCTTACGAGGAAGCATCATTCAAGGATAATACACAATAGATGATCAGAGGAATTGACATTATACTTGTCAATCAACATGTCAGCGTGCTCCTTATCTTGTGTATATACTTTTCCACTGTCAATTTAGTGCCAGTACACCTTGTGCAAAATGCATTCAACAGTTAATGAGATATATGTACTCCTACCTCCGTATCCACTGCATAAAGTGCCCATGTTCAAGATAAAGGAAACAATAACACCGATAAGGAGTAACAAGTCATGCAGTCAGAAATCCACAAAGTGTGAACAATCAGAAATCAACATTGTTGCAAAAGCAGAGTAAAGCGACATAATTACTGTCACTCATGGAATACTGACAATACACACGAACCGTTCAGTCTTCAAATTGTACGGTCATTCATTATGGGCAAACTGTCAGGGGCTGTGATTGTTGTGTTTGTAATATTCACAAGCTTACCTGGCAAAAAAACAACTGCAGCTCTGCGGATCGTTTCAGAGGATCAACAAGTGGGCAAGCCTGAGTTAAAGACTCCAACAAAATGCATTGTAGAAGTATTTTTTAAGGCTGGGAATGAATTGAGTTTTTACAACACCATGGGCACAAACATTGCTTTAATTTATTATAACATTCTGTACGAGGACAAAATTGACGATGATTACACATCACCTGCTAGGTGGATATGGGCCAATCGCAAGGGATCAAAGATTCTACAAATGGATTATCGCCATATGGTGTTTTCTCTGGGCACGTTAAAACCTAGTGTATATCCTCAACTGTTGAACATGTCGATCCATGACAACCCTCGAGGTTGCTCTCAAAAGCTAGCGAGGGAAGAGAAAAATGAAGCGATAGCAAACGCCCTTGGTAAAGAGGAAACCTGGTTCACCTCTGTGTATGATTATAAACAAGAACCAGGCTGTTATGTGTGTCTTCAAAACTATTCGACACAAAGTAATAACACTTGGAACATCAAGTGTAAAATTGTAAAATTTAGAGAAGGGAAATTAGATTCCCTCGAGGAAGGCAATTTCTGTTTCATTGAGGCATGGAAAGCAAGTCCGTCCCGTGACACAGGCTGGTGTCCATTGGTTCCTATACTCGATGGTTTCTATTACATTATCCATATTGCCAGTGGTGTATTTGTAATGTATGCTTTACTTTTGACTCGGTATATAGAAAATCAGAGCCAGATATCGACACGTACCGAAATAAGACCGATTGATGGTGGAATGAAATGTCAGTTGATACAAGACACAAAGTATGTTACTGTAAATTATATTCCAGCAGTGCGTTTCACGGACCTGTTTCATTTGGTGTGTCTGAGGGCCGCTTCCCCTTGTGTTACACGCATGCGCCGTCTCTTTGTCATCATACTTTTGCCCTTCCATCTGTACATCATGGCGTGTATAGATCTGCTAATTTATCCCCAGGCCACAGCTTCTCATGCCCAAACCATGAACCCATTGATAAACTATGTAGACTACAATGTACTTTCTAATTGGTAACTGGAGCAAACGTGATGCTTCGACTCAGGCAACCCTATACTTATACTTAAGCAGTTTGCTCACATATTTTATCAGTGGGATTATTTTTGCATTTCGAATACCTCTGGGTTTTGAACACTTCATTGATGATGGGACGTTCCTTGGCCGTCCTTTATCTCCATACGTGAAAAGTTATCCTACAAAGTCTACATCACGTGGTTCCTTAACATTTTTCGACGCACTGTACCAGCGCGCTTGTCTTATTATAGATAGGGACTTCTGGAGATTTTACGTGTTTGAGCTTGTTATCAATCTCCGTGTAATATTATCAAATCTTTGTCAAAAACTGAGGTACGGAAGATTACTTTGTTGCCTAACTGTTTGTCTGTACCCGTTTTGGCTAGCGTGGATGTGCATTGCCTGGCTTTTGTTGACACCGCTTGGTGCTTTTCTGGATTACCTAGTTGTGCACGGATTCTCATTGCCCGGAATGGCCGAAGCACTGCAAAATGAAGAGAAAAGATGTCCATTTGCAGAACAACCCATGTACACTGACTGCCAACGTATTTTTCATTTTATATATCTCAAATTGATGCTTGTTTGGGTTTCTATAGCTCTTACATTATTCCTGGTTGTACCTACCACCAGAATGTTAAGCAATTTCTTTCGTCACACGTTTCAGGGAATTCTCCTGAATAATGCAATAATGCTTCCCAACGCCATTCTAATTATGGCTGCAATTTTCTATGTTTTAAAATTTTATTATGAGCTACCAGACCGTTACAGGAGGTTGACGTTGACGATTTTTGAAGAGGTTGAAGCTTACCAGTCTGAACATTGCTCAGAGGATTCCTCAGATGACAGAGTGTTGGTGATTGACGAAAGAGGTCAGAGATGGCTTCGACTAGACTTCTATGACGAAGTGTACAATCGCCTTCTTCCTTCCAGACAAACCATATTTCGAGTTGTCATTAAAATTATGTTGACTATAGTTTTTTTATACTTTTTGTATGACACGATGTTCCACTTTGCGCTTTTTGAAGATATTGGTCTTGGGTGGACTCTTACGACCCTGCTGATAATTCAAGTTCCACGTCTGATAGATTTTTTCCCAGCAACCACTGGTAGTAGTATTGATCTCTATGAGCAGCGAGGAAAGGTAAAGGCCATAATTGAAAATTATTTTCCAGAAAACCCGAATAACCACTGAAGCTGTTCATGCAACTGCCTCGAATCCCATTGTGTGACACCTGCAGGGCCTGAAATATTATTTTCTTCACCAGGATGTGCAGTGACTGATTTGGATTGCATATGTCCATTTTTTCACCCCCATCATCATAATATATATTTGGTCTCCTTTAAAATAATTCAGAGATTCTTTTCAAACCTGATGGACAAGTATGTGGGATAACTGTTTGCCACGAAAGGCTCAGCACGAGTGCGCTACATTCAGGATCGTTTTGTAAATTGTCATCGTCATATTTTGGAAACTGTTTTCCAAGACGGCTTACCAGTTGCGTCGAAACATGCGACATATAGGGAAACAAAAGGATTTTTCGACTTATAAACTCTTTACAGTCACTTGGCTTTGCTGTCATTTTTTTTTGCTTTTATTTTGTCTATTTTTTGTTTACATTTTTTCAAGGAACGTGATGATAAACAAGAATAGTTGCTAAAATGGAAAAGTGCTGCACATGCACGATCTTCAATTTTCGTAAGGACAACTGGTAAGATTCCATCTTGTAGATATATTATCAGGAGTCTGAACAGTGCCTGTTCACCAGGTGCTGACGTGATTTTTGTCGATTATTGTTTCCGTCATTAAAACCCTTGTGGCCCAAACTGTTTGGCTAATTGAGTCGAATTAACAGGGAAAGACGCATGTCCTAACACCTGCCTCTTCATTCAATCTAGTAACCAGTTGGTGTGATTTTTCTATATTTTGTGAGCCCTTTTTCCCAGTCTTCACCATTTTCAATATCTGTCATCCAGATTAACCTTTTTACTGAGTGGGAGTGTTCCATCGATTGGCAGGCACTCTCACTGGTTTATGAATTTAAATACCTATTTGAAAAGTCAAAATGATCTTTTATAGTGCATGTGAAACAGAGAATGTATTGATGTGCTAGGCTTAGCTTCTTCAGAATGTGCATAAATGTATAAGGCGTAGGCATAACACAGTACAGCTGACGCAGACAGTAGGCATTACATAGTACAGCTGACGCAGATAGTGGGCGTTACACAGTACAGCTGACGCAGACAGTAGGCATTACACAGTACAGCTGACGCAGAGAGTAGACGTTACACAGTACAGCTGACGTAGATACACAAGATGGAAAGCTTTACGCTGCACAAGACAGGGCCATGTCTTATTTCAAACCTTGTTCATAATATACTTAGGAGATCAAAGTCAAGTATGTGGAGATTGAAGACACAGTCTTCTTAGCCGAAGCCAAGTTGAATACCTCATTCTTTTCTAGGACAGATGTGACGACGCACTACAGCAATTTCTTGTGACTTGTAATTACCAGAGAGTGGAACGTGGAAGTGATTCAATTACTATAACAATGAACTGATCATGCTGAGGCACGAACAAAGGCGATAGAAGTAGATGAGAATAAACTTTAACGTACAAGAGGGACACAAATAAGACAAGCAAATAGAAGAGATAGAGACTGCGTTCACCCGGGAGTATTAAACTGAATGTGAGAGAGATGGCACACTAAAATTGTATTTGTGTCTTTTTGTCCAGAACCACTTCCTTGTAGTCATTACCCTATTCCGCAGCCCGAACTTAACTCTCCATGAGCTAACCTGTCACTGTCTAATCTATATACATATGGAAATACTATTGTCCTTATTGCACATGTTTTTCTGTATAATTTTAAGATAGGCTCTATTAGTCCAAATAAAGTAAAGGGTCTTCAGCGGGTACTGCTCAGAACATGTGTTGGAGCCTGTACCCGTACATGTCTCTCTAAGTAGCGGCTCCTTGTCTAAGCTAAATATTCAGCAGACAACCCACATAATAATGAATAAATAATAAAGATGAATTAGCTAAATAGGTGAAGTTTTGCTTATAAATGCAGAGCTTCATTGTGAATAAAGAATACCTGTCAAACCAAACATAATTACTTATTTTGTATAGTACAAGTTCAGATAAGAACAAGTTGACTTACCCATGAACCAGTATATACCCTTTCTAGGCGGACAGTTAACCTCAGTTAAACTACCTGCCGGTGTATAATTTTAGTGAAAACAAACTGGGACATGATTTCCAGTCCTAGTGATTGTCATATAAACACCCGCAGCTAAACCACATGTACGAGCCTGGGATAATCCTAACAAGTACTGCAACAATGGACATCCTGCACCACAAATGTAAAACAAATCCTATGATTCCACGTACACCTCACTTTGAATTTTCTAAACCATAAAGCTGTATTCCGCTGCCAACCATGAGTCAATGTTTCAACATGATAGGTCAAGTTTGTAAAATTTGAGTAAATACTGTCAAATGTGATTAATTTTTTCACATTGAGTAAATGTGCACTTAGGCACATCAGATAAGAGAGAAAGTCATTAGCATATAAATCAAGAGCATCCTATCAAAACATGATTTTTTCTTAGCCAGATTTTAATTACAAATAGGCAAAGTTGTAACTGTGGTAGGTAGTGGCTTGCCACCGATAGCCCCTGGGGGTTAAGCCTGCCAGAAAACATATAATCCTAAAATGTCTTAAAAGTGAGTATCAAAACAGAATGATGCCAACAGATAAAATTAAGTAGCGAAACAGGCAAGCTAAAAATCGTCAAAATGATTGCAGCTATCTTTTTCTGTCAATCTATGGAAATTAACAGCAAAATTTGTTGGGCACGAGAAAAAAGAACGAAGTCATTAGCTTTTATGTCAAGAAAATGCATCCAAGATATATTTTTTCTAAACTAGATATCAAGTGCAATTAGGCAAGCTTGTAACTGCTGTAGGTAGCTGCTTGCTACTGGTAGCCCCTGGGGGTTTAACCTGACAGAAAACAAGCTAGCCAAAATGTCTGAAAGGTGAATATTATAACTAAATGATGCCAAAAGTTGAAATTAAGTTAAAAACAGGCAGGTATAAAACCTCTAAAATGATTAAAGTCAATCTTTCTAACAATCTCTGGATATTTACAGCAAAATTTGTACAAGTATTTGGTCAAAAGTCCATCTTTGAATTCTCTTGACTTAAGTTTATTGTAAATAAATTTGTTCTAGATGCGAATTCCTGAAGTTTAGTACAAATACGGCCAAATCTCAAAATTGACAGAAATGTATTAGATCCAATTGTTTCCGAAATATCACTGTCAGTGAAAGGACAATTAGCTACTTCAAAGTTAATCTCACAAATTTTGTGACAGACTTTAATGCAAAGCCTGTCATTAGTGACCCGAATATTCAAGTCTAAAAACACACATCTTAGACCGTCTGAACTGTTACCTTACAGAAGAATATCTTTTCGGTAAAGTTCTTTAGCAATTGTATTGAAATTTTATGCATTTGCACAAGCAATGTCATTAATATGTATTGCGTTGTTTGATAGGTTTGTAGCCATTCGAAAGTCCGTCTTCATCAATTTATCCATATACTTAAATTCAGGCCTGGCTAAATATAAATCAGCAAGTAACGGGGAGCAGTTGATACCCATTGGGGATGCCTTTTATTTGTTGAAAAACAATGGTTCGCATTGGACAAAAGTATTATAAAAAAAATTGTATAGCATCTATCCACATTCAGCTGTATAAGATTTAACGTTACTTTTTGAGCGTTTATCATGCTACCAATATGCTTTCTTTGAAAATGAATTAATATTTATGTATGGGTTACCATTATTCTATAACATTCTGCTAACTAATTCTGCAAGAGATGTTTTGACTTTATCTATGGGTAGATTTATGTACAGTGTGGAAGAATAAAAAAAAATGGTACTTTTTGCTTTTAAATCTTTGATTTTAGATACAAACTCGGAAGAATTGTTAATACTCCATTGGCAATTTTTTCACAGTTTCTAGAAATTGCATTACAGTATTTACGGAAATGATTCCTAATTGCAGTCGAACACAGTGTCAGTTCGTTTGATAGATGCTTTGTTGTGCATTTTGAAGCACCAGCTATGAGTCTAGATTTTAACAGTTTTTTTAAAAATGTAATTTAGGTATCAAGAACAAAAGTGGAATACAGGAGTCCTCTTCAGAAACTTTTGATATTATTTTTCATCTAATCTTTATGTGTATCTATCAAATTATCGATGGATTGTTTGTGTAATTCACATACGTCATTTTCTGTTATATCTAAAATGTTGCTTATGCCAAGTTCTCTTTTTAAAACATTCAGAAAATGTATTTTGCAGATTATTCCAAAATTGTTACCTGCCTTATCAACATTAGTGATAGGAAATCTTTCTTGTATTTCTTTGACTGCTGTCGAAACTTAACGTTGCTTTAGATTTATCATATTGAAATTCTTAATGTGGGATTTGTAACGATAAATTCTATTTCTAAAGACTCTGGTCAAGTATGATAACCATCATTCAAATTTCTGAAATTCTATATTATTTCTTTCTTTGTCCCTTTCATACAGTAGGAATCAAGTGTATCACATGTATCCTGAGAAATACTGTTAATGTTTGTCTTAGAATATATCCGAAATTATGAACATTTTTCATCAATTCTTTTAAAACTGATTTTTTTCATTATATCCGAAATACATGTAAATACATGTTTTTGGTGTGTATCAATAAAATTGGAATATTTATTGTTAGACATACAATCACAATTTAGATGAGCTGCGACATCCTCAAAGGTAATTGAAGCCAGAAATTTCTTTGTCCAGTATCATATTTGTGGGAAATAATGGGGGGGGGGGGTGATCCCTATGCTACATTATTTGGGAATCATGTTACGAGCAAATTTCAATTTGAAAAGGTACAACGGAAGGAAACTGGACCAGAGGCACGATAAGGATTACGTAGGAAAAATATATTTGACAGAGTACTGCCGACAGCTGGTATAACAGCTCTTTAACAGGAAGGAACGATATGGCGATGCTGCATGGCCTTGGTATGAGTGGATGGGAACGACAGTTTTGGGAGAGGGCCAGAATAAATTGTTGCTTGGAGCGCTGTACTGGAGGAATGACTTGTGTGAAATAACACGGAGGCATACACAATCAAAGCAAATGCTCAACTAGAAAAGAAGATTTGCTTCAAAGCAAACCTGTGTGCTGCAAAAAATGTCTGAAATGTTTCTAATGCACAAAGTTTTAGAACGTGCAATTTCTGCATGAATATATGCCATCATGTGTCTCTACCTACATTAGTTTTGAAGACATTGAGGATTTAAATTTTTTAAATGCCCTAAATTTGCATAATTTCAGTTGCTACAAATCTGAAAGATAGCCCATCTTCACAAACCTATAGCTAGCATTTAGAATCATATCCCTATCTATATGAGTTTTGAAGATATTAAATATCTGAATTTTCAAATGTCCTTAATTTGCATAATTTCAATCGCTACAAATCTGAAAACATCTTCATCAGGTAGCCCATCCTCACAGAACTATAGCTGCCATTTAAAATCGTGTCTCTATCTGAGATAGTTTTTGAAGATATAAAAGAATTTTATTCTTAAATGCTTTTAATTTGCATAATTTTGAACATCTTGATTTCACAATGCAATATGCCCTATTTCACTGCTAGGTCAATCACCATTGCAAATTTTGGCATTTCTAGGCATCGCGGTGTGTGAGAAAATTTCCAGACAAAATCAATCAATCAATCAATCAATCAATCAATCAATCAATCAATCAATCAATCAATCAATCAATCAATCAATCAATCAATCAATCGATCGATTAGTCAATCAATTAATCAATATATAAATCAATCAAGGCAAAACAAAATGTCTGTGTTGGGACACAGGCATAACTATTGCGGAGTACTGGAGATACTATTGCGTGATGATGAAACACAAATTTAAGTATATGGCCACCATATAGCAACGTGCCAACAATGAATTACCTGGTTACTTTAACACCATGTTCTCAGCCTTACCTGTTACCCATCAATATTCTACATTTCGTCATATTCCGAACTATGCCACCCCTCAACATATATCCACTTAAAAAACGCATACAGCACTATATCCCAAAAGTACTCTGATGCACCATTGAACATAGCTGAAAAAATCATACTGACCCTGATTGTGGATTTTCTTCATATGTTGAATTATTTCATATATACCTTTATTTGGAAACTTGCTTCATTTGTTGATTGCTTCGTCTGTATTTTTTTAAAATTTCGCTTGAAATTTGTTATTGATGCGAGGATATATGTTTGCCGTTGCACACAATATATAATGGCTATTTCTCTCTTATTTTTGAACACAATATAAACGGTAATCTATATCTTATTTTCATTTCTCCTCTTCTTTCACTTTTGTGTTTTGTCAGGTACCAGGAACTTTATACAAATACACTTAATTTAAATATAAAAAATAAATATGAAAGTTCTCGGGGCATATTGTGCGAGCTGGTGTGTTATGAGGTAGTTCACCCAACCGATGTTGCGAATATATGTAATAAAGTTGCTCTGACTCTGAGTTCTACTTCATACCGTGAATTGCATCTTGATTAATGGATTCACCTGGCATGTCACAATGAGCCTTGTCCAAACGC
>OZ026614.1:17361056-17376056 GCA_964020975.1 Hermodice carunculata
AATATATTCGATATATAAGGGAACATAAAACTGTCAGATTTTGGTTTGCACCAGTCTTTGATTCCTAGTTTCTGACCTGTAAATCACATATGGCAGATGATGCACAAAATGTGCAGCGGGGGACGCTATGACTTGTCTGGCCTGTTCGTGCCAAAAGGTACGTGTACGATCACGGCGTAGACCACTGTAAAGCCATTTGATGCCCAGTATATACATGCTGTCTGGTTTGGCGGTGTAGTCTAATTTCACCGGGGCAAAGATTCGCGGTTATTTCACTAGTTTGATCAGGCATATTATTTGAGTCGGAACCGCTTAAAGAAATTGGCTTCCGTAAAGACGAACTACAGATTTCGATCAAGTCTCAGATTCACAGAAAGCCATTTCCTGCAGTTTTTTAGTCATACCTAGAAAACAGTGACCTGTAATCTTAGTTTTTCTCGTGGAATTTCACTGCCAAACGTTATATGGACCCATTGAACAGTGACTCTCCAGTCTGTTTCATGTTGTTACTCATTCTCTCCCTTCATCCGGTGACTGGCCGATCCCAGCTGAGATCTATTTATAGGCAGTTGCTCTAAATCCTGTGGATGTTTACTCGTCAAGACCCATGTGTTTGTATCTTGTTAGTTTTGTAGAACGGTGTTACATTTACTGAACCGTTTGTCAAGGCATTACTTTCTCCACAGTTAAGACAAACTTGGGCTGCAGGCACAGAAGCTGAACGGAAGTATTAAGATAAACAAGCGTGGTGCGGATTGCCCCAAAGATCACGTGTGAATCTTCCCTATCTGCAGATAACCATACTATCTGCGTCAAGGCACAGAACGGAACTAAGCCACTGGAACGCGCGAGTGTAGCAGGACCTAAAGGCGACTGGTCCCTGCAAGCATAAGGGTGTAACTATGAAAAGCAACGTTGGCATCTCCGATACGGGAAAATCTAAAGAACGGCGCAGCCCACAAGTTCCCAAGATACAGAAATGTTGTTGCTGTCTCGACTTGACCCACGGGACCATTTTGACAGGCGTGTTCACTGCGGTGAGTACAATTATTAATATTGGACCTGTATTTTTGGCAAAAGAAAGTGTGTAGGCTTATTGATCATAAATCGCAGCTGTGTAATGTTCGGCCCTTGCTAGACAACCTGGCACCTGGACCTACTAGGGGCTACACCTGTAAGACGCTTTAGTGTGTACATGTTTTGTCTTAGAAGATGAGGCATAAGATCACGAGGTAGTCAGACTCACACGATACTGTGGCTCACTTAAACCCACTGCGCCTGGCTCCTCAAATAGACTGGACTTTTTCAGTGATAATCTTCAGCTTTATTTTCCTTATGTAATGCACTTGCGGTGACAAGAGCTCAGCCTACCTTTCTCCATAGTCATAAAAATGTTAGACATATTTCCTTTAATGTTCATCATTAGATCAAAAACAGTGGTTTTGTAAATTAAGATTTTAATTCTTTGTGGTAGGTCAAGTAGAAAATGGGTTGTTTTTCAACACATTCAAAGTGGAGTAACGACCACAGGACATGCCCAGAGTGGTTTAAAACACAATGGCAGAAGAAAGTGTGTATACTTATTGCTCATGCTGATACCATTCATGTTTGAATCTACCATTAATTTAATTTGAAAAAATACAAATTACAGAGGTAATCAACGATTCAGGAAAAAGGTAAACCTCAATTTGCCTGCCGGGCAGGGTCTTCCTTTCATTGCATTCTCACTGAGTAGCACAGCCAGAGGTATTATATACATCACGAAATTTTTAACCGAGATCACCATGATTTTTTACAAGCAGATTGCATAAATCTTTATAATATTTCCTTGCACTATCCAGTTTTCATTTTATCCTATACTTACACGTGATACGTGTCCTTTGATTGCTATCGATAAATCTAGTTCACATATCATAGCATAGTCATTCCGTGCGTGCTGACTCCACTGTTCGTGCGTGCTGACTCCACTGTTTTCATTATCGTAGTTTCAGTCCCACAGTAAACAGTGGTGACTCTTCGCCCAGGGTTTCAAGGTAAAGACGCAGACTTTGATGTGCTGGCTGCTGTGTCCACCTGGACGTCGGCTAGAGGGCATCATCATTATCTCAAAGAAAAAGTTGTTTTCTTTCTTGTCAGGGTTGTAGAGGTATATGGGTATATCTACCAAATCATTTCCGTAAATATCATTACTGTTGAACAGGATTTAAAAGACCTATGAGAATGACAATCAATCGAAAATCAAGATCCACTAATTTGGTGCTTAGTTTCTGACATGATGTTTACAGCATGATTCTAAAATGTGAAGAGTTTTTTTTTTTACGATTGTATGCCCGCATGTGGTACAAAATAATGGGTACTTTTTAAAATTGTAACCACTTACGTTAAGAGGAGGGCAATAATCAAAACTTTGATATTTAATTGATCTTCATGAATGGTGTTCGGTTATGGTGGTTGCCTTTTCATCATGCTGAATCCAGAACCTTATAGCATATACGTGATAGTTTGCCACAATATAAGGTCATCAGAAATGCGTTGGGTTTATTTGAAATTTACGCGGGATTTCAAAGTTTCAAAATTATTGAATCGTTGAAAGACAACCATGGTACAGTTAAAAAGAAAACACGGGTAGATTAATCATAAATACTGTTTGAGGTACACAAAAGAGCTAAGAGCGTGTTTTAACGCATACTCCTTTGACTATATTTCGGTTATACTAGCCACAATTTTGATACCTTGTAGTGTATTCACATGTGTAGTCGCATTTTAAGTACTTATAAATATAATCATGGTAGAGCTGTAAAAGATTATTCATACATCCACACTGAGTGTTAGCCGTGTAATAACGGATTGACAAGAATCTAAGTTTCAATAATTTTGAGTCCCTATTATACCTCAAAATAGATAATAACTAAATAAATGGTAAATATGTGGATAAATGAATACTAACGAATTAAAGGCCGCGAATTAAATAAACACATAGACCAATAAAAATACCTCTTAGTTCACCGTTACACCACAACACAAGAGCAATGTGTAACGATGCCCATAAATGAAGATCATTATGAACAGTCGCAAAATCCTTTCCCAGTCTCAAGTTCCCAGTCTTCGGTTGCTACTTAATGAAAGTATGCTACTGTACATCCACGAATTGAAGCAAAGTGGATAGCATAACGAAGACGATCAGTGGGAGGGAAGTCTGTGGTAGAAACCTGTCGTCGGCCAAGTATTTTAACGGCTCTGAATATTATGTAACTGAACACCAGGGGAGACAGTATTTTGGGACAAAGAGGTGATAGACGCTACACATATAACAGTAATATTTGGCTGGATTTCATTCGAAGGTGGATGCTAGCATGTTTCTTAGCAAAGTGCCAGGATCTTCAGACAGATAAGCCAAGTAACTGTCACTGATTGGCAGGGATATGTCATTCAATGATATCAATCAGCAGCTTTCAAACCCATAGCAATTGTTCATAAAAAACATCAAGTGGTCAATTGATGACGAGAAGGTCAGCAATGACCTGCTCGACACCAATAAAATCTCTTATATTTATTACTTACACCATTGATATATATATATATATATATATATATATATATATATATATATATATATATATATATATATATATATATATATATATATATATGATACAATACAGTAGGTTGATGAATCAGTGACGCATTCGGGAAGATTGTGATATATTTTTACTAGGTTGTGAAGACAATAATTGGATTGGCCTATTTGATCCTTCAACAGTTGTGATTCCAAAGGCCTGGAAATGAAACAAGTCACTGATACAAGGACTCTGGCAACTCTAACAAAAAGTTATCACATAATCTCCGGACCCAGTATTATTGTCTCTAAACCTTGACTAAAATTACACACTACAGGGTAATTGAGAGGAGGAAACCACGTGGTTACCTCCTGTCGGCCAGTAAAGGACAACCGCTTTTTAATTCAAAGATCAAGAATAGTTGCATTAGTTAAGCGAAACGAAAATAAAAATCCCAAGATCCTCAATAGCATGTTAATAAAAAACTATTATAGTCAGTAAAACAACTAAAAAATGACACGATTGTCTTTGGTGTCAGCTTCATTTTTTTTCTTTTTCCTTTGCACATCTTGTATTAGTAAATTTGTGTCTGTATAAATATACTTACATAGGTTTTCTCGAATATGTATCACATATATATTAAAACTTATGTAAGTATATTTTGTTCACATTTGTGTTTGCGCAAACTGCCGCTTTCCGTGCATTTAGGAAAACTTGGCCATGATACATCTTTACGAAGACAGCGGAGTTACCGATCTTGTCGTGTCCCTGTAGCATGGCCTGCAAACGGGACAAAATGTAGAGTAGGGTTTCACATGATATTTAGGGTAAATTTGTCACAGCAAAATTAATCTCACAGGAGCAAGAATTACATACACACTTCTACCAAAGGCCCAACAGCAATCAAAAGCATACTTCTTTAGTACGGATACATTTTGTATATCGTGCAGAATTACACTATAAAAATGATCAGAGGTGTGTTAACATTGCCTTACATTTTTCATTGCAACAACTTGGTGAAATGGGAATTTGCTTCCCTTTTGTGATGGGCACCAAAACTTTACATCAGAGAAGCCTGCATTACATACATATTAGGACTACTTTAATACCGTAGGCTGGTTATTTGATCATATATCTCAGTGACCGTTTAATAAACAAACAAACAAGTTGCCAAGCGAACAAACTAGCACGCAAGCACGCAAAGAAGCAAGCAAACAAACATATAAACAGTATATGTATGTGAAAGAAATTTTGCAGTACCATCATGAGTTTCTAACCATTGCATTATAAAAAGGAGGTTCCGGACTTTGTCTGCTAGATTCCTAAAAGACATTGCAAACCCATCCGGAGCCTACCATTTGAGCGGTATTGAAGAAGGCATACCAAAGGCGTCCGAGGATATCACGATGGAGGCAAGATCCTTTAAGGATGGTACATATGTTTGGTATTCTTGCAGGCAACCTTTAAAGTAATGAGGTAATTAATAAGCAGTGTTCTGGTCATCAAGAGAAAACCAGACCGCTTTAAACATTATGTACGTGTCTTCTAATTGTGATGGAATCATGTAAATTGTTGTCATGTAATAATTCCTTTTATCTCTCCTTGTAACCCAGATCTGGTTAGGTTACCATTGCATAAGGTGTTGTCCACTTCCTAGACTGATAAACAATTGAGACGTCTGGCCCAGCACAGGCATGGTGATTGGCACTTAATGAATCACCTGGTGACTAGAGCACTGCTTGTTGCCTATAAGATACTGTGCATTAATTTCATTTAACTGTGTTTTTGTTTTTCGCTTATTTCGTTGATACTTCAAAACATCCAAAATAGGAAGCCAATGAAAAAGCTGTTCAACATGGCATGGAAAGGAATAATTACAAAAGTACTGAGCGTTTCGGTGAAAGGTCCAAAATGCAAAAAACACCCCAAATTAAAACCCCGTGAAACCATGTGCGTCCGAACGACTGTATTTACAGTCGTTTGGATGCACATGGCAAGCCCTAGCACATATTGCATACCGTGCGAAAGTTCTGCTAGGGGTTAAGTGTTCAAGCTGGTGTATTGGTAATAAAGATTTAGTCACAGCGCAACTATGCAAGGACAAATCCCATTAGAACTCAGCAGCACTGACAATACAGGAAACAGATACACCAGTCTCTTGAACTCAGTAAAGCTGCGTGGGAGTCAGTGAGTGGAAACTTCCAGAGAGGCCTGGGCCGTCAGATCATTGGACCAGTCTGGGCAGCACTGGGTGGGTAAGAAATAACCTTGTGTGAGAAATTCAAGGATACCATGTACTCAAACTGGGACATTTCAAATATCAAATCCTTAATGTCTTCAAAACTATCATAGACTTATATACCATTCTAACTTCTACAGGCACGTTATTGATCACTACACATGTCATGAATATTGAACAAAAGTTATTGTTGTTGTAATTATGTAAATTAGGCATACCATCCAATGACTTTTTTAAGGCAGCGCTGAGCTGTTCAACATATGTGCACTCGCCATATGTTTGGGTGGCACCGAACTGAGGATCCTCGGCTGACTTCGGACAGTTTTAATTCTGGCACAGTACCAGAGGGTATTGTCGTGCCCTGCTTTATCCGCCTGGCTTGTGGACGTTGTCGTGATAACTCAAAAGTTTTGTCACTTCAGCTCTACCACATTTTATCAGGGATCTAACGAAGGATGGATAAGGTACCTATTGAAAAAGCAGGTTCTTTTGATCATTTTCGTATTTTTTATGAACGTCCTAAAATATTGATTTTAAGGCCATGCGAGTGGCGCTGAAGGAAGAGGTGTTAGCATAGTACATCAATTGGAGAAGGATCTACCGCAGCTCCAATACATTTTTGTCAGGGATTGTCGTTGAGGTAGTCCTGTTGATGCCTATTTGACACCAGCTGCCCATGATAATTTTTATTGTCTATATTAGACTGTATCATTACCATATCCAAACCGTAGTCCTAATGAAATAAACCCAAGTTAATTCCGATCAAAGGCAATGTTCCTCGGTATGATAAGCTGAATCGCATAAATTTATAGTTTGTCTGTACCCCAAAGAGTCGAAAACGTACATCCAAAGGTCCATAGGGTCAAAAAAAGCCATGTCTTGTTTGAACATGACAAGAATGCAAAAAAAAAGTTTAAAACTATAGGCCTAATTCAGTAAATTGGCTTAAACAGGGGCATCATTCATGTGCATATGCATTTTTAAATATGGGGGGGGGGGGGGGTAAACAGTGTTAAGAAAATATAACATGTTTAGCTTTTTATCTTTATAATGGTGCATCCTGGACCTAAGGTTACTCTTGGGCATTAGTAGGAAAGTAATTTGGGGGTTTCATTTGGTGTTGCTAATTTTGACATGGAGTGAGCTTGAAAGGTCAAAAGTGACATATTGGCATATATGTTGGTAAAGGGTGATCCTAGGTCAATTGATTATCTTCCACATCCATAACCAATTATATGAGGAGTCTCTGTTAGTGTTGCTAATTTTAACCTTGAGTGACCTTGTGGTTCCATACCAACAACTACGTCGGGACTGTATATAGGGAACCTTGCTCACAATCAAAGGATCACTTAAATTCTAGAACGAAGCTTTTTGTAGTATTGAATTAAGCAAAGACTGATCGCGTGCAGCCAAGGGTTAACCGTTGTGATAGATACTTTGCCCTGGCTGCATAGGGTGAACTTTCATTTCCTTCTTTGAAACTCCTTGTCTATCGTCAAACGATCTTCCCAGAAAGCCCAATTACCCAATAACCTGCATACTGCAGCTCCAATAATCTATAACCTCCCTTAACAACAGCCAGCAGCGGAGATAATGTCTTATCAAAAATGCTGATTCTATATACAGTGTGTTCTCTAAAATGTTTATCATTGTCGAACATCCAGGATTGGATAAAAATGGTGTATACATATACGATGCCTTAGTGTTGATATGGCCAACATATCTTTTCTGTTTTCGTATTCATCTCCATCAACACTTTGTGCAGAGTTTTTCTGGGAAGCTACAACATTGAAAATACTTACTGCTTTTTGTGCTTTGTCACATTTGCACACATGCCAATGCTTTTTTTTTCATGGAATTCAGTTCTAGTTATTTTTCTGCTTTTGGTAAAAGGAGATTTCGAAAGGTGACTACATGGCCATTTGACAATAATTAGTATTACACCCAGCTCTTGCTTTTGCAGCATATAACTCTGTTCCATCAACACATTTTAATACATGACGAATTTGTAACAAAATTTTGGTTATAATTCTTACATCAGAAAGATAATATTACCAATTTGAATCGCCCCTGTTGTTTAGTTATGAGCATCCACAAGCTTTGTGAGTATACATAAAATCATGTAATCCATGTGCAATGATAAAATTTTGATTACAAAAAGGCTTTGAAAGTAGACTAGTCCGTAAGCAATACTGATGGGTTCAAATTGGCTGGCTAAGAGCTGAGACTGATGCCGTGATGCAAGAAGTACTGTTGCTTCCGATCATTTGCGTAACTCTTAATTAGCAGCATATGCACCACACAGGTACATCCTATGCCTCACCATTACTTGAAATGAAAGGCATGCCTCGTCTGCACGGTTTTCAGCGTGTATTAGGTAAAATACAATGCAGAACAACGACAAAGGACTCCACGCACTGTATCTTTACATCCATTTATGGCATAACATAGATGAGTGGTCATAAATCTCGGGCGTTGCACATGAGCTGCAATTCGATTGCGTAATAAATGTCTCAGTAGCGGACAACCTGCTGTGATCGCAGCGAGAGCAGACAAATGTGGGAGTGTAAGTTTCAAAATGATGTGCAGACAGTATTCATTTCAGAATATCCTGGTTAATACCTTATTCTCTGAGGTCCAGTTATTTGTTCTCAAACGTATCAAGTGTCTGCAGATAACCAAGAAAACTGCTGGAGTATATAAATATTCAAAGAAGAGGGAGGAGACAGGTTGTACTGGTGATGCATTGCAAATGTGTTTTTTTTCTTCAATGGCGCGGAATCTGTGGCATAAATATGATATTTCTTACCCGTGACACTAAACATACGCCTGTGCTTATTTTGCTCAACTCGTTTACTTTATAAGTAACGTGTGTCCACTAAAAAAGCCACACGAGAATTAAAATGCACAAACGTTAACTAACTTTGAGCACGCACACACTAACTTGAAGAACGCGTGCATCCTTGCACTTAATAGCCAACGCGAGCTTGTTGCTAAGGAAGTTTAGCATCATAAACGCGAGAACAAGTATCCCCGCTTAAATTCGCAGACACAATCACGGTTTTCACACCCATTTATAAAATTTCAAGATGTGTGAGCATGTTGGGGGTTTTCCAATGAAAACTGGGTTTCCATCTGGGACAAAGTCCAGCGCATGTACGGTCATGTATGGTGATCAGCATGGTGGCCTCCAGGACTGGTCATGCATGCAAGCGTCAGAAATGTCTCATCTAAGGCACCAATCCAACACGCATGTTTACTTTGTTGGACCTGCCCAGGAAATAATAACACGCATTTGATAAAAATTAACACGCATGTCAAACAGGGGGCACTAAATGATAGCACGTGTCTAGTAAATAGGCACACGACTGGCAACTGCAGCTGCCAGCACAATGGTCATGCTTTGTCACCTTACCGCGTGTGGCATTTGGTAACATGTGCAGAAGTTTGGAAACATGCTTCTTAACAATCAAACACCAGCTACCACGCGGGCTTATAAATAGTGGACGTAAATTTTAAAAGGTTCACACGTGCTGTTATTTATCTCAGGCGTTCAACAAATTACGTACTGGTGCATGTTTAATGACGTACGTTATAAATATCGCATATCATGTTTATGACATAATTATATCCCCCGCCATAATTTTTCCTATACCAAACTTTTTGAGATTACTGTGACGCGGAATGTAACCCCTTGGCAGAAAACACCCTGACACCAACTAAATTTAAATGCTACAACTTCTGTCTATGATCTGTTGGATGCGCCTTCAGCAGAAAGCTACGAATTGAAGTTGGAATGGCACCTCTACATATATAATACTTTTGAAGATATTCAATATTTAAATTTTCCGTTGGCCCTAATTTGCATAATATTAAAGTTGCCACCCCTCTCTACACAAGACCATGTATGGAGCAATAATCATGCCACGTATGGAGGTTCTATGTATAAGAGTCTTCAAATAAAAGGTCGGGCATGCAGCGTTTAAAATTATATTGCAACTAATTTGCACAATTTTGAAAACAATGACAATTTAATATGCAAGTGCGCAGTTTCGCTGGTAGGGCATGCTCCTGCAAAATTTGGAGTTCTGTGTACAGGAGTGTCTGAGAAACCGTCCGGACAAAACAGAGAAAAAGGAAGAGGAGGAGGAGGAAGAAGAAGAAGGAGGACGAGGACGAGGAGGGGGAGAAGGAGAAGAAGAAGAAGAAGAAGAAGAAGAAGAAGAAGAAGAAGAAGAAGAAAAAGAAGGAGGAGAAGGAGGAGGAGGAGGAGAAGAAGAAGAAGAAGAAGAAGAAGAAGAAGAAGAAGAAGAAGAAGAAGAAGAAGAAGAAGAAGAAGAAGAAGAAGAAGAAGAAGCAAGAGAAGATGAAAAAGGAAAATAGAAAGAAGAGGAAAGACGAAAGAACTCACGGAGAAACAAAATGTCAGGGTTAGCGTCCAGAGATAATACAAAGTATGTTTCAGTACTCTGATGGTCATGCGTTTGACTTGCCAGTCCCTCTGACTAGATTTGAACAATTACCGGACAAATATTGTTTAACTTTTACGATGGGCTCTTGTGTGTTTGGGGAGTAATTACTATTTTTGATAATGTTTTATTGTATACTAGGACTTAATGAAAGTCAACCAGGCATCATCATGAAATATGGTCCTAAGCATGGGAACCATTTTCGTTTTAAAGCTGATCCACTGTGCATTATCTACATGGTACGAATCATGCTATGTAAAATGGCTTCAAAGTGTCAGGAAATTGAGATTCATGCGCACACAACGCATTTAATTTGAGGTGCACGTGGCTTCCTGGGGTGCATGGTATATTTTCCATCCCGTCATACACGTCGTTCAGCACTTAGACAAAATAAATATTCCGTATTACGACAAAACGAAGAGTAAGGTATCGCCAAGAAAAAACGTAAAAATTAGAAGTGGGCATAAAAAATGTGTCACTTTTTAATTTTAGGTAGACTCTTTAGCCGTGATATTTTACATTGGTCATGTGCTAATAAGGTTTTTTCACCTTTTTTGTGACCCAGCCCTCCCAGAGCACCATTGGTTCAGGTTTTATCTATTTCTTTACCTGGTGAGAGAATGTATTCACTGGCCTGCTCCATGCAAAACTAGCTAACTGGTGATAGCGGGACTTTTCATTCCCCTCGATTGCAATACTACCAGGGAACAGGATACATGCAAATCATGCGTCATTTAACTCTGATAAAGATAGTTTTATGATGCAAAACACGTGCACTATTGTTAACACAACGCCTGATTTTCTAACATCTTTGATATCTAATGCTGCACGGTGTTTCAAAATATGTACATTTACATGATAAAGGTGTTGTTGACTTGTGGTAAATACTATAGGTAAATAACACCAAAGGTTCAAAGTGTTGGTGCAGCATTATAGCGACCTCGCTTTCAAGACCTTGCAAGCGGTTTTAAAGCTTCGTCGTTGGCGAGGTCATCTTCGCGCGTGAAACTTGCCTTGCGCTCAAGCACTAAGCTCGCTTCAAGACACACCTCGCCGTGAAACCAGAGCCGCACGATAGAGTTAATTCTGGAACCGTGACGAAAAATTGGTAAGTGTACACCTGAAAGCAGGACGATCATTAGACCCACACCAGGGTTCAAAATTATAAAGTTCATAAAATATATAGTGCTCATTATTATAGACAAGCAATTTGAACAATTTATATAGTATTTATACAAACTGCCATGAAGGGTGGTCCTGGCTGGGACGAAATGATTCGGGGCAGGAAACCAGGAGCCGCGAAGCCGCTCGTGGTTTCTTTGTGGGGAATGATTGAGTCTCAATTTGAAACACACGCGAATGATGGTTTTTTATTTATCCCATAATTTTTCTGTGGCATATTCTGTTTAAGCGGACAACAAACAATAATTTGTGAACAAAAAAGAAGCCAGAAGTACGTAGAAATGCATAAGCACCCAACACTGTCATGCATTGGTGAATCGGTATATTTTTCTAGAAATGTAATGCGTTTCAATTTCGAATGGCGGAGCAAGTTGAAAAGTGACCAAACAGGCATTCAATGGCGAGAAATAAGAAACAGTGACAGTAGAGATTACATAGAAGGATGACATAAATTTACAAACCAAACAGCAGCCTGAAAGAGGAAGTGACAATTTACTTCAAAGTACATAAAACAGCAGCAGGTCGCACCGTGGAGTCCAAGAACAAGGTGACAGCCAAGGCAGTAATGAAGCTCCTTACCAAATATGGTGCTGTACTATGTGATACGGAACAGCAGACGTGATAGCCGTCACACATACCTTATAACCCTCTCAAGGGCCCAATTAAGGGATAAAGAGAAAATACTGTATAATGTTATGTAGGCACTAAGGCCAACACAGTTTTAGTCGGACAAAAACGGCAGTGGAACCGGGTAATTTAGGCTCTTAAGTGTATATGCTCAGGAAGCGAGGTACTGTTCACGCGTGAAAAGTATCTCGCGCTCAAGACATGGTTTGGGAGATGATGTAAAAGCTAGCTATCTTTCACTGTGCATCAAGCCTTCGAGCGGTAGGCTCGTGAAAGCGAGCTCGCTTTCACGCGCGAGGTCTCTATCACGCAGCATTGGTCCACCTCTGCAAATAGGAATACTGTATGAGAGGAGCATCCAGGTTCACACGGGTTGTGAAGCTGTACGTGTGATTCTTAAAGAGTTAAAATCTGATGTCCCAGATTTCGTGGGACTTAGTGTATGCCCCAATCGCCTGCTATCTTGTACTTCAAACCGTGTCGGCTGTCTGGCCTCGCGGCAGCATTTGGGATAAGTGGATAAGTGTTAGGTACCTTTGACCTATATAGGAGATAGTTTGGCTTCCTGAGAGCATTCGAATATGTCTCTACCTGCATGCTACACTGCAAAGACCCACATATTCTAGACGTTGTAATTGCTTCATGCAGATGTGACACTTTAGATGGAGAATCTATCTATAATGGAGCGGATATTTTAAGATGTTTATTTTGTAATTATGATTGTCCGCTAATGACTCAAAAACTATGTGTATACATGCACACACACACACACACACACACACACAGACACACACACACACACACACACACACACACACACGTTGCTCTGGTCTGCTAAAGTTGTACGGCCTGCTTACCACTACTTTTCAAGTGTACTTTAGAGGATTGGTTCCCCATCCTGGATTTACCTCTTCTGTCTCACTAGCTGCCAGAGATGAGTTTCACTGATACTGTTACGCCAGTAAATTTGGCGAGGTATATGGCTTGTTAGCTATTTCAATTACAACAAGTTCACTCAAGGTAAGATATATGCCGTAGGCCATTCGCTAAAGAGCGATCACAGATGTATGCTACGGTTACACATTTCAGTTACTCTCTGAGCGCCATTAAAATAATTTTTAACATATGCTGTCTTGTTGTTAACGAAACAGAAAAAGGCCTGAGATCAATGTGCCAATCCGGACTCAAGAGCTAAATTAAGAGTGCATAGCAGCGTTCAGGTGAACAAATACCACATTCCCCAGGTGGAAAGTGTTTGCTTTAACTTGAAGCAAACACTTTCCTTAAAGTTTAAGGAAGACATGTATTGGATTGCTATTTTTATGACAGGAAAATTCGATGTGTGTGCAGTATTATTTACAGTGCCAACTTTTGACTAAGTCAACAGCAGTTGCCTTGGAACATTCTGATGTTTTCGGTGACGAAAGACATGTTGTACTTGGGTGAAATGTCGGTTTCTAAAGAAATGAATCTGATATCGTTTATTCAATACGAAGCACATCGACTTTTGTCTAAAATGCAATGGAAATGGTATTTGAACTGAGCATTACTATGAAACTGGTTCAAAAATATAACAGGCCCATGGTTAAAGGGATGCTTGAGGTATATCAACCATACTTGCTTCAGAGTATTCGGATTGTCATGTACCCGAGGTGGCTTATGCAATATACAGCTATATTGTCCAAAACACGTATTTTCTATACTATATAGCAACCGGTCTGTGAAAGATTTCAGTTCAGGAACGAATTTAAGTTTAACCTCAGGGCCCTAAGAATGCAAATTATGTACATGCATAATAATGCTTCATATTAACAAATTAAGGTTTTCCCCTGTATTCACTTCACATCAATAAGGGAATATTTTTGACCATCAGTCCCACACATTTGGCCCGCCATCACTTAAACCCTAACATCCAGCTCCTCAACGTGACCAAGACAGATGCTGAGCATGCACATCCAGTTCTTGACGGAATCAGAGGGCTTCTGTTTGGACAGTATGCTTACTTGCAAGGTAACAGAGAACGATGGCAATTTAACCCATGTGTCTCAGGTGTTACCTGAACCATAGCAAAGTGTATGGTCCAGCATGCAGGCGAGTTCAGTGTAGAACTCAATACCATATATGTAAAATTGTTTTCCTGGCAAAGTAATAGTTAAAATTTTTGGGTACCCATGGTTCACAACTGCACGTCAATATGTTAGGTTTGTAACTTTAAATAGATGTAATTGCGGCCTGACCAACAGTGAAACAAGCTATGTAAATCTTCAATTGTTTGTGATGCCCGGTGTGGAATCACAAAATCGGTTTGGGATGGAGATGTCAAAAAAGCTTCCGTGATCATCGCGTAATTAGAACATAATAATTTATTTCTGAAATGCTAGCAGCTCATTACGACAAAAAACATCATATCATTTGGACAAATGTTTGGGCAAGCCAGGTTTCCAGACATTAACAGATGAAGCCTTAGAAATTTTCAGCAACAATCTCCAAATAAGACCATTCGACTGAACGACAGGCGCAACAATTGGAAGCTGCATGGTTATGCATACAAATTCGTGTATACTATAGACCCTGAACGCCGCCTTGCGTACTGTGGTCCGAAATGAATAAACGCCTAATAACGTTACTTTCATTCCATGTAAAGCTTAACAGTAAATGTTAGAACTGGAGGGCACAAAAATGTTGGAAATTATGGACCTTATTGATTAGAGTATTCTCAAGTAAAAAGCGGACTTCAAAATTCCATCAGGTATCTGAAAATGTCATGAAAGGATCCGCAAAATGTTTATGAGTCTAAGTATCTTTATTGCAGATATCTTCAATGAGGAATTATTGTACCAGGGTACCTAAAACGTGTTCCTGGATATATATATAGAGAGAGAGAGAGAGAAAGAGAGAGAGGTGCGTGTGTGTGTGGTTGTGTGTG
>OZ026614.1:17376256-17397256 GCA_964020975.1 Hermodice carunculata
TACAAAGTTTGGCATCAATCAGTTCAATTTAGGGTCACAAAACATTGTTGCATCTTTAATATTTTGATTTTTTTTTCTGTACATTACTATTTTATTTAAAAAAGTCAAATATACTGCACTATTTCCATATCGTCAATACTAGACAACCATTCACCAAGTTCTATACTGCATGTCCGTTCCTGTCACTGCGAACCTCGAACATATAAATACCGACACATTGAAGATGTTTAAACACTTTATTTTACTTATTTTTTAACCAAAAAACTTTCAACAATTATATTTTTGAAACAAACCTGCATCATCCTGAAAAATAATAACGAGTCTTCTGCGTGTAACTATCAGGACACGCTTCGGAGCCTTGAATGCTGTTACGTATTTCTGATGGCGGCTACTTATCTCAGCTTAGTATTCAACCAATACCCTTCGAACGAAAAATTAGAGAATATATGAACAAGAAATGATAACATCATTAAAAAAGAAACATCTGGATAGCATTGCATCTAGGGAGTTGGTTTATAAATTGGCGAAAAGACTTGTAGGCCCCCGGTTCTTTTCCATCTGTCCCAATTGCCATCAGACCACAGTACATGCTTCTGCAGCATGGCGACCATGTAGGAAAGGATGTATAATCCTATCATCTGCGGCTAAACAGCTCTGCTGTCTGAACCACAACTTTCTGTCTGTATCGTTTACAATATATTGGTTTCTTGATAGTCAGTGTTCTTACCGTCAAAAAGCACAAAGAAGACTGCATGTAATCTTTATTTTCCGCCAATATAATAAAGGCACACCGATTTATTAGTTGTAACTGTCTTGTCATACTTAATAGTATATACACAACAAATGCCATTCAACATTTGTAAACCTTTAGCTAATGGGGCTAGTAAGGTAAGACCATCTGCATAAATCAAATATTCCTCGAAGCACCTCCAACGTTACATCTACAGAACATCAATTCATTTTTACTCCTCGCTCGATGTCGTTTTCACCTGAAATCGTTAAAATTTTAATCAAGACACTCTGATTGCTATTTATATTTTCATTGCACCTGTGCCAATTTGTACTGGATGTATCGTATATATATATATATATATATATATATATATATATATATATATATATATATATATATATATATATATATATATATATATATATATATATATTTATATTTGTATATATATGTATATATATATATATGTATATATATATATATATGTGTGTGTGTGTGTGTGGTGTGTGTGTTAATTGGGCTAGAATGAAAAATAGAGCTTCTCTGATTTGGCTCACCCGGAACAAACACTTTCTCTTGTATGCCTGGCCCTCTATGATGAGTTGTAGCCAAAATGTGTGGTCTATATGTATACTAGTAAATACCCTGTCTAACCCAGACGATGTCAATGTGGTTTCATATCATCGAGATATGCATGTATTTATGGTATGCTGAACTACATGGGCAGTATGGTTTCATGCCAAAGGGACAAGTACGCTCTATACCATGGCCTGACCAATATAGGGTTTTAATTGCTAAGTGGAATCGGGACCCGTGAAGTATGTTTCTATCTGTAGGCTTGCAAGAGGATTTTTGGTTTGCGCCTTTAGGCGAGGTAGCTTTTGTACCATCATCCGTGTGGAAACCCACAAAGGGCTGTTGTGTTGCCTCACGCCGTTTTCACCAGCGCACATACCTTTCCTCTCTTGCGTTGGCCGTGCCAACATATTGGCTGGCAGGCTGTATGGTATGTAACCATTTCCAACAAGTGTATGTTCCTGGGTAATGTGAAATCGTATCTGTGTTGTGTGGCTTTGTGCAATTTTAGGGAGATTGTGTTTTTTAATGTGTCACTAGACCATGCCCAGCAAATTTTGTATGGATTCTCAATATTTGACAGAGTATATATTTGAATGTCTAATTATAGTTCGTCTTTCCTTACTTGCACACATTATACAACTTCACGCCGTCTTATCGTTCTTTGACCCATATTTGGCCTGCATGACTTCTTAACATTATTATTATTATTATTATTATTATTATTATTATTATTATTATTATTATTATTATTATTGTTGTTGTTATTATATTATTACTATTATTTATTTATTTATTTATTTATTTATTTATTTATTTATTTATTTATTTATTTATTTATTTATTTATTTATTTATTTATTTATTCATTTTCCATGATTGAGTGTTTTAATTTTTATGCACTAACTCGCCTATATTTTGCTTATAATAGTGTGGCTTCCAAATAATTCGTCATAGCGAACACATTCAAAATAACGGGGCGGGAAGGGTAGGCTTAATTGTGCAGGATGTACTATTACACATACACACACGCACAGGCGGGGGGGAGAGAGAGAGAGAGAGAGAGAGAGAGAGAGAGAGAGAGAGAGAGAGAGAGAGAGAGAGAGAGAGAGAGAGAGAGAGAGAGAGAGAGAGAGAGAGAGAGAGAGAGAGAGAGAGAGAGAGAGAGAGAGAGAGAGAGAGAGAGAGAGAGAGAGAGAGAGAGAGAGAGAGAGAGAGAGAGAGAGAGAGAGAGAGAGAGAGAGAGACGTGTTGTGGTAGAAAAATGCCGGATGCCGATGTCAGACAATATTTGTGCCTGCCCCCGGACGGATTGACCCCTGGGGACCCATTCACTCGCCGAACAATGATCCCCGCCCCCCACCTCCATACGAATATTCGAGCTCCCTAACAGCAATTAGGGCGATTTAGCTATTGCCCTACAACATACATGTGTCTTGTAAGGTGTTTTGAAAATAAAAATGCATCTGTTCTCCTCCTTTTTTTTTTTTTTTTTTTGCAAATCAGCATTTCTCTTAAGAAGTGCATTAAACTCTAGATATCCTAATTCAGTTTGTTCAAATGAAAATAGTACGGATGTCTTTTGTGGATGCCCGGATGTTTCAGATTGGAAATCAATGAACGAAAGTTACATGATGTTAATTGTTACAGGGGCCAAATATTTGTCACTTAATGTGAACAAGATGACGACATGTAGTCTTCTTGATCTGAACTACTTCCCTCAGCGTGGTGGACTCAGGATTGTCCTACTGGTAGGAGTTGTAACCAGCTTCATCCAAGCTGCATTTTTTAAGGAAACAAACGATACATCCATCCCAGTTGCTGACATATTTATAACATATCAGCAGATCACATCCACATGAAAAATGATGGAAGCAATACCCTTCAAAACAGCACCCTACACATTTGAGGATGAACAAACAATCACGTGTGATCCTGGTGGCCATGAAACCAAAAACAAAGCGAACTAGGCGTCGATCCCGGATACGGAAATTTTACATCCCGGCTCCCCTTTCAAAAACAGATAGATAGACAGACAGGTGGATACATAGATAGATAAAGACAAATAAAATAAAATGAAATAAAATAAATAAATAAATAAATAAATAAATAAATAAATAAATAAATAAATAAATAAATAAATGAATGAATGAATGAGTGAGTGAGTGAGTGAATGAATGAATGAATGAATGAATGAATGGATGAGTGAGTGAGTGAGAGAGTAAGTGGGTGAGTGAGTGAGCAAACGAACAAACAAACTAACAAACAAACTAATGAATAAATAAATAAAAGGCAACAGCAGTTCAATTCACTCAGCACCTCACTGCATGAGTCTGGGCTTTTTGTGTGTATATAAAAACCAGGATTTTATCAGTGCATTTGTTTCTCAAATAATACATTGGAATAAACATTCCTAATTACTTCCCAAATTTTGCCCACACGAAGAAAATCTGTGGCCATCAATTGCCGTGATCAGTTCAACATACGCAGAACGTCCTGTCGGAACACTTTGAAAATAGGTAACATACTTTGATTTTCCCGTTAAGTTTGATTTGAAATAAGGTGCAAGTTCTTTATTAGCCGTAACCTCAATTGAGGTGTTAAGTGTGCATAAATACACACTGCATACAAAAATACAAACGATTGGCAGGCTGACTATATACATTATAGTCTTTTTATCCTTGTGATGCAACTGGAATGAACACATAATTTAAATGAAACATGGCAAGGTTGTGTGTAGGGTACCCAACTGGCCACCCTATTGAATATTTCAGGCATAAATCTGCCTAAATTTAATAACATTTTACCACTAAGACTCATCAAAGTCTCACATTTCAATGAGTTAGGGTTTCCTGTTAAAGTGTGAAATAAACAGTTTCCTTTGAATAGCCAGTTGAGAACACTCAAATAAAAAATGAATCTCATCACCCCATGATTGTTTTGAACATAATGTACTGTATCTCTGCTGCCAAGGTATCCTGCTATGTCGTTCTCTTATGTATGGTCTACAGCTCTTGATTTCCTCAAAACAGATATCCATTTTTATCGGAAATATATTAAGTATCTTTAAAAGCACCCCCCCCCCAAAAAAACAATAAAAAATAAAACAAAATCCTTGAAACAGAAGAGGCTTTTTATCTACACGCTCTTCGTCGATTTGAGCACAAAACAGTTAGTTGGGTTGAGCTGACACGGAATAGCAAGGTACGTGAATGTCTTGGCCGGCTGGCATTGGCGTTGACAGCTGTAAGTTTACGCTATGTATATTCACTCCAAAGCAGTAAACAAGACCGATTTACACCAGGTATATGTAGCCCATGCACATCAAGCCGATGGACAGGGTGGGCGTATAACGTTTTACATAACATACACATATTTTCCGGACCAGTTATACCACCTTTCACTTAAAGTTTGTGGAAGCGGATGAATAATACAGTCACTCCAAAGCTGTAAACAAGACCGATTTACACCATGTATATGTAGCCCATATATATCAAGCCGATGGACAAGGTGGGCGTATAATGTTTTACATCATACACATATTCTTCCAGACCAGTTGTACCACCTTTAACTTAAAGTTTGTGAAAGCCTGTGAATAAGACGTGCTATAGGGTAGTGGTTTTGTATTTTTGTCTGTTGTGGCTACATCAAAGGAAAGTACAATCGGGTGCCATATCTCCGGAAGTCATGATTTCAAGCAGAAATAGGCAGTTACGTTGAGATCACAAAGACATACATAGAACAGAAAAAATTGGATTTCAGAATGGAATGTTTTTATCATGTTATATCGCATATATGAAAGACATCGAAATGATTTTACACGTTTAGGGTGCAAATAAATCATTCGGAATGCCATATACGAGGTGATGGCAGCTAGGGAAATACCAAAGTTGTAAACATGGCAAGTGAATTTGTTGACATTTTTAGTTAGTTTCTCACTCAACTCTTCTTTTTTTTTAATTGCGACAAAGGTCGATGCACTCTGAATTGATACAACGACACTATGCTCCTTTTCTTTGTAAACCGAACATATATGTAAGTCCAAGCATGACTACAGCTTCAGAGGCCATGCAAATGGTCCAGATCCATAGCTTCACTTGAAAGCGCGCCGAGAAGGCTGTTGACTCAGTCCAAACTTCACACCAAAGTAATTAAGTAAGGCGCAGAGAGGTACATCTCCAAAAGGCCATTAAGGAAAGATGGATTTCAGGAACTGGATAATAGAAGCTTCACTCTTGTAATAGTGATGTATGTGGGATTGCTGGACAACTTGAATTGGATACAACTGTTCCATAAGAATAATACAATGTAATGCATAAGTATTTAGATATTAACCTTTAACCAAACTCCACGTAACCGGTAATGTTATCACTGCCTTAGGAACTAAATCTTAAAACGGAATATAATGACCCTGTGGCATCAATATATCTAAATGCCAGACTTGGAAGATTCGGGTGCAGACATAAATGAGACAGGGGGAAATGAGATGGGATACGATGGTACAGGTAAAATTCCATAAAATAACAATAGATGATAAAATGATCATACATCCGATATGTTTCACATGGATTTTCCCAGGGAAGCAGGCCAAGTCTCTATTTATCACGCCCTATGCCACAAATACTGGCGTTTTCTTCCTGCGTTAATGACCTTCATTTTCAGTTGGAGGAAACGGTCAGAGCAGGAGACACTCTTTCTACTTATTACCCTGGCCCTTAATCCAACCCAAAAAGTCGCAGGGATGAAAGTCGAGCGTGTTGCCTCTCAACCAACTGCGCATGTTAGTAGATGGGTAAACAAAAGTAAAACCTACACTCCGAAACGAATCCTGGCAGTACAGTCTGCTCTTGATACGAAAAATTTAGGACACTTCTTGTTTTTAACTCATAAAATCGTTTGTCATCCCTGTCCCAGGCGCACCCATTTAGTCACCCGTCTTCCGTAAGTTTAAAACATGCACTAAGCTGTATCTTCCGGATATACCATTTGTCTTCTTACTGATTAGGTTGCGTTTGTCTATCCAATGCTCCTGTCTGCATCAAAGGCTCAAAAACTGTACAGGTTAGTTGGTACAGTCGTGGTGTGTATTCTGTACTGGATGACTACGGGCACTTGAACAAGAAAATAATATATAAGGAACCTATATATTATGAACATCTATTGATCAACAATATTACAAATTCATATAAAACCTTAAACACCAATACAACGTATCTCCAGGTCTAACTGATACACGTATAAATGGGTTAAATCATGAACGTTCACTCCAGATTACAGAACTGAATTAGAATGTCCAATCAGGAAAAGCAACTTGAGACCATGGCTTGATCTACTGTGCAAAGATCATTGCAATTCATTCTCTTGCTTGTTAGATGAAACTCGAAATTTGAAAGGCGTTGCAACTTATTCTTTTTTGTGTAAAAAGGAAACTGGAAATTTGATAGGCCACTTTGACACTGCAGGAAAAAGCCACAAATTCGCCTTTTCGGAGAACTAGGGTCTCTGATTGGGTTCAGCATTTCTGGTGGAAGCCATATACTACATTGATATATGCTACATTTGCATGATAATATAAAGATTTGTATCACTTCGAGATCCTCAAAAAAACCTAAGAATCAACGATAGAAAAATTCCGCGCAGATAAAATAATGTTAAAGGTTGCTGATCGTTTTTCACTGGTATGAAGTTATCACATGAGAGGTGACCGTAATTATCAGTAACCATGAAACATTTTCAATTCTGTACCTATCCAGCGGGATATATACCCGAGGCTCTCGGCACCAGCGCCAAAGAGTGAGAACCTAACAACGTAAATATCCGTACCAAGGCCATTTTCAAAACATGAATAGTGCCTAGGTTCTTCCATGTAGGCAAATACACACGCGTTTTATTGTAAAGCAACAGTGTTTATGTTGCATCTGATGCTATTCCTCATTTGGAGATATCGGGCTCAAAATGGGGTTCAACGGAAGGAAATCCGATAATAATGGGCTATTTTTATTTGTCAAATTGGTACCAGCTAATCTTCTTGATAATGTGTTTGATTAAAGTGTGTGAATTTGTCCGACACTTTTCTGTGACACTGTTATACATAGAAACTCCAAACTTGGCATGATTGTACCTCCATACAAGGAGTTGGGCCTTTTTATACAGAGGAATGAGGATGTTTAAAATTATGCAAATATGGGGCATTTGAAATTTTAAATCTTGAATATCTTCAAAACTATTACAGATAGAGATGCCACTTCAACTTCTACTAGGGGGTTATTGACCATTGCGCATCTAATAAATCTATCTAAAAAGTTGTTGCAATTAAAATTATGCTAATTAGCAGCATTTGAAATTTGTATCATAGCTACAGGTCATTTCAACTTGTTCAAGGGAGTTATTGACCATTGCACATGTAATGAATCTGAAACAAAAGTCTTAGCAACTCAAATCATGCTAATTAGCAGTATTCGAAATTTTCAATCTTAAATGTCTTCAACACTATAATAGATTGAGATATCATTCCAACTTCTACTAGGGGGTTTGTTGACCATTGTGCACCTGATGAATTAAAAACAAAAGTTATCACAATTTAAATTATGCGAAGTAACACCATTGGAAAGTTTAAATCTTGAATAACTTCAAATCTATAATAGATTGAGATGTCATTGCAACTTCTACTACTGTGTTGTGGATTAGTTGTACATTGCCACACCAATATGCTTTGAAGACACACACACTGATTTGGTATGCAGCAAATCATCTTTTCTAGTTATGATGTATGTTTTCACGTACAACTACATCTTGCTTGACTATGCTCCCTTAATTAATATTTGGATTGGTTCATAATGTCCAGAATACCGGTATATGATTTGGCTGTTGGTAAATTGCATTGTTTATCGTAAACAAAAAAATGGTGGTTGCTGCTGCCTATATTACGAATAGTCCCAGGTGATGAGATTGCCTTATTACCAAATGTCGTCTGAAACGCAGACTCTGAATGGATTTGAATCTAAAATGTAGTTGGTCCATTTCCGGGTGGAAGAGCAGGGCTGAGGTAATTGTGATGACTGTCTTTAGCTGCTTTATGTCACGGCATGCAAACATCAATATGAGTAGGGTCATAATTACAGCGTATGTGTGGCAAAGCAATTATTGTGTAAGCGTATGTTGTGAGAAAAATATGGATGTGCCGATAATATTGCCTGACCAGGGCGGCTGAGGACTATTCAGCCCCTGAAGATTTGTCTGTACATGCAAACCGGCCGAGATTGGATTCTTGTAGTTCAGCTTGCATCGCGGGAAATGAAAGGGGAACGGTAAATTTAATGTATGTTGCAAATTAGGAGGTGACAGATTCCCTGACAGCATGCCATGGTACCAGTACATCTCGCTGACGCTGCACTTGGTCACACCTGGGAATGCGTCACCACCAAAATCTCTTCCCAGCAAGTTTGTTGTGTGGTACAGCTGAAGCCAACAAATGAATCCTGGTTAAAACCTGATATCTTACCAGCGCCAAATACTTGCATGATGATTCTTAAGGACACAAGCGAAGTAAAACCAGCTTTTGTAGGGCCATAGGTTGGCAGGAAAGGCTGCACCTAACCCGTATCAAACTGATTCAATGATACTCGACAGATAGAACCTGCACCTGTCAATTCTAAAGACGATGCCGTGGCATGTGGCGCCCCCTTTTGTTCTTTCTAGACTGCCATTACCATATCGTATATTGTTGTTAAAAGGAAGAACCAGCACACATGAGCAATAACCAACTAATGACTGGTGCTTACACCCATGAAATCCTCAATGCAGTTCACAGGAATGGCCGAGACATTATTGCTCTGTTTTAAATAATCAAAATGTCAATAATATCCGACTGTGGTTTTCAATGAGCTTGCCCTCGGACTGCCAATAGTTTTAAGAATAATTGACAAAATTGTCATTTCGCAATACACCTAGTTTATTTACTTTGGGCTCTGATCAATTTGTTTTTTTAAAAACACTTTGACTGTGGTAATGCAACTTTTATGGCACACTGACTATGCAGCTTGTAGCTTGAGCTGAATACACGGAAGGTCTGTTCCAATTCTCACTGAACACCCACAGAACAACCCAGATAAAAAGGCCAAAATAAAGAAATAAAAAGCACCCCCAACAAAAAAGAGAAAAAAAAGTAAACAAACACCTCCATATGTTAACAAAAATGACAGTGGCACACAATTGATATAAAGGTAAACAGGTGGTCATTGTATTTTTACTCATACAATCGCCATAATATCACCACATTGCTATAAGGAGTACACCCAAAGGGCGGGGGCCAATGGATTTTCGGGTTGTCCTGCTCCCTCCACCCAACCCCGTGGTTCCATCTGTCCACCATTTGTTTGTGAACATGATATCTTAAGACCTCCTGGCCACCTGAAACTCACATTTGCCTCATTTGTACCATTGACACCATCTCTTGAATATATTGTAGTGACCTTGACCTCATTTTGAAGGTTACAGGAGCCATGTATATGCAATGGTGGACCCATCGGTCAATGCTTCGCATTCCAGTGCCCCTTGTTCAGACAGAACCCATCTATGTCTTTATCAGCAGCATAAGTACTAATATCATTGTATATTAAAACTCGTCATGGCTTAATCATAGTTACCAGAACGTGCTAATTGATTTCTTATAATTTCTTCTTTGAGACTTCTCAGACGCAGCCCTGTCAAGTAATCTTTGAAACGTACACAGGAAATAAAGTAATCTTTAAGACGTACACAGGCAATAAACTTTCTCAAGAGAAATTAGGATGTGTATGTGTCAATTTTAGCTGTATAATTGTTCAAATAACTCATTTGCGATGTTGAGTCTCATGTAATGTAACTCAATATTAATTTAACACACACTAAAGGTTAAAAAGGCACTGGAACTTGAGGAGGATGGGACCATGTAGCTCGTCTAAAGTGGAGCATAAACTAAGATTCAAGCTTACCAGTTAATCCTTGTCTAAACATAACCTAATCTGAAATGTTATAATACTGATCTGGTAACATGATTAATAACAAGCTGGATCTACAATTTGAGAAAGACAAATAACAAGACGTCAACAGGTCAACAACTTTTTGCATGTTCTCTTTGTTGAAGCCGTGCCGTGGAACACCACAGACTAGAAGCATATGGCTCAGGTATATCCTTACAAACACTTTTTTTGTGAAAGGCAAAATTAAGATCAATGCAGACAATAGTTAAAACTATCTGCTCTTGTTGACTAGGGTGAGCAGTGCAGAGTTCATACCTTGACAAGCGTTGAATTCTAAACAACACAACGGACATGGGCACGTCTCTGTTGTGCTGCTTGACAAATATTTTAGGTTGAAAATATCTGATGAATCACATAAACCATTGATAAAGTGTCCCTTATATTACTTTTCAATGAAAAGATGGAAAAGCGAGGTTTTAGCAATAATGTCATGGTATCTTCAAGGAAAAGAGGATTTGCACACATACATTGTAATGTACTGCTGTGTTCACGTTTACGTTCCCTTGCCCATCACGCAGAAAAAATTGCGTGCTTGTTAATCCGACAGCTTCCTCTGCACACACTCCTGCGCTTGTTAATCCGACAGATTCCTGTGTACACACTCCTGCTTGTTAATCCGACAGGTTCCTGTGCACACACTCCTGCGCTTGTTAATCCGACAGCCTCCTGTGCACACTTTCCTGGTGTGTCAAAATCCATATTTTTGCATCTTCTTATGGTGTGCCCCCATTAGATATATTAACAGAAACGGGAGATGATAACAGCCATATTGGGAAGAAAATAAAGGGAGTCACAATTAAATTTTACTCATTCAGGTGTGAATACTTATGTTTGTACGTGTTCCTGTTGTCACTGCCATCAAAGAGAAACAGACAAATAAATTGTAAGGGTCACTACACTCTCGGGAATCGGCACGAGAATAGAAAATTTGGAATTCATTAATCACATCTCGATTAAAAACTGGGTGTGGCTATCCTAAGATAAAATATACTTTGAAATACACAAAAACTGTAGTCTACAGTATATTAGTCTCAGGTGTTTTACTGTTTGTCTTGTCCCCGTATTTTCGTTGTCTTCATGTATGTCTTTGTTACGGCACTGTCTTGTGTTACGTAAAGTATATCTTATATATATATATTTACCTTTATGTATCTACATTTCCTTTTTATTTTCGAGAGGGGTAAGTACAGGTCTTGCCTTCCCAACAGTCGCATTGTCAATGTAAATGTGTAAACCAAATACGCAAAATAACTTCGATTGTCCTTGACCTACATATTGGCTGCGTGCAAAGTGGGTGTAGTAAACATAATATATAGAATCTATAACTCTGAGTAGGATTTTGGAAAATATGTGCATATATCAAAACACGACACAGATCAATGAACTTGCCAATTTTATGGTGGGAACTTGGTGTATTTGTTTAACACGCCAAATTCGTGCCGGTGAGACGCTAAGCTGGAGACTTTAGATCAAATCTCAGCGGGAACAGAAAAATTTATTTGCGACATTTCTTGGTGATGATATTTACAGATAATATGGAACAGTAGGATGGATCTGGTACTCTCTCTCTCTCTCTCTCTCTCTCTCTCTCTCTCTCTCTCTCTCTCTCTCTCTCTCTATATATATATATATATATATATTGGTATTAATCTTTCAGTGCTAACTGCGACAAAAGTCGATCCACTTAAAATGAACATGTTCTGACTTATAATAAAGGTGACAGATTCATGTTCCCTGCAAAAAGACCTTTCGCTCAAGTACCAGCATTTCTAGAGTTGTATAGAATATAATAGGCCAGGTCAACAGCTTTCCTCGGTCCTCTTCGGGTGCATTGCACTCAAAGCGTGCCCATGAAAGCTGTTGACTCAGTAAAAAATGTGGCACAGTAAAAATGTGGCACTGAAAGAATTAAAAGCGACATGCAGAAGCGGCCAAATAAATATATGCAGAAAGTAAGGCAGATACTTGACATTTTTCGCAAACGGTCAAGCGTGTAACACAAGTACAGGACACGGGTGCCAACTCTCATGCGAATAATGCAGTTTCATCAGTTCTGTTCATTTGCGCTATGCATGATATGGCCATATGCATTTGATTACTTGATATTTATGAGAATGTCTGCAATGGTCGTTAAAATGCATAAATATGTATATCATATTGTGCCACATGATGTTTCTACTATTTGAATCTTAACAAGTATATTTTCATGGTTGTATACATCAGTTTAGCGTTGTAACGACATCTTTTCTGAGGAAAGTACTGTATTTATAAGATGGGACCTGTATAATTATATATATATATATATATATATATATATATATATATATATATATATATATATATATATATATATATATATATGTCAGAAACATACTCGTTTTCTTTTAAAATTTACATGTTAGAAGTCTGACTTAAATATTAAGAAGATAAGAGACGCTACCTGAGCTGGGCGCCTGGATGACGCTCCGAAACACATTCTGGTTATATCGCTTTCCATCCGTGATTGGGATTCAGCATCTATAGTCTGTTTCATGATTTACCAATTGAACATGTTTTGTTAACATTCAGAATTAATCATAATAGATGGATTGGTGATAGCTGGATGGATGGATGGATGGATGGATGGATGCATGGGTGGATGGGTGGATGAATGGATAGATGGACAGATAGACAGTCGGACAGACTGACGGACGGTCAGATAAATAAATAGATAGATAGATAGATAGATAGATAGATAGATAGATAGATAGATAGATAGATAGATAGATAGATAGATAGATAGATAGACATACAGTTTATTTATCCATTTCAATATTTGTTTGATAGCGATATTTTTTACGAGTCTTGGATTGATGCTACTGCAGTGTTACAAGATATTTGACTGTAGTAATAAATGTTCATGTTGTGTACAATTTCAGGTATTCAGCATCGTTGCCATCACCATCCTGAGTCTTGTTTTTCAGTGGCTGCGTCAAAACCAGGACAAGGAAAAGTTGGCAGGTATGCTATGCTGAAGCATGAACTAGTGAAAGAAAAAAAAAACAGGATACAAATCCAAATACACTCACCAGTGTGTTTAATTAAGTGTACTTTGGCTAGGCCGCTGAAAAACCCACCAGTCATCAAAATGCTTTTTGTTATTGTCAGCTTCTGCCATTTCGTCTACATCCCATTTTAGCCCAAAGAATGACCTTGCTAAGTTAGCAAGAAGGATCAATAAAACACTAATTAGGCGCCAAGTTTTCCTATGTTACGAAGAGAACGCGCAACTCGTGCTCAATGCTAATGTCTTATAATGACTTTTATTGTATCATTAGGTAAGAAGTCACGTCAGCTGTTGAATACGGATAAATGGCGTGGTCAGACACAAAATTCTATAAATAAATACGACATAGGTCTTCACTTCCTCCAAAATGTTACCACTGACGCAATGTGGCAGCAAGCATTGACCTCAGCACCGCAATGTTGTGCAACAGTAGAATGTGCCAATTAGTTTTACAAGTTTGATACTAATATTAGTGATTTGACAGCAATCAGTCGCATTTGGGTTGAAAATGTGATAATAGTTTGATACTATTATTAGTGATTTGACGGTAATCAGTCGCATTTGGGTTGAAAATGTGATAATACCAACGCATGTCAAATGTTAAATTTCATATACTTGCATGGTCTTTTTCAGTATTTCATTTCCAAAGCAAGCACAGAAGCTATAAAATGTGGATGAAAGGCACGAATAAAAAGAAATGTTATACACAACGAACCCGGATTTTCATTGTGTATGGAATTTGCACTTAGAACAGATAAAATAGACTCAACTTGACAAATCCCCCTTTTACAGGAAATCGAGCCATTGCAAACAAGTCTGACAATCAGTTTGAATTTATAACTTTTCTGTTCTCAGCTTCGTTATGGCATTACAGAGCAATCATTTACGTGGGCTTTACAGTGTATTCAATATGGATATTCACTTCGGTTATTTTGCTGGCAGCTGTAAGAACGGTAAGAGATTAAGACTTTGCTGAAGATTTATGGAGACCTTTCTCCCACGTCGTTACTTACCCGGGGTGTGTTTGTAGAGAGGGCAGGAGGGAATGGATTCCATGAAATAATGACAGCGACAAAGCCCACTATAGTTTCTTCACTAAATGGTCGGCTTTTATATCTCTCATTTGCGTAAATGATATACAATGGTCGACGTCTAGGTCTTTGATTTGCATAAATCGACATTAAATAGTCGACGTCAGAGTGTTTGATTTGATTAAATCCACATTAAATATTGGACATCCAAGTGTTGAATTTGCATAAATCGTCATTAAATGGCCTACCTGTTTCATTTGCATGCATCTTTGTCTTTAGTAGCAGCATGTCAATAGGAAACATTTTTAAACATAATGTCTTTTGACCACAAGGGACTAAAAATCCATATTTTTCGTAAAATATTTTCATTGCTGTTGAATGTTATAGCCGTGGATTAGAGCATAAAAACTGCTTTACTGATGAGCATAGAAAGCAAATGTCCTTGGGTCACCATAGAGGGTCGCACAAATTTTGTAGATGAAGACTTTGGAATTTGAAGTGAAGGCCATACAAAAAGTATATGATATCAGTAAATTATTCAGGAATATTTACAAGTGACCAACAATATTGCAATCCCACTTACATTCATCGACACGGACTATCAGGCAGATCTTCAGATTTTATCACCAGATAAAACGTGAGGACTGTTCGTACGCTTTGTGGCAGAATGTTGCCATTGTTATGGGATTCATTAATGTAGAAGATCTTCATAGATTCAGAAACATATATTTTGCCTGTTGCTACGCATTGATGAAAGAGAATAAAATACTTTTATTTCACTTCAGACACACATGTTGGTTTCTGATTTTTTAGAGAAAGAAAATAAAGCAAGGCTCTGTAGCAAGCAAATAGTAGAATGCAACATTTGTAAGATGAGCAATCACTTATATTTTGCGTTTTATGTGCAGTAGATCTGGTTTTGGACCACGTGTGGATGCCGTGAGTTAAAGCGTTAGCTCGAAAATACGATAAAAATGCTTGTTGGTCGGTATTTGTACATACTTTAATCCTGATCTTTCTGCATGACATTGTAGGGAAAGTACATGCTGCTGTTGCCATGGATACTTTATACAGTTCTTGTCACTCTGCTGACCGGATGTGGCGTCATCAATATGATCATTGCCGTAGGTGAGTTATGCCATATTTTCAACAGTAATTATAAACAGACCATGTGACTTGGTCGATATGTGTACGTACACTATATTGTTCAACCATATATTTCATTATCTTGGTTGAATCTAGTTCTTCCCATGAATCCTGTTTGTTACCAATTATATAAAAACCCGCCGGTACTTGGACCTGTATCCACTGTCGGGGTTACCTTCTTTACTAAGCTCCAACTTTGATGCAGCGGGGCGCTTGGCACGTCCTCGCAGTGCTACTACTTAATTCATAGCTTGGGGGCGACCTTAGTATCTGATACAATATTCCTATTCTTAGGCCCACCGTCGCCAACAACTGGTGATTTCAAGGTATTGTATTTACATAGTAAGGTAATACTCACACTGGAGAAGTCCCATCATGCATTTTACATAACATTTCTTCGACAAAGTGATCTTCCGTTAAGAATAATGACACACATATTTAGGATACTACTCCTTCAAAAATCCAATCTTGACTTGCCCACGGACTTGGTTGACGTTTTAAAAACTGTGGATACCGCACCCAGTGGTTAGTAAATGAGGGTAGTATTGGGACGATCTTGGGGGTGGGGGCCGGGTGTCACAAATGAAACAAAAAGTTCATATTTTGTAGATATTTCAGAGCATCAGTAATGATATGATATATGCTGTGGCCGCGATTCACTTTGATATCCAACTGTCCCGCTGTGCATTGTGCCATGTTTAAAATGGTGCATGATTTGCCGGCTGGAGGCATCCTGTCGCATTAGGATTTGTAACTAAACATGATAACTGGTTTTGACACAACCGAGCGGGCAGATTAAAGTTAAGACAGTAAGCCATGTTTAACGACCATTTGCCTTGGTAGCTCGGAGAACATACACCTGAAACATAGTGAAATGTTACGATAACGATCGATGAGCAGCCTGGGCCTGATGCTTTATTTGAACTTTGTATTGCTATGTTGTTTCCCCGGTCCAAACTCCGAAGTTAACCCATCAGACAAGTTTATCTGAGATGCTGTGTTTGAGTTGACTTTACTGCATAAATAACGGCACACGACTGCCACTTTCTTAATGAAATCTTTTGACCGAGGCTATGCTGTTTAACTGAACAACCCTGGCTATGCAGCTATGCTCTTTCCCCGGCCCAAGTCCACACAAGACTAGTTGAAATTTGAATTAAAATGCTGTGTTTGAGTTGACTTTACTGCAAAATAACGGCACAAGACGGCCACTTTCTCGATAAAATCTTTCAGGGCCGATCAATTTTTATTAGGTAAGGTGGCTTGAAACTATTTTATTTTATTTTATTTTATTTTATTTTATAATGTTTCCAAAAAATTATTTACGGTCGGAACTCGGACCTTTTCTGTTGGGTCGGTCGGGTTACCGGAACCTTACATATATTTTGTGTTAGGCCTTAAGTAACTTGGACATTTGTTGAAACATGGTTAAAATGGATGGTCTTTTCCTTTTTACACATAACCTCTTTTGGCATCAGTTTAATTTGTTACCTGGGCACAGTCAGAGGGACTTGTTAAAGTACAAAAATACCATTTTTTGATTTGTAAATGTCTACATGATACCTCAAGGTGCATATGTTTGTTAGTTACGTTACGCTACAGTATCGTAATATTACGTGCCTGTTGCAGCTCAGCAGGGCGACCTGGGAGAGTGGATGGACAACACCGGGCTTGCAGTGGGGCAGTTTCTCGCCATTTTTATGTTCCTTCTAAACGTACGTCTTATCTATCAAATAATTCACTTACCCGTGTGCAATAATTTGATATGGATTTAGTTTGAATTAATTCTTTCAGTTTACGGATATGCGGCAGATGTCGCTTTTCTTGTGACTCTACATCTGTATAGGCAAGGAAGCCATGGGAAAGCAAGTGATAAAGTCTAAAAATGTATACTGCTCTTGTCCCCATTTTGCTAGGCAACAGAACTATGCCTCCACCATGACGAGGGCACTCACAGTAATCATGTTACTTAAATACCTAGATATATTACATTTTCTGCCTTACAAATAAAAATTTCTAAATATGTCGAGGATACTGTATTTTGATACCAAGTGAATGACTTCTCTAAATCATTCTGCTCTCTCAGACTGCTGCTTTCATCAAACCAATATATTTTGCCCAGCGTATAACATGAACCTGCCCTCCTTCCTGTCAGGTTCCTTCCAGTAGGACAGAGGGCAGCACATATTCTCAGTTACATATAAAGACCTCCTATAAAAGGGTGACGTCTATAGGCTGTTGAGTCCGATTGGTTTAAACACCCTGACGCCTGATCACCTTGAACATCGCTTTCTTGACGAGACAAGATTACAAGGAACTGTCCACGACACATTTCATAAAGTTTGCGTATAATTTGAACATGAGACAGTCAGGGGTGCAAGTATATACCTGACACTTGTATACGAGACGTCACACATGGTGCTTATATATAGACCCAAGCACATAATCTTAATATACTGGTAGACCATCTAATTGTTCATGCTGTGTATAACATGCCACATGTGTGGCCGTTTATTATCTTGTTGGACCCTATTCAAAATCAGATTCACTGATTAAGGATTTCCAGACTGAATATCTCTTATTTCATTGTCATCACTACTGTAATACTGTAGTTATACTAAGACTTTAACTAAAAGCGTTTGAGCCACCACTTAATAAAAGGAATTCTCAAAGAGTAATAGAATATGTTCTTCAGGGTAATATGGTGAGTGTAAATGTTAGGTTGTGAAACAACAGAAATGAAGACAAAGGACAAGAGAAAAAGTACTTGAGCTTCATTTTCACCGCTTGTGTAATAACACTGGGAAGCTTGTGTGATCTGACTGACATTGCCATTGAAGCATACAACTGACATAACATTTACCATTACAAGACTTAACAGAAAGACAAATATCGGACTGTTATATGGACATAATTATTCTCTGATACTATTCAGTGAAGAGAAGTGTGAGTTATGTACTGCAAAGCAATTTACAAATTAGGTTTAGTAAGGAAAGCAGCGCAGGTTTTTAGTACAATTATTCTATACTTACTCAGAGTGATTGCGGCCGGGTAACGAGGCACTTACCACAGAAAACAAGGAAGTTTCACAATAAATGTTGCCAATATTTTGGAGTTAAACCAGAACACTCGCTGGAGGAGTGTGAATGTTTATCTCTGTGTGAACCGGGTTGTCTTATTTCTTAACAGTTGTTTGTGAGATTTTGGACCTACTTTTTAATTAGTCGGCTCTTTGTGACTCTTTATTTTTCCCTTACAGATTTATGCCCTGATCTGTGTGGTCTCGTATTTCAAGGAACTCAGACTTAATCAAATCCAAGAGGTAAGAAGTAACAACTGCTTTTAAAAATTCCAAATTACACTGTGTCATGACATCACTTTCTATGAGCGACTGTAGTCACATAGTCATCAAATGTCATTGAATTTACACAAGTTGAACAGGCTTATGGTATCTGTGACGTGGATTTCTTGGAGAATTTGTCCAAATCCCCAATGTTTTTATTGCAGAATATGCTATTATTTATTTCGATTTCTGATTAGTACCTAAAGAAGAAGGAAATGAAATAGTGAAAAAGTTAGCACCGACAATATGATTCACATGTAAGATATATAGATTTGTCATGCTGCATAAATTCCACTTGGCATTCAAAATTTGAAGAAGCACAGTCTGAATCTGGAATGAGCATTTGCTTTAAGAACAAACTTATATTTCTTGTCTATATAATCATCAATCGAAATCTGAAATGAACATTTATATTATGAATACATTTATCTCCACTTCGCGAATCGGAAACTGGATAGGTAGCAATCAATTATGCTTGATTATTGAAATCTCAAATTTTCCGAATTCTCGTGTTGAAATCGGCTTATCCCGTGTGTTTCTATATCATATTATTAGATGTGTTTTGTCAGTAAAAGACGGGTAGAGAGTATAGAAGTGGCATATAGTCTCAGGCACTTAGTTTATTGTACATAGACGTATAAAAATGGAGTAAAGCATGCCAGAATTTAAGGGAAACATGAAAAACGAAAAGTGACACACGGAATCCCATAATCAAGTATCCTGTCAACGTAAACAAGTCGTACAGTTTTATTGGAGAAGATTTTCTTGATCCAACTAATTGAGCATTATTTCTGATAAATTGTTCAATCCACTTAGATCGGAACAAATCACAACAAGCCCCCCCCCCTCAAAAAAAAAGGGGGGGGGGACCAGTTCACGTAAATGATCATAAATTATAAAAATAGCATCATTAACATTGTTATATACTATTTATGTGAACTTTCATGATTTTCATTCAGGTAGAGTCCAATGAAGTTGACATTTGGGCCAGTTATGGAATCATGTCAATATTATATTAGCACAACAACGTAGGTGAGGGCCGAATGATACATATAATATTGCTTTTATTCTTGAAGGAACGCAAGTCATGTCGGCGATCCTCCGTGCACAAACGCCAAGGTGAAGTGTGAGAAAAACCAGCGTTGTCGAGGGAATCCAGTAATCTGATGAGTCACTCGCACGTGCTCATGACCAGCCGGATAAATCAGTGAACAGCAAGCATTGTGTGCTACCAACCAAAAGATTCCATCTGGAGAAATGTCATTGGGATGCTGACGTCGGTTTGGTTCGAACAGGACGAGGTCCGTTGAATCATAGCCCCAAGATGGCGCAACTGTTGTCGAGATCCTGCAACAAACATCGCGCAGGTGTGACTGAGGGACCTTCCGTGTTTGAAGGCTTCCATGGCGGAAGTGTTCGCGGTACGCTCAGACACAACGCCTATAAGACCTCGATTGGTTATCAAGAAGAGGATGGTCCAGTCATGTGCTAAGGCCTGCTTGTATTGATTCGATCGTGCAATCACACGGATTTCATAGTATTATCCTTTGTAACGTAACAATTGCCTATTTATATAATGATTAAGCATTTACGTGCATTAAGTGACTTCGCGACATTTATAGCTTCGGGAACTAGTTGTTATTAGCGTGTATGTTATCAATAACCAAGCTTCCTACAGGAATTTTAACTCTGCAGGTAAATTTTAATACACCAGGTTCTATGTTTGATTTGTTAATGTTTTGCTTGATATACCTCGCAATTCAATAATACATGTACATACCAAGCAAGATATGTTGAAAATATATTGCTAAGAATTACATATTTCCAGAGGAAGCAGATTTTTATTAATGTGGCCTCGAGAGATGCCGATATGCGTGCAATAATTCTTTGGGATTACGCACACGTGTTTTTGTAGACATGTATTACAGATGAAAACTCGTTGCTCTTTCTTTTACAAGATTGCGGCTCTATCGTTTTTCCAGTGATTATCGATCAAAACGATTCCATTTTCACAACGAGATCAAGTAAACGGAAAAGCGTGAATTGTGGTAAAACAACTCTTGTGTCTGACAGTTCAACATATCGCAATACTTAACTGATGTAAAA
>OZ026614.1:17397456-17431456 GCA_964020975.1 Hermodice carunculata
TGGTAAATCTGTGTGCAAATCATTTCATTAAATCATGTGGACTGCCATCCCATCTGTATCACAAAGGATTCATAGGGTACAGCTGTAGCTGCACTGACCAAGATTAGCTTATGCATATATCGTTAATTAATGGGTTGCTGTCATATGTTTCTATACAAGGTCCTATGCTATTGTAATATTATAAGCTGTTGCAGCTGCGCTTCTCAACGAAGAGAGTGCGTCAGAGATGTAGTACATGTAGTCACCGTAGGTATGGTATAGGTGCATGTAAATTTTTTTGAACTATTTTGAGGGTGACTTAGCTTTCCTCAGTGTATCTCGATTTTTTTGTACAGATCTACAGAATGCACGGTGTTTCACGCCCTGCAGGATTCCCAACTCAGACCGCTTCGCCTTGTATGGCGAAAAGGCAAAGGGTTGGCAGTTAACCTACCCACTTGCGTCACATGAAGGGCACGGTGGCCCAGGTCTTTACCGCGAACTTCTTGCATTTCATTGACACCGTGTTACCCATATTAGCTTGTACATCCAGTTACGGCGTGCCACTAGTTTTTTGCAGTACTGGGTTGTACAGCCCCGTCCCTATGCGAGGTGGATGGAGTAAAGGAATGCCTACCATAAATAATACATCCTTTATAAATAGGCATATGATTTACCAAGCTACATATATGTACCTCGATGAAAGATTGTTGTTCCTCCTTGGTAAACGTCACTCATTGCTATATATGTCCAAGAACATGTCTTTATTGAAGTAGGACACGTGGACCTCACAACGTGTTTAAAAAGTGAATATAATTGGGTATTATAGGCAGAGGGTAAAGTTGTAGAATGGTATTTTGTGGATTGCTTCACACACATCATATATACATATAAATGTATATATTAATATATATATATATATATATATATATGCGTGTGTGTGTGTGTGTGTGTGTGTGTGTGTGTGTGTGTGTGTGTGTGAAGTGCAAAATTTATGTGCATCTTTGTTAAATGCGAAGCATTACGCATGAGTTTCAAAGGAATTCATTTTCTTTGAATTTCTTATTTGCATTTTCATGCAATACGTGATGCATGTCTTTAGTGGCTGAAGTATTTAATGTATTTGCTTTGAAAACCAAACCACGATGGTGCAATTTTAGAGACACTTGGGGATGAAATCCATATGGTTTTAATGAAAATGTCAGGAAAATTATAGTAAAAATGAAAACACACAAAAAGTGCAGATAGAAGACAAAACCAAAAAAGGTGGGGTCATTAAACATGAAATAGTATTCATATCAAGTTGGGAATATATATTAATATATTTTGATTCAAACCTGCGACAAAGCGACTTATTTAGAAGATGAATTTTAAAATGATGTACAGCTGATTTTAATTCAGAGTTTCTGGACTGAGCATTATGCCGCACATTTCATGTGATACGAATAAATAACATGTAAGTGCCAAAGAGCTGTCATAATCATCATTATTGCTTGATATAATTGTTCCATCATTGCATGTACAAGTCAGAGGTTCAAGCAGACTAAGGGATTTAAACATGGTTTTGAAAATGCAAGAATGCGGTGTCTCTGCAGTTGTCCATTTGCAACCAATCAGCTGTGTGGGCACGTTAGTTTATTTCAGAATTCATTGCTGTACTACTAAAGCGAGGGACATGTTGGTCAGGATGTTACCAGTGTGTTTCAACTTGCTTGATAATTATTTCCAAGCGGTTATCAAATTCAGTTTTAAGGATCCCATTCCACTAAAGTTACCTGAACATCATTAAAATTCAGAGTGATCAAGCTCCCTTGATCGAGGAACCAGCAAAACAACATGAACGAAAATGACGTCATGCACACGAGACATACTGGTTCCCTGATTAACACAAATTGTATGGCTGAATGATTGCGTTCGATACAAATTTGGAGTTGTAGGTATAGGGCAATGGGCAAGAATTGTGTAATCTGCTTAATACTTCTATGGCAGTATATCCAATTATACAAATACACAGTTATTATAATGCAAATTACATAAAAACAACCATATTAAAGTGTCGTAGAGAGAAAGTATCACAAAATAGGGCAAATATATCCAGGTAGTGCACACAAATTACGACACAAAGTTACTCATATGTAGTACAAACTTTGAATACGTGGAAGTATGCTGCAGCAGCACAAGTAAAACGAACAGAATGGTGCATTATCAATTATAAAATTAATAAATTGTTCACAGCAATGCAAAAACATCTTAAATGGACCGCAATGTTTTTCATTTCGTCTTGCAAGGGGCACAGTAGACCTAAATTTCCGGCGATACCAAACAGACAGGTGGCAGCTGTCAAAGTGGTGCAGCTATTACCGTTGCTGATATTTGTTTTTCCTTATACTACTACACTTCTAATCAATGATCCTCATCGCGTGCTTGGGTTTTCCTGTGCTGCTAAATTTTGATGTCAACGTAACGTGGTTGGATGGGGGTTACACTCGAGCAACCTTTTTAACTTTTTGAATTGCCTTCGATGAATCAAACGATGTCCACGGTAACATTACATGGGAACAATATTAGTTGGTGTTTTCTTGCTGTACATATATCATTATTGTTCACTACGGGTGCTTGTATGTTGTTGACGATTGCTTTGCATGCTCCAATATATGATTGGTTGCTTTGATTAAAGTGAGTACTTTAATGTATTGTACAGTCCTCGAATTCACTTGCTGCGTTGCGTGCCTTTCAGAAGATTTGGGTCAATTCTGAAGCCAGGGACAGTGCAAACCTTTATCTTGTACAGCGGCAGCAGAACATATTATTATTATTATTATTATTATTATTATTATTATTATTATTATTATTATTATTATTATTATTATTATTATTATTATTATTATTATTATTAATGTAAAAAGCTCTTGCAAAGTCGACCTAAATGTTTACTTTCGATGGCTGCAAAGTAGACTATGACTACTTGTAATTTGGATCGAGGGGTAACTTAAAGTGAAGATCATACATTGACTCTTACAATCTTATTATAATGAACATCAGATATTTGGGGTTTTCTATAGAAATGTTTCCGTTAATGACGCAGTAAGCGACCAATGATGTGTTAGGTCGGCTTGGTACTTGTCCCTTACATTTGTTATGAGACTTTTTTGCTGTTTCTTTCAAAAAGACCATTGGAGTGGGCAAAGATCGCTCTCTGAAATCGCACAAAAACGATAAACAAGGCAAGTGTATCTTAAGATACTGCTGAATTGTGACAACTGCTATCTTTTAATAAGACAATGGAAGACGTAAATTTGCAGTGCCATGGGGATTCGTTTGATAAAGAGTTGTACTGAACTTACCTTTACACGTGTGTCGAAAGAGATCTTTGACACATTTCTTCACATGCTTTGGCTTTCCATATTCCCGCTTTCACAAAATACTCGTACAGTGAATCCAAAAAAACGTGACCAACATTAACGCTTCTCTGCTAAGCAGAATGAAGGTTGCTTTTTCCTGGAAACAAAAGAAGGGCCAAATATGTGCTGATATGTTATGTACTCTGTTTTAGTTTGATTAGCTTATTGTATCAACATTCCCTTTGATTGCGGGCAATATCACCTGAATATTCCGTTTATGTTTCATTGCCGTTCTTCTGTGTCTGTAATTAGGGTAGTATTAACCATGCTGACAAATAAACGATAACGAAGCACTGGTCTGTGTTGTTATAAGTGACGTACTATTTGGACAGAATATCGAGAAGATGGTCGTGTGTATCATTACCGAGCTCTTGTTAGTGATATTAACTACGGTGCCTCCTACCCATCATTCTCTCACCACTTTTGCTTGGAAACAATTATTATTTTCTCCAGTTTCCCATTTGAACCGGGAAAAACCTTAATAACTTTCTCAGAGGTATATCACGGGCTTATTGGCCATGAAAGCATTGACAAATCTCACTGCTCATGTAAAGTGTAAATATAGTATGCAAGTACAATACTATGCTGTTCATCATATAAACAAACAAAAAAAGGCAAACTAACCAAAAAAAAAAAAAAAAAAAAAAAAAAAAAACCAAAACAAAACAAAACAAAAACCAAACAAACAAAAAAAAAATAATAAAGAAAAAACAAGAAAACACCCCCCCCCCCTAAATGCCCGGCCTTGGCAATTAGGTTCGGGTTACCTGTATGCATATTATAATAGAGATGTGTTCCTGTGTCATGTAAAATCAAGATGTGTCCCTGTATCATTTAAAAGTAGGTAGTTCAGTGGTTTAGGAGCGAAGCCTTTTCATGATCCCCCACCTAATACATTATTTTGGAAAATAAAAATATCGTTGAATTGTGACTTACTACTTGAATTTGGCAAAGACGCATCCCCACGCCAACGGTTTTGTGAAAACTCTAAATACATGTATTGCACAAGTGTTAATAAATAGAGCATAAGAAGCAAATAATAATGTAATTGATAATTAATTTAAAGTTTTGCCCACAAATTAGGAAATGACAATATTTGCTTCGTAATGACAAAGTTAATGTACATTTTCACCAAGTTTGAATAAAAATTCAATGAGCATTTTTTGGAGAAGATGAAAATCACCCCACCCCCAATTCATGACGTCAAAAAGATTAAAATTGAAATCCAATCAGAGCCACATTGTGAACAAAGAAATGATACTCTGTGATTTTCGAGAAAAAAAGTTTTCTTAAAGAATACTTACTTTCGCCCATACACCCAGTCTTTCGATGTAAACGTTGCATCAGATATTGATCATGCGCATTTTCGCTATAAAGACAAATATTTCACGCAAGAAGCCATCCAACGATATGGGTCTCCGGGTCAAGGTGAATTTATATGAAAGGAAAATAGCGTATGTCGACGATAAGACGACACTACACAGACAAGAGTCCCATGCCATCTTGGAAGTTTGAGTATAAAACACAGAGGAACGGGTTTTCATTTCTTCAAGGGTCAGAAATTTATAAGTTTTAGATCATCAATCTCATCAGAATGCACGTGACTTACATGGTCAATCATCGGGAACATTCACTTCTATTTGTACCTCTAAAAATCCTGTCATCTTTTATTGCTTTCTGCTCTCATTGTTAATGAGGGGCAACATGTGTGCTACTGCGTTAGTTGTATAGCGAACATACCTGGTTCTTCGCCTTATGATCGAACTTTCAAAGCATAAAAAGTTTGTTAAACTGTTTGAATGGCAGACGCTAAGAAGTTTACGTTAAGAATTGTACCTTTCCTGTGGTTAACATTCACTTTCTTTTTCCAAATTCGTCAATAGTGATTATTTTGACAAATGCTTTTTTTTTTATTCACGCAAGGCCCGGCTATTTTGGGATATATGCACCAAATGCCTAAAATCAGGAGAAGTCCCTCTGTGAGCGATATAGTAGACTACTTGGTCTGATAATGGACTGAAACAGCTGGGAAAAGTGACGTCTGGGAAACATCAACCAGAAATTCTAGGTTAATGCAAAAACTACCCTTGTTTACATTTTAGTTATAAATACATAACGCACAGCACCTAAATCAAGTTATACAGCTCTGGTAGTAATATTGAAGCTGTTGCTGGACGTTGATTTTGTTTTTGTAAATATCTCACGCTTCTAGCATTTTCTTCATTGACGCCAATAAAGCAATTCAATTTTGCTTTTGTCCGTAAAGATAGTAGAGTTCCATTGTGCAGGGATGCACAAAAAAATCACCATATGCATGCTGTAGCTCAAGTAGGGAATGATGTAAAACTGTTACGCTTTAATAGTACAGGATCCTGTCAGCGTGGGATTTTGTATCCTATTAATCAAGCAGGAGACTGGCCGCTGTGGCCGCACCACCGCCAATGAATGTGATGTAATATATTTCATCTGTTGACAAGACACCTAACTGCTTCCATTTTTGTAACCCCTGCACGCACAGACTTGTAAAAAGCCTTCACTTACCAACTTCACACCAAAGTTTACACAATAACGGTATGAGCTTGCCCAGTCAGTAGTTCCTACCACTGCGAAGCTATTTTATCATACTTTATATCCTTTCAACCAATTCTAGATGACGGTGGCTCGTTTTGGATGTATAAAGATATACAACTGTGTTCGATTTGGGGGCACCTTTGGTGGTTTTAGTAAGGATATTGAATGCACAGTGTCCAGTATATGGCTCTACAGATTTTTAAACTTGCCCCAAGCACGTTGTCGATCCATTATGGGTGGTCGAATTGCTCTCCATGCAGCCATGGTGGCTACATCCTGAAGGATAACAGATGAGCGAGGCATTGCTGTTTGAAAACTTTGGCTTAAGGAGGAAAAGGACAGGCTATTCAACTGGAGCAGTCAAGGCGCCCTTTTTCTATCAAACACATCACCCCCAACGAAAAGAACATAAATAGATAAATAAATAAATAAATAAATAAATAAAAAAATAAACAAACAAACAAGTAAATAAATAAATAAATAAATAAATAAATAAATAAATAAATAAATAAATAAATAAATAAATAAATATTTCATTGCCCCCCGCCCTCTTTTTTTCTGGCCATACAATATAAAGGGCTCTGGGGTATTCCGGTGCCAATTCATATCGACGAAAAATACGACAATGATGTTTGGTTGTCATTGTTATTGAAAAGCCTAAAATTATGATTTCTTCCTGCATGCTAGGACTGTAGAGCTTTATGAGGACAATGCTGTCTCGCCCGAGTGTGTCGTTGCCATCATGTCTGGCTAACCCGCCGTGGCTGCATCAAATTACCTGCAGTACAGGAATCGGGTCATTTTATTCGACCATTGTTTTCTACATATTTCAACCATAAGTTATAAAGATATTGGTTTGGAGACTCGCATTAACACATGCAAACCGCTATCATGCGAGGCACCATGAAGAGAAGCAAAAGTGAATATGTACCATTTTAACCAGCCAAAATAGAAATTAGATTAATTATGGCAAAGTTTCAAAATTATGTCGAAAAATTACCCCCCCCACACACACACAAAAAAACTATGGCATCACGCAGAATGACTGTTTTACAAATACAATTATTATTTTACTCTAGAAGTAGAGACAGGAACTTATGCAGAGGTATTACAAACATAGTCAGAATTTTGACTAACATTATTGTAGGAATTGATAAAATATCATTTTGTATACAAAGAGGAACCTTTGTGACTATATACCTTATCTTTATTCAGATTAGTAGTGTCGTTTGATGGCATTGCGGTTTGAAAACATTGGCTTCAGGATGAAAAGGACAGATACAGTCTCTGCAGTAAGTCACAACGACTTCCCTCCTGTGCTGAGCAACGCCTAATACAATCCACGCGATAGAGCCCGGAATCTGCATTCCATCATGTCATATTGTTATGGAACATCCAACGCCAAGGTGATTTAACTCGACGGCGTCATTTGCATTCGTTAAGCTCTCCGAAGACGGCATCGGCGTCGAAGAAATTTTTTCGCATGAGAAAATGAACTGCAACAATTGTAATCGCCATGTAGAATAGTTGTTTCATTAATTTAATGTCTCATAATTCTGCACATCCGAACGTATTTGCCGGTAATTTGCGGAGAAAAAAAAGCGTAATGATACGATGAAGAAATACTCCGAAGGAAGATATGAAACCAAAACTACCCAAAGGTGGCTCTAAGTACGTGGACTGATATAATGATACTTGATACATAAATTATGTGTCAGGGATTCATACACAGGTAAAGAGTATATATGACATACATAGATACCATGTCTAAGCGCTAAAATAATTTTCAATTCGTCCACAAACTCTCACATTGGGGAAAAAACCCCCAACATAATCTAACATATATTGCAATATTACTCACTTATGAAACCCATTTAAAACTTCACTTGTATTTAGTGGCTAAAGCCTTTGTATATACGGGTGGATATTGGCCGAATTCAGTTGTTGGCCTTGTCCTACTGTTCATAATTCAGCACGTAGTTTTGACACAGTTACAGAAACATTTTGCAGCCATCCACCTTGTAATAAGAAGAAACATAAAAATCGTGTAATATTGTGTACCAAATTCTGTATCTGGGATATGAAAATATCATATTTTGTCACTGATCGAACAGAGGTTTTCGTAAAGGCTGGGGAGTCAACTTGAAATTACCACAAAATGTGCCATGGTTACACAAAGTACAATCTCAAATCAAGTGTTTCTACCCAGTAGATCTGCGGAAATATTGTTTTAAGTTAATCTTACTGATGTTGCCCTCTAACGGTTGAATCAAATGTAAATCTTAAGTACAGGTTTTGAGAAACAAGAACCAGAAATGCTTTAAAATTCTGTTCAATATTCCATCACTTATGTAGAAATCCAAAATCCCCAAAAAAGGATAAAAAAGAAAAATAATAAAAAAAGCAAACCTCGGGAACATATGGTAACAAATCTTTTGTAGGAATTTATGATCTCATTCTCCTAACATCAGATAACAAGGATGCTTCGTTGGGCCTCCAGTGGTGAAAACCCCAAGCTCATAGGAATCAGATATTTGATATCTTAGAAATTGCGTGATTATACTTGAATTTATAGGGGAGTGTCAATAATTCCATGTAAATTGTGCATATAATTCGTACAGCAGCGCAAAACAATTATGTTTTAGTTTAAAGAGGTTTAATTGTAAGATGATATATTAGCCTTTACTTCTGAAGTAGTCTTTTCTGAGTGAGGATATTTCGTCTTCGCTCGCAATAATGTCTGTGATAAAAACACATGACCATCTGCATTGCTTTTGTGATTACAACAACCCATACTTTTCATCATATTGATATACCGAATCTGTAATTGCCAGCATATTCGTAAATAATAGTTTTGGTGTGTGAATGTGCGCTACTGGTGTGCCAGAATGACAGTAATTTCAGAGGTTACAAGAAGATCTGCGATTTTTGTTATTAATTTCCAAACACAATCCAAAATTTTTAAAGAATGTGAATAACTTGCAATATCACATTTGTTCCAGAACGTTTAAATTTTAGTCACACGGTAGCATTTGACATTTCGAGAACTCATGCTGTAGTCATAGAGAAAGTATTGAATTTTGTGTGATGCCACTGGTTCATTTTTCTTCTGTGGATTCTTTGTCTGTATCGGAAGCCGTTGTGTTGATTTCTAGCATCATCGCTAGCGCAGCAAGTCTGTTGTGCTACGTGTACAATGAGAACATCAGTAAGTAAGTGATTAAATAAATAAATAAATAAATGAATGAATGAATGAATGAATGAACGAACGAACTGACGGACGAACAAACAAAGAAACAAAAAACAAACAAACAAATAAATAACTAACTAACTAACTAACTAACTAACTAACTAACTAACTAACTAACTAACTAACTAACTAACTAAATAAATAAATAAATAAATAAATAAATAAACAGAAAGAAAGAAAACGAAAAAACAAAAATGATAATAATAAATCAGATGCAACCCATTTTTACATTAACCCCAAAACCCAAAAGAAGTTTGAATTCATATTGGTTTTGATGGAGCAAGCCGTGTACATTAAAGATTATGTCAGGTATATATGTGGTTATATTTTACGCGTTCGCCCTCATGAATTTTTGTCACTACTGAAATGTTCTGTTTTGGATTATTTCTAATCCGGAGTGCATGCCTGCCATGTGAAGCGCACCAGACTTACAATTGATGTGCGGGCCAACTGATGTGAGCATTGCATAGCGCTGTGAAGTGACATTCTCCCAAATTGGAAGCATATATGTGGTAACAACAAAAGATTGGTTTAAAAGTATTTTATTCGAAAAAATGGCTAACTGGTTCACTAGTTTATATGAAAGCCTCTTGTACATATATGTAGGGGACAACATGGAAATTTCGAAACACCAATACACAGATAGCTATCATAACTATAATTAGGAACACAAAGGAAAGAATGAAATGATGTGTGAGCAGAATAAACTTAACCAAATTCCAGCACTAAATAATATCTTAAACATCCAAGAAAGCGAAAGATATTTATGAACAAAATTTCAAGAGCACATGGCTGTTAGCCTACTATGTAACCACTTGGCCAATGCAGTTCGAATAATGGTTTTGATACATTACAGACATTTTCTCCATTAATTATGAAATGAAGATCCTGTTTTTCAAAATGTTAACACCTGTATAACCAAAACATGTGAAATTAATAAAGGTGTCACATGGGCCACTTAAACAGCGAACGCTGCATCGGTCCGGAGAAAAAAATAGTGGCGTTAACGATGGGTTGTATGCCTAAGATGGCTGTAAGTTGTTTCGTGCAATTTGCATAGGCACCCCCCTCCAAACGAGAATCTGACCAGCACTTTAGGGGGAAAAAGTCGAACATGTGGAAACGTCTATGGATAAAAACAGACGGACGAAAACACCATAAGATGAACTCAGTTGTGTCATTGAAAAGTCAGTTGAGTAAAAGTCGAAACCGAGGCCATATAGGCCACACACAAAAATTAGACAACCCTCTGTCAGTACTTCTTTAGGCCTCATATATGTGATTTTGCGATATAGACTACCTAAATGATGTACAACGTCTACTTTGCTAGCAATACCAAAATTGTCTGGAATTACTTTGAAAGCTCTGAAACGTACACATGCATAGCTTTTCGTGACATTCTTCTATTTTCGGCGACGAATCTACCTACCAACTCACTACAATTATTTGCCGAGCAATTTATATTCTAAATAGGAACAGTACTTAAGTGGCAAAATGTTTTGCTCGCGAGCCCTTATGTGCGAATGCCATTTTGTGCTAGGGAACACGTTGCTTTTTCCTCAGACAGAAATTAAAAGAGGGTCCTGCTTTTAGAATTTGACCTCAGCTGACTTGTGAGTAAGCTGAAGCAAAAGGATGGTGCTACTTCCGTCGCCTGTCCGTCATCAATTTCACATATCTGTAAAACTTGTACACATATATGTAGTTCTTTTCACGTGTTTGAAATACTTTATTTTACAAATGTGAAACAGATTTACACATATGTGAAATGAAGATACAATTTTGCATATGACTAATTGTATAGAAAGCGCCCCTAATATCGAATTCGGCCTAGATTCTTGTACCCTTCATAAGTCCTGAAAGTCATATGGAGTTAACTGGAAAACTGTGAAAGTATCGCGTTCACAAGGAAAATATAACACACAGACCGAAAGATGGGTGGACAAGAGTGATGCTATGTGCTCTGGGCCTGTACGGTCATCGGAGTTGAAGAGGGGAACATTTAGTTCGTTTGCAGTCAGTGGGGCATTTTCTTTTCACGATACACAATCTAATATTAAATGTAAGTGCTCCGATACGTACAACTTCCAAGCACCTATTCATATATCCGTATCTGCATAAGTACTCACATAAGAACTTACACTTACATATGAACTTTCATACATCCAAACATCCATCATACATAGATCAAATGCTCAATAACGCACACTCAGTTCGCTGCTAACATACATACATACATACATACATACATACATACATACATCAAAGCACACTCAGTTCACTGCAAACATGCTAGTGTTTTGTTCCTACCTTCAGTGGCGACACTTAACGGTTTAACACTTAACTTGTAATGCAAACACAACTTAACACCCTGTTTCTACGTATCCGTCCATCGATTTGTATCTGTGGGCGTCCCCCCATGCACCCATTCATATATGCACGCATATACATCAAGTGTACATCAAGGTACTCGTTCAAAGATAAAATTTAGCATTTTTGTTCGTTTACATTTAGTGGTGTATTTACATTTTACGGTTTGACGCCCAACGTTAAATGTAAATGCAACTTTACACTCCACTACCATGTACCTGTCCATCAATCTATAAGTGAATACTTCCATCCATGCATCCATACATACACATATGCATACATTAATGCATAGCAAGCTAAAAATGAATCTTTGTCCGTTTACATTTAGTGGTGCATTAACGGTTTGACACATAACGTTAAATGCAATTGTAGCTATGACCCTACTTCACTTGCAACCGCCTATCCATTTGTGTCTGTATATGTCCATCCATTCATCTACACACACAACGAATGTAAATCAAAGTATATTCAGTTCAGTACTGAAATGCTTGGTATTTAGTCGTTTACATTTAGTAGTACATTTACATTTAACAGTTTGACACTTAAACTTTAAATGTAAATATAACCAGATACCCTATTTCCAAACATCCACATATCCATTCGTATCTGTATGCGTTTATGCACACATTTATCCGTAAACACACACACACACACACACACACACACACACACACACACACACACACACATACACACAAATACACACACACACACACATATATATATATATATATATATATATATCATATACATTATAGCATGCTGTGTTGACGATATGAAGTATATCAACAAGCACTGGTTGCCATATAGCAGAACTCGTTCGCTTCGCTCACTCGTTCTGCTATATGGTATCCATTGCGAGTTGATTACTTCATATCGTCTAAAATGCATGCTATAAAATTTTTATCTCATGTTTGGGTCGATTTGTATATTTCACTACACAAAGCAAAAAAAAGAACGACATTTGCAGAAAGTTTTACTCTTCATCAACACAATTACCGATGAAACCGGAAGAGTACCGATCCACCGAACGAGTGCCGATACCACCGGAAGAGTACCGATACATCATATCGCATCACTGTAGCTTTTAGGCCTATGATACGGTTTTTATACAACCTGTCATAGTACTAAAATCGACCCAAGCAGGAGATAAATATATACATATTTCATAAATTATAAATATATGTATATATATATATATATATATATATATATATATATATACATATCAGATGCACATCGGCTTACACTCAGCTCGAAAATAAAATTTTAGACCGTTGTTTTTTATATTTAGTGGTATATTTACATTTCACGGTTGTACTCCGAAAGTTAAATGTAAATGCAAGCATACACCCTACTGGCATGCATCAATCCATCCATCTGTTTCTGGATAAGTTCATCTGTGCATCCATACACCAGTTACATACTAAAATATTAGTATTTTACTCACATGTAACGGATTCACACTTTACGTTATGTGTGAATGCAGCAATATAGATGACCGCCATGCACCCATCTCTATCTGCATACGTCGATTCATGCATCCATACATCCGCCCAGCTATTGCATTCCAAATTTGTCCCTTTTGTTTTAATGGAAACCATAACAGCAAATATAAATATTTTGTGTTCTGTTTTATTTTGTTTCATATATTTAGAATGTACGTTACATATTGTGTGCTATGTGGCCTATGACTTAATAGTGCTATGTACTTGACAAGGCACTGCTTTTTGTCCACCCTTTCATTGTTGTATATATTGTATTCTCTTCAATATGATATATAACAATTGAAGACTAAAGGATTAAATTTTTTTTTATAAATTTAATGAAACAACTTGGAACCGGGCTAAAAAAATCATGGCATGTTAAGGTTTACTCCCCATCTTAATTTCGTTAAACATGCGACGTTTTAAATACGACTGAGATGACATCATTTCAACCATGATAAAAATGCAATTCATGATATAAATCAGCTGAACTCATTGTGAACAAACACCTATATAACTAAACTATTGTCATAAATTGTTATAAGACACAAACCCGATTATCCGGAATACCTGCACGGGACATATTATTTTTGTATGACCCCCCCCCCCCCAAAAAAAAACACAAAGGAAAACGTTAATTGAAAAATAACATGTTGGAATACGGCCTCGGTAATTCCTTATTAATATGGTAAACTACGTCTGCAATCTTGCCTATGCTACACAGAAAGTGATACGTCTCATATGTTATGCAGGGTATAATGCCCATACAGATCCCTTATTTAAGCAGCTGAATGTTTGAAAAGTACATGGTATTCTGCGGTTAAAGGCACTCAAGTTTTATTACCGATACACTAAATGTGAAGTTCCCAGTGATTTTGAAAATATGTTTGAATTTACTCTTGTATCACACCCTCATTTTACACGTTCTAGAGGAAGACCTATTATCCCTGCCCGTAAAAAAGGTACGTTGAAAAACTGTATTCGGTACTACATTCCTCATTTACTCCAAAATATCCCTCCCTGCATTAAAGACAAAATTCTAACACATGCATACCTTGGCTTTTCAAAATACAGTAAGTCATTTTTTGTGAATAAATATCAATGTGAGTGTACCATACCTAACTGTTATGTATGCAACAATCGTGAAGCTACTGTTCCACTGGAAATAAGTTAAAATCTCAGTATTGTATTTTTTTCTCAGTATTAGTGTTTTTGATCCGCAATGTGAATATTGTAAAAAAGTCATCTCTCCTTTGTAGGTGGCCTCAGCGAGAGCGGATCAAATATCCTTGGCTGAGGTCTCCTGACATATTTTGTTCTGCTTAGATTGGTTCAAAACAATGTTATCTTATCTATTTTGTTGCATATATTCTTGTACAATTTGTTATCTGTATGTCAAATAAAATAATTCTGATTCTGATTCTGACACTCCATAATGAGAGAGGCTGTCGCGTACATGCATATGCACAAAATAGATTAGAAATCTAATAAGAAGCCGTAAGATTTAATTGATCTCCGATGCCGCCCGGCTTTCCTTTCTACCATCAGGTGCGGCTTCTTTGGTTCATACACATTTTAGCAGATCGTTTTCTGCAATATTTGCTCGTTGCCTCTTCATATGCCATATAAACTGAAGATCTGTACACGTAGGTCTGTTCTGTCATAAAATCAGACTTCAATCTAACCGTCTATTCTTTATTACCAATTAAATTGTTGCAAATAATTAGGGCAAAGTACAACGAATTTAAAGGCACTAGAATGTGCATGTAGGGCTCGGCTTAAATTAATTGCAAAAAGTGATGAAGTGCAACGGATTGAACGTCGAGTTTATACATTTTAATTGACACTGCATTTTAACCATCATATAAAACTGTGAGTTAAATTAAATTCTATATAATGAAGGCAAAACGCATGCATGGAAAAGATCTAATAAAAAAAATGAGAATCTAACAAAAAACTGCATGTATTAGTTCTAGCGAGAAATTATGACTTGAATCTTTTAAGTACCTAATGTATATATGTTAAATACATTGGGGTAATTATTCAAAACGTTAGGTCCAACAAATTTTTAATTTGAAAAATTACGTAGATCAGAGTGCAACGGGAAATGATGAAAACTGTTGGTCAGCCTGTTGTAATGATGGTGGACGTTGAGTTGAATGCAAATGATTTATTCAATATTGGTGGGAGCATGCCTGTACCATGATTGGGAATTACCCTGTCGGGAAAAAGCATATCTGTTGAATGTTTCAAACCTTACATTTCTAATCCTGAATATACGTGTAGGAAAAGTACTGACCCAATTTACATTACAATACATAAGTTATCGGTGTGAAAAAGTACAGTCGGGATTGGGCAGTACAGGGACTGACAAGAATTTTCAAACTTTACAAAAATGCCAATAGATTTGGCTAACATACTGCAAGTGTATGATATTAGCTCCTTCCTATCAACCTTTTTAACATCAATAATAATACCCCGAAATCTGACTTGTTCTACCTAACTAATCTCGTTTACATCTATCGATAAAGAATAATATCCGAACGCAGTTTTGTTTCCGTTTGGTGTGAAACAAAATGAAGTCTGTTTTGAAAAATTAAAAGACAATTTCATGACTCTGACCTGTTGAGATACTTCAGTCAACCTCATTATCTCACATTATCGCAATTCTCATCTCTCAAAAATGCATAAGTAAAAAGTACAAATTAGGAAATGTTGACAGGAATTTAGTAAATCATTTAAACATAGCAGAAATAGTAACAAGGGCCCAAGTGTTGACCCATGTCCCACAGCGGGTAAATTATTTCGTCCTTGTGAAATTGACCTGCCATACCGGACAAATTCAGTGGCGTCTGCTAAATAGCTTTTATACTAACCGAAGGATAAACCTCTGAAAACACAAAATTATTATTTGTAAAATAAAAGTGAATAGTTCAATGTATCACATGATTTTGACAAGTCTCGAGAAATATCAATATAATATATTCAGATTTGTCAAGAGCTGAGGAGGGTTCACTCAAAGAGTACGTCAATGTCAGAGGTGCAAAGATATTGGCAAAACCCAAGCAGATATTTAGTAAGAGCTTCATTTTTATTTTGGTATTTTAGCAGACAGGCATACATTAGTGCTTTGATATTTATTTTTGTTAACACTGGATGTATTGAGTTAGATTTACAGTTAGACATGGAAGAAAGAATGGGAAATTTAAACCGGATTCAATTGCGTTGGGGCAATTCCAGTCGGAAAGGATAAATTACAAACAGGTGAAAATATATGAGATATATTATTGCCTACATGTGTAACAATTTCAGCACTGATATTGTCCCATCCCAGGCTTGAACATTGAAGATCTCGGATGACTTTCTTTAGTCCATCCCAAAAACTGTATCAGTATAAAACTATTCATAACATTTACCTACTAAGATTTGAAACAGCTAAGATATGATAATAGTTGAACCTGTTCATATCATACCTTTTTGGTTAAATTTTGTCCGATACTTAAGAAATAAGCATTCGATATATCTGCTGTGATCTTATTGTCAGTAGATAAAGTATCTCCACAATTGAATGACAGAATAACGCAAGATTTGAGTTGTATATTCACACATGATCTGGTTGACAACTCTGCAACACTTTTTAGAATTGAACATATTATTACCTATCAAATCGGAATAATAATTTCTCTGTGCACATAGGATAATATTGGTTTCTTTATTTCCATTACCACTCATAAAAGGATGTCGGATATTTCAAAAAGTTTTCATATAGTTTATATTTTTCTTTTGCAGATACAAGTATAGTTTCCATGATCCAAAATGTTATGTTTTAAATAAAGTATGGGATATACAATGGGCCTTTTGAGCATCAGTCGCTCAAGAACTTGAGCCCAACCAGCGGTGTCTATAACATTACTGAAATGTTGTAAAGTATCGTGATTCATGATACATTTTTCGCATTCTGGCCTCTCATATTGCACATCTTCACATTGTCGGCTCGTATTTTCTCCCATTCTCCGCTCACACATTCTCACATTATCTTCTCGGTGAAGTTTACATATAACTCGCAGTATAAAATGTATCACATTTACTCATAAGGTTTTAACAATACAGCATGCTTGTTCACTCAGGGACAGGTAGGCTAATACGATAGCTATTCAAGTCCAGGATTCATTGTGTAAACGCATTTTAAACATGAAGCCAGAGTTAAAAAACCAGCAAGTGATCAGCTCAAGGACCCCGCCATCTGTTGATAGACACCAAGTGACAAGTAATTCATGGTAATTAGAATTAATTATTAAAAATCTAATTTTCTATAAATAGGGCGCCCTGACCTAATCTCTAGTCTTACAATCCTGATCATGCATGGCACGTTGGTACAATAGTACTGTGCGTGAAAAGTCTTATATCAAAGTATTAGTTTCCCGTTCCTTTATGTTAATCAACTTCTGTGTTCAGATTTGTAAACATCAGCCCCCACCCCAGACATTCAGAGGACATACATTCCAAAACAATTAATCAAAAAATACAAAAAAGCACGGCATGAAACCTGTCACGATACTACGTGGCGACAATTCTATGCATACGTATGCATATAATATTATAACGGTTATATCGAGTGAACAGTGCAACGGTCGCGCCGTGATTTCAGCTGGCAGTAATCAGCGTGGATCGGTGTGACTAGTGAAAGCGATCATCTTCCACTGAAATTAATTCCTTACGGAAAGACAGATTCTTGCAACGTGCCTACGTGGAGTCTATTCGGCTTACGTTTGTCTTTATTTTGCAATATTGAGATGTTCTCTGCCCGATTCACAAAATGACATGTCCGGATGCATTCAGTTTCATTCACATGACTTGTGATTTATTTGCACGCAAGGTTTAAGTGTACCAGGTGGCAAGATATCACATATCACATTTACGTGATGTAGCTTGTCTAAATCACAGCAATTTTATTCTGAAAATATTCCGACTTTGCAGTTCTTACCAAGCGCTGGATATGATTTCTCATCCTACATTATTTTTTGTAGAGCTCAGCATCTGCATGCTTACTGGATCGGTATAGTATTTTGTCTCTTTCTTTTATGTTTGATAATATCTCTTAGGTTATCCATGGTTCGGTTCTGCTCTTAATCCTAACATAACATATTTTCTCTTTGTATTAAATAGATAACTGGAGCTACCTTGTCGACAAGGTCAGTAAAAAGCTTCTTAGAATTTGACCATGATGAATCAACATCATGATTTTTCATACTGTTCCAATAAACGTCTTGCAGTTTACTGCAAAAAACATCAGGGTTGTAATTTTTCATACTTCTAAGTTTTACTGGCTCTGATCGGCCAAAACCCTGTCTGTTTACCTTCCGTGCACAATATATCATGGAATGATCAGATACGCCAATGGGTATAACTCCACTTTGAGATATAGTGTGGTTGTTTGATACCATGATTAGATCTAAAATCGATACCATCCTGGTAGGTTCTTCATTACGTTGTTTAAGATCGAATATACGACTAAAATCTTTAAGGTTACCTAACAGACCAGATTTGCTATCTTGGCATACGTTGACATTATAATCGCCTTAGAGTATACATTCCTGGTCACTAAAACGATCACAGTTCATAATGTTCTCTTCCAAGACATCAAAAAACTTGTTTTGTTTCTGGGGTCTATAAAAATACCAATACATATGTTTTAGGAAGAAAGGTGTTTACCCACACTTGTTCTAAAGACCCATCAGTTTCAGAGTCTGTCCTTTGATTATATGCTAAGTCGTTGGGTATGTACATTGTACACACAAACCACACCTCTATTTCTATATCCGTCTTTACGAATAACTGAATAATTAGGTTTGCCATTTCGCTGTCATTCACAGAATAATCCAACAGTGTTTCAGTTAATCCAATAATGGCTGCACTGTATTGATCTGCTATTATTTGTGTTTCACACAATTTTGGTAAAAAACTTCTGATGTAAATATGGTTGCAATGTATCCCTTTCGTTTCAAAACATTAAATTAGAGTCACCAATGTCAGCAGTGACGTTTGGCCCTTCATTCTGTGAACTATTAGAAGATTCACTTTGGATCCCGTTAGATTCTTCGGCAGTATATACATCTTGTAGTCACTTGTATCGTGAAGAGCAATTGTATTCTAATCAGTACCAATGTCAAGAACCACTTCGTCAACACTTGTAGCATCCAGTAATGATGAAAATGGGTCGTCAATGTTCAGCAGACTACATTTGATACAGTGCCATCTTTGGCCATTGGTTTTCAGCTTGCTGTGCATCTCAGGTTGAATATGTTCACATTTTATGTGGCACCAAATATAACACTCATCACAACGTAGGCCTTTTTGGTTAAACTTGACTAGTTTCTCACAAATTCCACAAAGGAATTTGTAGTTAGGTCCTGGATTAGGTTGAATGTCTTCACTGATGGTCAGTAAAATAATAAGTAGAAAGCTTGTCACTGGGACTTAAGATTTGATTGTTGTTTTGGTGCAGATCCGTGTTGGATTTACTGTATGTTAGCCATTATAGGAGATTAACTTTATAAGGCATAAAATGCTTTGATCTACTTGAAGGTCATGACATGAAGTTAATGCCTCACCAACGGGATCTATCTGCATATATTCACCATAAACAGTTGACTTGAAATGCCCCTTGTGAAGTGTCAGCGATTGGGCTTGATTCATCACCAGTCAGATGGTTTGAATCTTTTCTTTGTGATAAACTGCAAACAGTAGTTGTAAATAGAACAGAGTCAGACCTAAAATATGTATCCTATGTCGTCCCTCAGGGTTCGATCTTTGGACCGACGTTGTTCCAGATCTATGTGTATAATATGTCCCAGGCAGTAGATTGTAATCTACTTCTATATGCAGATCACTCAATTCTTCTATCGCGTGGAAAAAAATATAAACGAAATAGAAACTACCCTGAAAGAAATATGGACTCTATGAGTAGCTGGTTAATTGACAATATGTTGTCAATACACTTGGGGATAACCGATATTATTTGGACCACCTCGTAAATTAAAGGAGAAATCGCTAACTGCCATGTGTAATGGTACAAAGATTGACCAAAAAGACCATGTTAAATATTTGGGCCTTCCCCTCGACAATACCTTATCACGGGATAACATAGCAAAAGATGCCATTGCCAAATGCAACAACAGATTAAATTTTTTATATAGAAATGGCCATTGTTTGGAACTGCACACAAAAAGCTATTATGTTCGGCATTGATGCAGTGCCATTATGATTATGCTTGTTCTATGTGGTATTCCTCAGTATCCCCAAAATATAAAACAAAACTGCAAACCACCAAAACAAAATGGCCAGATTAATTCTGGATAAAAATTCGAAACCACATATCGGAAGTCATGAACTTTGGAGACTAAAATGGCTTAATGTTGAAAAAAGGGTCATGCAAATAAAATTGAACATAGATTTACATATTTATTAAAAAGCTCCTGAATACCTACAGGAAATATTTGAAAAATTATTGCGAAATAATAGCTGCATAGGTAGAAATAATCAAAGGACATACATAGCCCAACTAATGAAAAAGGCACTGGTCGTAACACATTCATTTACCCAGGTATAAACAAATGGAATGATCTTCCTTTTCATTTAAAACAAATTAAGAATTTAACAACATTTAAACAGGCCATTAAACAGCATCCATCAAATGAAATGTTCAGTGAGGAAAGTTATGCTTTTATATATTACTGAAAATTCCTCATCCTTGTACATATTCCTGTTATTCAAGACATGTGGCCAGTTTTACCTGGTTACTCGTCTTGATGCCTTCCACTAAATTATTCCGGTAATAATCATCAAATGTATGGATTTTTAAACTGTTACTTAATTCATTAATGGGAAAACATATGACTGGTGTACATAAAAGCCTGTGATACAAGTCTATTTTTAGAAACTTTGTATATTTATTCTACCCTTTATCTTCATTTTATATTATATATTGTATATGTATCTTTTTGTCCAAAACCACCTCCTAGTAGTTATTACCCTATTCCGCAGTCCGAACTCTTTACCCTCCATAAGCTAACCTGTCCTTGTCAAACTTATATACATAGAAGTACTATTGTCCATATTGCACACGTTCCTCTGTAAAATTTTGACATAGGCTGTATTAACCCAAATGAATTAAAGTTTCTTCAGCGTTGTATATGTTTATGTACAAATGTTTTAATATCTATTTATAGAGCATATTTCAGGTTTGCTTAATCTCAAGTTGCAGATTCAGTGTTTTTTTTTATTTTTATATTTTCAAGACTTTCTGAAATTCCTAAATTCCTTACTGTATGTTATTGTTTTTACTGTATATGAACCTGAATCAAGTCAAGTCAATCAATCAATCAATCAATCAATCAATCAATCAATCAATCAATCAATCAATCAATCAGTCAATCAATCACAGTGCACACAGAGCAGGAAAAGAAGTTCGAGAAAAAATATTTCATGCAGTGATTTTGTGTACTATTCCTTCTTCTTTTTAGGTTGAACAGGCTTCATCATGCTTGCTATTTGTGTGGGGACCTGGATTGTCTTTATAGCTGACCCGTCTTATGATGAACACCTTATCGTTTGAAGAAATATATCCAAATATTACGTTTATGTGTGGAGGTTTCTTTAGAGTAAAACTTTGCAGCCATATATTAGGATAATAAGTTCTTATTGACAATTTTGGTTAACGTATATGTTGTTATTATGATGTCATTTTGATTGACATCAGGAAGTATGTTTTAATCTTGGCTATAATTAACATCTACCATTCATTCTTAAACGAATAATATGATACTAAGCAGCCAACAAGGACGCAGATACATCGCCGAATTTGATCTATTGTACTATATTGCATATACCGCCTTCATTCCAATAGTAGCATGTCTTGCCAGTGCAAATATGTCCCAGATAAGACCTGAGGATAGCGACACTGTGACTTAGACTCTTCTCAATTTGAGATAATAAGCCTCCACAGTGTATACAAAGCTTAGAAAGCAAAAAGCATTATCGATGTATTTTTAACATAAAGCAACAACAACAACAACAACAAGAAAAATAAGAAACAGAGAGATTGAGAAAATTGTCAGTGTATATTGAGTCCACATTTTAAGAGATCTCAGTGCTGACGGATTCTTTTCTCTATATAACACTGTGGATTTACTTAAAAAGTGCAATAAAGTATGCATTTTCAGAAGGCATAGAAACTAAAGATTCATGCTGTGGACCTTTGCTATTGTGTCTCGGAAACAGTGTTTGCACAGCAAATATAAACGTGCAGATACGTGATTGTCGTTCTTTGATATGTATTTTCGATTCAGCTTCTACATTTTCATGTGTCTCTGCATCAAATTTATGACAGACTACAGAGGACACTGCAAATGAAAAAAAAAAGTGTCAACAATTTTTAATGTTTGTTTTTGTCTTGATACCGACGTGTCAAATTAGAATGATTACACATCAAAAGAAAGCTACCTTTAACTGACTTTGATGACAAAACATCACTAACTTAAACATTTTGAGAAACACTTTTAATTTATTGCATAAACTTAAGCTTACTGCAGATTTGAGGTCCCTACCTTCAAAACCAAATTAGCCGAATGAACGTTTGTGGTACATTATGATGATCTTTTGTGCAGTAATATAAACGATGCCAGCAACTATATGGTTCGACATCAAGAGGATAATATGTAATCACGAATCTGAATTTGAGCTCTATGTACGTTTTCTTAGGGACATGTGGCCACTGTTGGCTCTGATCTATTAACTTCTGAAGATGGTGTCCAATAAAGTAAATGAAAACTTCAGTACTCAGAACAAATGTGTGTGTTCCTATCATGGCAAATCATCTCATCCTCATGAAATGGGACCACTACTGCTGACTGGTGACCTATTTACAATCTAAAAACAGATTGGTTGAATTAACCAATGTACTGGTTGTCATGTGTCCAACCAACATATGTTGGCCAAATTAAGAAATGCAAAAGTTAGTTTAAATCAACCAATTTATTGGTTAATTTGGCCAATATGGATTGATTACACATTGTTTAATTTTACCAGTATGTAACCAATTCATATTAGTTGATAGGTTAATTGAACTAATCTGTCTTTTAGAGCGTACTTGCTTCTGGAGATTATGTCCAATGAAAGGAACGAACATTTCGGTCTTAGGGTATATTTGTTCCTTGCTATCACTGCAAATCACTCACCCTCAGTTAGCGCATCAATCGGATTTCGCATGCTAACTTCTGCTGGCTAGTCAGCGGATCATGTTATCATCGCCCACCACTCTTCAGCATAAATATATGATTGTCATATATGCGATTCTGTCGTTGGCTAAGGCTGGGTCATATGATATAATATACACGCGAATCGCTATACGTTGCACAAATTGGACGGAACTGTATTTTCACAAGTGGTCAATATAATCAGTCACGAGGCCGTATACGGTCATACTTCTTGTGAGAAAGAAAACAAACATATACACTTGCCACGCCATGTGTTGACTCTCGTCTGTCTGTAAGTATGGAATGGTAGGCAAGGCTTGGGACATGGACCCTGACCACAATCCAGGCCAATGGAAGTCACCATACATGTGTTTGTTAATGTTTGTATTTCTTTCCGAAGTGACAAGCATGATATGAAGTCAGTAGTTTTTGGTGGAGTTTCTGTACTGAGACATAAAGAGTACCTTTAGTTCCCACCACTCTATTTAAACTGGTATAACTGTCCCTTATTGCCTTTGTTGGTAGTGTCACTGAACGCTTCGTGTACAGGTAGCACGGTGTCTGTTGCTTCCGATGTCTTGATGCATATGTCAGCCACACCTGTCATGCCATGATACGCTGTAGGCAGCAGACGATATGAATACTAATTAAATTAATCTTTGTTGGTTAGGTCATGCTCTCCAAGAAACTCGCCCAGAAAGCCAATAGGAGGTTGTCTTAATTGTGTGTATCTGTACTTACTCGAGTATAACTCTTGTTTGTAATAGGTTGACAGAGGAAAGACGTGCAAATCCTAATGTTGAGAAAGCGATTACATTTTTTTGGCTTTCTGCACATGCAGCGTGACCTCACATGAGTGACCTGGCAGAATATTTTGTTTACATTTAGCTTTTTGTGCCTTGTATGTTGGTACCTGATGTGCTACACGAGAGGTCAAGCCTAGATGTCATGGTAGGCGCCCAGTAGAACGAAGCGATTTGCTGAAATTACTGCATTCGCCCACATACCAGATCGCAAATCGCTCATCCCGGTCCAAAAAAATGCATTATGTTGATGTATCTTCTGCTATCTCTCACGCTGCAAACATAAGAGAGCCAAACACCGTGTTATATGCTGTGTGCTGAGCTGATGCTCATCCGGATGAGATGCAATGTAATATGATAAAACGAGTATTGTCTGCAGATCTCACAGCACCAATAGTTACCGCAGCTCCCAGCCTTGGTCACGATTGTTATAGCCAGGTGCTTAGACATATGTATTGACCCAATTCAGAGACTAGAATTGTGCATTATGGAATAACGTGTTCAAACATGCTGCAAATACAAACATGAGGACCATGATAGATTGGCAGGCGAAATTGACATTTGGGGTGGCGCTATTGGTGCTTTCACGAAAATAACCCTGTGAACAATGACCAAATACAAGTATTATCCTGCCAAAATGCCATTTACTTGGAACAGTATAGTTATATGAGAATTAATAGACCTATATCTTATTTTGGCACGAAGTGGCGTGCATTACTTTCTATTAAAAATTCCATTTCTTTAGAGGAGCATATTTGTATCTCTTCGTCCAGAACCACTTTCCTATTAGTCATTACCCTATTCCACAGTTCGAACTCTCTATACTCCATAATCTAAGCTGAGAATGTCTAACATACATTAAGAGCTAAATTTGTTTTAGGCCTACTTTAAATGAATGTGAGTGTTTTGCAAAGTAGGAGGATTGGGATCCCGTAAAACTGCTTTTAACCCAGTGCCAATATGTTTGTAACCTGTTCCATGCCAGGTAGAAGATACTCTCATTCGTTTAAATTTCATTACTGTTGGTCATGGATCCTTCTAGCATGTCTTACTATTTCGTAAATGATACTGGATCTGACAGGGTTAAACTGGTATTCGGTTTGGTCTCATCAGTATCATTGAAAACTGTTGTCCGCTTCTCTTTTCATGGGACTTTTATATATTTGGTAACAATTTGAACATTCAGGCATTTTCTGCACATATTGCAGTGCAGTAAGTGTTCCAAGTGTAGTGAAACTGGTGTTGTTTTTTTATAATTGTCTGATGAATATAGTTTGTTATTGTTAAGGTCATGTCAGGTTGGCTCAAAGTGTTCAATGTAAACTCTCTCTGTCTCTCTCTCTTGTATAAATAATAAGCATCTAAATCAGCTGACTGACAAGTTGAACTACGTCTGATTATAAATGAAAAAATTGAAAACTGTTACAAGAAAACAGTTATACTTACAGTTATCTTTAGGAATTTCACCATGATCTCTCTCTCTCTCTTTCTGTCTTTCTTTTCATAAAACCTTATTCTTTCTCTGATAAAGGTTGTAGAATTTTACAATAATTCGGACTGTTTTACATTTTCACCTTTTGAACTTGATAGAACCACGAGTTAGATGTACATTATGCTTGGCTGGCTTGCTGATGGCTTACAATGGCATACTACATTTTTTGAATTCTAAATTATTACCCTAATAATTGACTTATTGGATGGCTTGTGGGCTTCTATGCTTTCTTGAACATTTAAATTTCATTTCAAAAATACTTCTGGAAACCAACTTGAAATGTCACTGCTATCCTTACAAATTTTGGCTATTGTAATGCAATTTTTGACTACGTTTTTACGGTTTGAGGCCTAATGTCACTTGCTTCTGGCTGATGTTTCACATGTGAACCTATGTACTTACTATATTTGCAAATTTAAACACTTTTCTTTTTGAAATACTCTTTGTTTATCTCCTTTACAAGAACATCATGTCTTTAACTACATGCCTAAAACACATCGAACTATATAATCATGTTGTTTGGATTCTTGTTGATGGTCATTTTAGGCCTAGGGAGCTTTTCTGATTGATTGATGTTGGTGCTAGTGTCACTTTGTGGACTTATATGGATGATGATCATTGTTGAGATGGTGGTTGCAAGTGGCACCTTTTTAAATACTGAATTTTATTGACATTTTCAACATATTAAGAACCTGCGCTCACAAATTCTCTGATGTGCTGCAATTTTTGGTCCATTTTCATAGATTGTATGGTCCTGTATGCGCATGAATGATGCACCTGTTCAAGCCAATTTACTGAAATAGGCCTATAATTTTAAACAAAACTTTTGCATTCTGTCATGTTAAAACTAGACATGCCTTTTTCGACCCTATGGACCTTGCTTACATTTAAGTCTCTTTTGGGTAAATACGAACTATAAATTTATGTGTTTCAGCTATACATACCAAGGAGCATTGCCTTTTATCGGAATTGACTTGGATTTGTTTCATTAGGACTACGGTTTGGATATGGTAATGACACTGTCTAATATATATATATATATATATATATATATATATATATATATATATATATATATATATATATATATATATATATATATATATATATATATATTGTGGTACACCGGCAGTAAAAAGTAGGGACACCAAGCTGTTCTTTTTACCCTCTTTATTGGACGACATTGTGACGTTACATTCCATAAAGTTACAACACAAATACATCACATTAGAAATCGCATAAGAGAAGACGTTGACACAAATAGTATCACATTTACAACAAATCTTTTTGACATATGCCGTTTATATTATACGTAAGTTACGTTTTATCGTCGTAATTATGAAATAGTCAAATAGACTGATATGCACCTACGTATCGTATCAGGTTTACAACTTAGCAAAGCTATTAACTTATACGTTAATGCTACTACTGAAACCATATATGAATTACATTTATAATATGCAACGATAGACGTGCAAATCTTACGCCATGACCTTTAGCTGATTTTCATTAATATCAGATACATATAAATTTAAATACTCCGGTACGTACATATATATCAAATATCTTAATCATGAACTCATGAATTACAATGATATTCTCGTTCAGCATAGACACTTACTACAGATCAGACATGCATATACATAATATCATGACACGTGTCGTAATGCAAAATTATCGACTTCATGCTATACTGTTCGTTAATCTATGAATATATCTTGACACGTTCCCATGCACGTGCATGCGTGTGTGATAATACACGCGCACTACAGTAATAAAATACATATATTTGTCAAGGTCTCGCAAGCTAGGGTCAAGGCTTCAGATATAAAGCAGGTTATAATGATACCGATAAAGCCATACAACTACAGATACATTTACATTTTAACTGAATGAACATGAACTTAGAATATCTATCTAGTCGCGCAACTAAACAGCTACTACAGATAATGTTTGCTTGCGCCACAAGAAGTACCTTTGTTAAATGACTTATACGTTAAACAATTAAACTTCCTACGCGCAAAATCTATTCTAGCAAAGCCACGATAACCAAATGGAACTGGCGTTTCAGTCTACTGCGCCTAGGCAAAGTTGCGATAAATATATAATAAACTTACAAGAAACGGTGGCGGGAACAAAGCTCTATGTGTCGCTTTAAACTGCTGGAATATCATAGCGGTTACTGTAGCAGGGACCAGCTAGAAAACGAAAGGTTTATATACACCAGTTACATGTGGCATGACGGAAAAAAAAAAGAAATACTTGGTAAAAAATTAAAGAAAAAAGTACAAAGCATGAATTCGATTTGTACCAGCTATAAATCGGAGAAAAGTACTTACATAGCGCTCTCCAGAATACATGCTGTGAAAGTGCTCGCCGATAATTATAAAGCCACGATGCCGTGTGGCAAAAAGAACATATTCTGGACTGACCAGCAGAAGCACGTCCGTCGGCAGGAATGGTCAGTGAGGCGAGTGAACTAAGATCGGGAGACACGTGCATGAAAAAGAAAGGGATGAGGTGACTAGGTGCGCACGGCCGGTGGGGTTACTTAATTATGATTGGTCAACTCTGGAAATGTTTACCTGGCAACCTGGCGTGGCAAATAGAACATTAAAACAATGAACTACGCAGGTAAAAAAAAATACATGTGGCGAACACGTGAAATATGTGGATCGGGCAAGGTCACTTAATGAATGATGAAACCAGACCTGCAGCATTTTAATTTATGCAAAAAAAAAAAAAAAAAAAAAAAAATAAAGTAGATGCACAAACTTTAATCTTGAGCTACAAAAAAACAAAAAAACAAAAAAAAAAATCATATTTTACGCAAAAATATGACATATATATATAATATATAATATATATATAATATATAATATATATATATATATTTGACATGTAGAATTTGACATAGGTTGTATTAGCCCAATTAAATTAATTTCATTAGGACTACGGTTTGGATATGGTAATGACACTGTCTAATATATATATATATATATATGATATGTAGAATTTGACATAGGCTGTATTAGCCCACTTAAATTAAAGGGTCTTCAGAGGGTTACTACTCAGCACATGTTTTGGGGCCTGTACCCGTACATATCTTTCTGAATAGTGGCTCCTTCTCTAAGCTATATATTCAGCAAAGACAACCCACATAAAAACATGTATCAACGTGTCAACCATTAGCTAAATAAGTGAATGTTTGCTGATAAATTCATTTTGTGCCACAGATACACAGTACTTGGCACCTGTAGTAAGTGAAACAAGATGGCTTATCAAATGACTGCTGTGTCTTTACCGTCAATACAGCATACAACCAGTGTACACATGTGAGTCTCAAATGGCAACGAGATATTCAGGCCAAACAGAGAACTGCAAGATAGTTCTCCAGTTCCAAGGCATCATGGCGCCTGTGCACCACTTTCACCATTCACTGCATGTTGAATGGTTGTTGTGGCAACTTACTGATCAGGCAAGTAATAACTCAACTAAGTACATACAAGCACTTATGCATGGGTCACACAGACACATCGTCTGGTTCTAGTAAGGAGGGGTCATGCCAGTCTCACACAAGGGGGATTACATAAACACAATTTCAACTTTTACTTTATGTCAGGAAGCAGTTAAAATTGTTGGGTTTTCCAGTCCATGCTGTCGTGTCAACAGTAATCCATATATATGAATATGAATCATGTTTTTTCTGTGCAATTTGATACATACTTTATTGGCTATGTTGTGCTGTGGGCTTTGTTCTCCGACTCATAGTTATAGTGGAGGTAGAGTTTGTTTATAATTATTCCAGATTCATAAATATCACAGAAACGATGTAGGCCTACTTTACTCTTTTGCTGTAAACTTAGCTGACTGACAAGTCGAGAGAATTAAAAAGTGACAGGCTTACCAGGTCCCTTTTATTTTTTGGCAGAAGTAATAAAATTTGTGTTTTTGGTGGTTAGGCCTACCTATACATTTTGGAAACACTAATGTCTGTAGTTAATGAAGAATATTTCAAATGAGTGCAATTTGTTTCTTCACATTGGACTTTGGAAGATAAATGTTGATGCTTTGGCAGGTTTGGAATCTCTTTGCTGTCATTGTTGGGTCTGGATCATGTTTTTCTGTACAATTTGTTAAATACTTCATTGGCTATGTTGTGCTGTGGGCTTTGTTCTCCGACTCATAGTTATAGTGGAGGTAGAGTTTGTTTATAATTAATCCAGATTCATAAATATCACAGAAACGATGTAGGCCTACTTTACTCTTTTGCTGTAAACTTAGCTGACAGACAAGTCGAGAGAATTAAAAAGTGACAGGCTTACCAGGTCCCTTTTATTTTTTGGCAGAAGTAATAAAATTTGTGTTTTTGGTGGTTAGGCCTACCTTTACATTTTGGAAACACTAATGTCTGTAGTTAATGAAGAATATTTCAAAGGAGTGCAATTTGTTTCTTCACATTGGACTTTGGAAGATAAATGTTGATGCGTTGGCAGGTTTGGAATCTCTTTGCTGTATTTTTGGGTCTGGATCATGTTTTTCTGTACAATTTGTTAAATACTTCATTGGATATGTTGTGCTGTGGGCTTTGTTTCCGACTCATAGTTATAGTGGAGGTAGAGTTTGTTTATAATTAATCCAGATTCATTTGGGTTTGGAATTTATGAATATGGATCATGTTTTTCTGTACAATAAATGAATAGAAGTTGCAATAAAAATGTAGTAGAATTCTCTGTATTTTCACATCACATGACCAAAGCTTGTTTGTTTGCTAACACTTAATATTCTGTTGTGTCAAAGATTCTTTCTTTGTGTGTGGCATTTCATTTTTAGTTGCAGGTTTTTTTTTCACGCAAAGAGCCTTATTTTGCTACAGTTTTGTTTTGTGATTGCATGTTTTCTTTCATGTAGCTTTTCCAATTTCATTTTTAATGTGCAAGGCAACAACTGGCCTTTGTTTCCACACTGATAGATTTACCTTGAAGCTAATCTTGTTTGATTTATTTCTTTATGAGAGTGAAGGAAAACTAATTGACATTGTTCTTAGACTTGTTAAAATTTTTATCAGGTTATGTAAATGTAGGAAAGCATTTACTCTGTATGCAAGTCAAAATGTAATCTACCACGATGTTGATTTTTTTGGAAACTTAAATTTGCCAAAAATTAGTTGGATATACTTCTTCCTTGTAATTATAAAGTGGAACATAAGCTTACGAAAGTTTGGACAAATCTTTGAAAAAACAGTTTGTGAGAATGTAAAGTTTCATTTGTGTGTAGTCAAGACTTACAACAGCTTCAGTTTGTGCACAATTAAATGCAATTTGTAGCTTGCCCTGAGTCAAATGTTTCTTAGTTAGAGAGCCGAAAATGCACATTAGGCATGATAAGTTGAACACCTCGAGTTGAATGTGACACCTGCATAACGATGCAGGGTAGACTTAATGTCGTCCTTGATTGTAACTTTAATGGTAGATCTATAATGGAAGAACTGGAAAGATCTGGAAAATATGAAAACTGAGTTACATTTTATAGTTTTTTTTGCATAAAACTAGAAAACTAATGGGTAAAGATATCACCAAAACAGAAGTGGGTGATCATTCTAGCCTCTTGGGTGTTAGTAGCTCCATAAGGAGAAGGCAGAAAAATAAGCTCCATAAGAAGAAAAGTAACTTAGCTCTATTGAGACAACTTGTCTAAAAACTCTGCTATGTTGTTTACTTTGGACAACCAGAGAATAATCTTAGCATCCTGGATCTGGCCCCATTTCTTCAAATGGAAACACTTGGCATCATATACTTTCAGAGAAGTAGCCAGAAGTTTCCTTCTTGCGAATTGTACCACTACTTTGTATGAAAGGTCATATGGAACAAAACTTTTCGTGGCAGCTGCCATGCATGAAGATGAAGAACTTTTGGATTGGAGTAGAACACTGATGTTGCTGGTTGGCAAAGCAGGGTGCTCCAGTCTGGAAGAGCCATCAAATGTGAATGACCTTTCATTAAATGTATACTTCGTATATGTTTGTATGAGCACTTGTTACTATTATAATCCCCTGTGTCGTCTGTCCGTCCTAAAAGAGTGATTCAATCACTTAACTCATTTATTATGTTCCAGATTCATAAATATCACAAAAATGACATTGGCCTACTTTCTACTTCTGCTGACGAACTTGTTGGAAGAACCGAAAAAGCGATAGGCCTACCAACTTTCTTTAATTTTTTTGGTAGAAGTTAAAAAAATTGGATTTTGAGTGGTTGGGCCTATATAAATTGGAAACACTATAGTCTGTATTTAATAAAGAATATTACAAACATTGAGAGGACCGGTTTAAAATCGCCCGTTGCCCTTTGTGGGTGACTGCCTGTCTCAAGCCAGAACTGAAATTTGTTTCCTTACATTGGTATTGGAAGATGAATGTTGATACTTTGGTAACTCTGGAATCTCTTTGCTGTCACTTTTGGGTTTGATATTTATGAATAGGAGTCATTTTTTCTACATAAGTGTATCATACTAGAGACGTCCATCCATCCCTCTTGTCGCCGTTACCGCAAAATCTTAAAAAAAAAAAAAAAAAAAAATACCACAGCTTTCCCAAATTTTTGTTAGAGATGTATTATGATGGACCAGGTTCCTATTTAGAACTAGCTTCCTTTATGTATTTATAAACTTTTAATGAGATTGTAATGAAAGTATTTATCTTTTAGACCGTCGGAATGGTGCACAAGAGGGCGACGTTACCATAATATCTCAAGAAGGATCCAACGCAGCTTCCCCAAATTAATTTTCACAGATGCACATCATAATGCACCACATTCCTAGTGAAAACCAGCTTCTTATTACTTTTAAACTTGTTTTGAAACTTTTGAAGTGTTTATTTGATGGCAGACTGAGTGACGCACAGCACACTGATCTCTGTCACCAGAACTTGCCCCCAAAGCAAATTCAATGTGCTCCTTCATTTCACAGCCAACAATATGGAAATTGTATGTAGAGTATTTTACTGCAAAGTCTAGAAAAATCAGTTCTCTGAAGGCAAGTTTTAATTTATGGACCCGGAAAAGAGATTTTGCACTTATTATACTGTGGCATAACTAGACCACCTGAAGCAAATTGCAGCCTTATTAATGCAGTTCCTTCATTCAATGTTTCGTATTGAAGATGTCTAGTTTTTTTTTTGTTTTTGTTTTTTTTTGGTTGCAGAATGTCTAGACTGTAGACTGTAGTGTTAAAATGCTTTTCATTCTACAGCAGATATTCTAATATTATTGCAAAAGATCTGAGGAAATGTCACATATTTCGCAATAATATCACGTATTTTTAAAGAAAGGAAAGTATGGTAACACTTAGAATACGTCGACGCAGGCACGGTCATTTGATGGTTCTAGTATTTGAAATTCATTTTGCCGAACAGTTTGCTTTGATCATTTATATGAGTGAAGACATAATATGTGTTTCATATGGAGCATAAACTGTATTCGTAGCTCATGTTAACACAGGATTGGCACAAGTACTACTATTAATATTGTATTGTACCACAGAATATAGGGTCGATGGACATATATCTACTTCAATACAAAGGGTTTAGAAAGATAATTCAGTTTGCATTTAATGTTTGTAAATTCTTTTCATTGATGTTCTGCTTGAACTCTCATATTATATTATGATATGCAAAATTTAGTCCTCCACCAGGAATGGGGGGGGGGACTCTAGGTGTGCAACTCGTCTGCTCGTCTGTCCGTCCTTGCGCAGGAGCTAGGCTGTTCCACATATTTCCTATACCTTAGGGTCCACACTAACGTAATTTTGCGTATGGACACATCATTGAATAGCGCAGTGTGCACGGATTGTGCACACCATATTTCTCAACTATGATTAAAAAAATCTAACACAAAACTGAACAACCAAATTACATTTAGCCGGACAGAATGACTAGGTAGCCGGCAAATTTTTAAACAAAAATGATTCGACATTCGAATAAATAAATGTATTTGGAAAAAAATAATCTTGCCATAAAACCCTCCTCTTGCATCTGTTTCTTAAAAGTAACTTTTCGCATTAAAAGGTAACTTTTAATGTATATATATATAATATATATATACGTATATATATACAAATATACATATGTATATATAATATATATATACGTATATATATATACATATATATATGTGTATATATATATTTGTTTAAAACCAAGTGTGTCTTAGTCGACTGCAAAGAAAAACAAACTTCAATAAATGTTACCCAACATTGGTCAATGTAGCCGCCCAGGAAAAACCAGAGATAAAACCTTTAGAATTACAATACTTGGCCTATAAACTCTGGAAACCTGTGTTTGGTACATGCACAGGTGAAAATGAACATTTGCAGGTTGCCGTCAAAGCTGTGGGGTTA
>OZ026614.1:17431656-17467656 GCA_964020975.1 Hermodice carunculata
TCATAATATTCACAAGGCCGTCAACTGGAAATGTAGCACCAGTATGAGGCATCGAGCCGCGATGTAGGGATGGACGGCTTCTCAGCCTCAGAAAGGGTAATGTCTCTCAGTGGCATGTCACAACTGAGTGCTTCATAATAAAATAATCATGGATTATTTACGACTTTCTTATGGTATGGTGTTTCCCTTTGTTATAATGTTTACGTCTCATGTATCTTTGCGAGCCACTATTCCATGTCATGGTATTTATCCACATTTTTTCACTCGTAACTTACCTGCTTCCATCGATGATTCGCATGCATGTTTTCTCACGCGAACTTGCGATATTGTACGGTTTTGCGCATGCGTGACCGGATGTACACAAACACACGTGCACTATCCCATGTCAGTGAGCGCATAGACCAAATAATTATGCAGGGATTTACCAGTCTTAAACCTTTGGAAATAGATTATCCTGACTGATACAGTTATTGTATTTGTGTCTTTTTGCCCAGAACCACTTCCTAGTAGTCAATATCCTATTCCCCAGTACGAACTCTTTACTCTCCATAAGCTAACCTGTCCCTGTCTAACCTGTATATATATGGAATTACTATTGTCTATATTGCACACGTTCCTCTGTAAAATTTTGACATAGGCTGTATCAGCCCAAATAAATTAAAGGGTCTTCAGCGGGTAACTACTCAACATGTTTCGGAGCCTTTTACCCGTACATGTCTCTCTGAGTAGCGGCTCCTTGCCTAAGCTAAATATTCAGCAAAGACAACCCACATAATAATGAATAAATATGAACGTGGCAATTGATGAACTAGCTTAATATGTGAAGTTTTGCTTGTAAATGCAGAGTTTCATATCAAAGAAGAATACCTGTCAAACAAACCATAATTACCAAATTTTCATAGTACAGGTTCAGATAAGAACAATTTGACTTACCCCTGAAGCAAAATGTACCCTTTCTAGCTGGACAGCTTTTCCAAGTTAAACCATCCGCCAATGTTTAACTGAAGTGGAAACAAGCTGGGGCATTATATTCAGTCCCAGTGATTGTAAAATAAACAGTTGCAGCTAAACCACCTGTACAAACCAAGGAAAATCGTACCAAGGACTGCAACAATGTACATCCTGTACCAGAGATGTAAAACAAACTCCATGATGACACCTACTCCTCAAACAATTAAGCTCTATTTAACTGTCAACCCTGAGTCAATGTGTCAACTTAATGTGTCAGGTTTGTGACACTTGAGAAAATACTGTCAATTTTGAGTAATTTTTAATAGTGAGTAAATGTGCATTTAGGCATGTCAGAAAAGAATGGAAGTCATTAGCATTTATGCCAAAAACATGCCATCAAAACAGATTTTAAGTACAATTAGGCAAACATGCAACTGTCGTAGGCTGCTTCTTGCTACCTGTAGCCCATGGGGGTTTACCTAACAGATAACATGTAAGCCTAAAATGTCTGATAGTGAATATTAAAACAGAAAGATGCCAAAAGATAAAGTTAAGTAGCAAAACAGACAAGTCTAAAAACTGTAGATTATTGCGGCCAAACTTTCTAATAATCTTTGGATGTTAACAGTAAAATTATAGGGCAAGTCAGAAAAGAATGGAAGTCTTTTGTATTTATGTCTAGAGAATGCAATGAAAATATTAACCAGATATCAAGTACAATTAGGCAAGCTTGTAACTGTCATAGGCCGCTTCTTGCTACCTGTAGCCCCTGGGGGTTTACCTAACAGAAAACAAGCTAGCCTAAAATGTCCGAAAGGTGAATGTTTAAACATAATGGTGTCAAAAGATAAAATTAAGTAGCAAAACAGGCAAGTCTAAAATCTCTAAAATTATTGAAGCAAAACTTTCTAACCATCTCGGGATATTTACAGCAAAATTTGTAGAAATATTTGATCAAAAGTACACCTTTGAATCCTCTTGACTCAAGTTTATTGTAAATATAACACTTTGCAGTGACAATTGAAACCCCTACGGGCGAAACATTTTGCAAGATATTTTTACAAATAAATGGTTGCCAACAACTTTTAAGAAATTGTTACTGAAATATATATAAATAAGAATGAAGATGGAAATCATTTTTTGAAAAACCAAAAAAGAAAATTTTGCATACTTCATTCTGTACCAAGAACATTGGTGAAACCCAAGGGCATTTTGTCTACAATCTTAAATCAATAAAATGGTCAATTGCAACTTTTTTCTAATTGTAATTGAAATTAATTTCAAATTTCCAAATGAAGATTCCAAACAAAAAAGTGCATACTTAATTATGTAACCAGAACAACAGTCCATGCCATTGAATTTGAGGCACATTGCACAAAATGGCTGGCTGTTGTTTCACTTACAAAGCCAATTTTGATGCCAAGTCTAGAGGGTACAAAAGGTTTTCTCTATCAGCAAAGCTAAAGAAAACAGACAAGAGTGTCTTACAAGGCCTGACAGAGGTTAAAAGTTTGGTGGCAAAGTAACAAATTCTAAGGAATTTGTGTGCTTTCTTTGTTACACTTTGCTCAGCAAGACTCGAAAAACAAGAGAAGAGGCTGAAAGTCTTTTGTTGGCTTTCAAAAAGAGGAGTGCAGATTACCAAAGTCCAAGGAAAAACAGGAAAAGAAGAACGATATGCAAGGAGTCAGACTCACGGAGAGCATCATATCGCAAATCAGCTATAGAGGCCATTGAGAGATCTTCTTATTTCACAGCCTTCTGGTTATTGTGTGCAAAGTCTGATGCTGCAAAAAAGGCATTACAGCATGTGATGTTTAAAATGATTGTACGTGAAGCAGCAAAATGCAAAAATTTCGTGTGTCCCTTCAAGTTTGAAACTTGGACTCTGCAGGTATTTTCATTGGACAAATTTCTTGGCGAGGTGCAGCAACAAATGCCCTTTCTTGCGACAGCTTGCAGAGCATCATTGATTACAAACATCAAAAGCAAGTTTTCAAGGTAAGTGTGATGATTACATTAAGTAGATATACCTTTATACATACACACATACATACATGTAACTATATAGTTAAGACCAGCAAAACCAATGGAATGGCAGCAGTTTTAGAAGGTAGGTTGTATTATACAGTACAATCTCCAATTAAGACCACCTGCATAAAGAGACCATTTCTATATTAAGTCCAATTTACACGTTTCCACTTATCCTAAAATTATATTCCCAATTAAGACCACTCCTGTATCAAAACCCCATTTTCTGAATCCCTTGTATGGTCTTAATAGGGACAGTACCCTGTATATACAGTGCAATGTCCCTTTTATGGGCACACCCAAGGGACTGAGAAAATGGGGTCTTTATATATATATGCATTTGTGTGTCTATACATATAATTTTACATTCTAATGAAAGCATCATGTATATGGGACAAATATTTAAACATGTTAATACATGCATTTGTTAAACCCCCAAATGTGTTTGTTATCAACAAAATGATCATTGAAAATGTGTGTGTCAATGTTTTTGTAAAAATGAAAAGAGCTGGTTAGATTCTAATTAAATTATGACCAGACAGTGTTTACCGAAACAAGCAGTTTGCCCCCCCCCCCAAAAAGATGGTTTTATTATAAAGTGTAATTATTACAAACAGGATGGAAGTAAAACATGCTTTATCAGACAAGTACAAAAATTGTTTCAGCATCATCAACCCAGAAAAGAAAAAGATGCGAAGGCTGGGAACGATGCTGGGTATCGCCCTGGGCACCAATGATCCCCTGCGGTACAAGTTTCTACAGGTGATTAATTCTGTCCAGATGTGGAGATGTGGTTCCAGTCAGAAGGTAAGTGAATGTTGATGACTTCCCTGACACACCCAAAATACATGCACACTAACATTCATATCAGGTTGGTCATAATCAAGTTGTAGTGTTCAGGTAAACCTTTGGCAATCAGGCATTTATTTCAGTTTGTACATGCTGGGTTATACACTGTGGCTCTGTCCAATTACACCAAACCAACATAAATACATTCATTGATTGTATTATGGGTCTTAGTTTCAAGAGGAATTGAAACATGAATTCTGATACCAATGCACATGATCCTGAAAATGTTGCAACTGGCAGGGTAAAGGTTAATGTAAAAAAAAACAAATGTGACTCTGAAACAGCAAAACCAGTGGATTCATGTGCTTAGAGCATGACCCTAGATTGTGCCTTGACCAACCGAGAAATAGAGATAGTGTACTCATGCAACAAATTCTTTAATATACATACATATGGAGGACTGGATTCAGAAATGTGGAGTGGTGATGAAGTGTGTTACATTGACTTGGTTTGTAAAAAATGCATTCTGGGCTTTTTCACCCTAACGATTCGTAAAATTTACATGTGAAATATTGAAATTTTAACCGTTCTTACACCACAATGCAGCAAATATTTTCAAAAAAATTAAAAGAAACGCATTAATCTTTAAGAAAAAAGTTTCACTTTGTATGTTACTTACCATAATGTCACATTACTAAGTCTGCGTGTAATTAACATATAATCACTATGCCTCTTCTTCAGTAGACTGCACCTCATTTTTAATGCAGTTTGTCAAATAAAGCACCGAATGAGCCTCCATTCCGCTCATGAAAACCGGGGCGGGGGCTCCTCTCCTTGATACTCAACTTTGAATTTTTGGGTTTTGTTCATTATTCTTATAGCGAAAAACTTTGGGGTGCACTGGGCTATAACTGTTTCTTTCAATTAAAAAAAATGTATACATTTAATCATTGTAGCTCTTCAGATGCTTCAATAATATGGGACTCTGCCAATCACCACCAACCACACGGAAGAACATAGATGTTTTGGCAAGAGAATGTGATCATGATGTGAAGTATGTATTATTTATATGACAAGCCTATAAGAGTACACTGGTCCCCCTCTGATAACACGTAACACCCCCCCACTCCTCCCTCAAACAATAAAACCCACTCTTTTCACTTGAGGCCACCTGGTCATGCAGTCAGCGTGATATTCTGTTATATTGCCCCCCCCCCCCCCTTAAAAAGGCCCATACACATAATGTGGCCAAGATACAGGCAAGAGAATTTGTGTCTTTTAGTGACACATGTACAGATGCAGCATGTTAAAAATACATAATAGGTTATTTTGTGTGACTGTTATAGACAAAACATTTCCAATTACGTATGTAGTCAAACACTGCACAACTTTCCATGGTTAAGGACTCTTGCATGTGTATTACAGTTATATTTCCTCCATGCCCTATGGCAACCACAACATTGAAGCATGTACTTATCTTCGTATCATATTTAGGAGGGGAAATGTGCATCACCTGTGTGTAAACAAGCACGGACGACACCAGAAAAACAACAAAATAAAAACTTCCTTGAGACCTTGCATCACGACAGGCGTGACTCTTAGGTAGATTGCCAATCATGCAGTGATGACTGCGCAGACTCAGATTGGACCATTGGTAGCCAATGAAGTGACACTGAAGATCCAGATGTGCTTTTATCACAATGCCAAGTAATCAAACACAAATCACAGCCTCTAAGTAAGTAGTGTTGCAATCATAATTGATAACATGCAAATTATTTCCATTACTTATTGAGTATTAAGGGGAAATAAATAAGTTGAAAAGAAGATTTGCTTCAAAGCAAATCTGTGTTTGTCTCTTCACACCTTAATTTGTTTACCAGGTAACATTGTTTTTTTCAATTTTTTAAAAACAATTTGTGGGGTTTTCCTTTTTCCCCACTATTCTGGAAAACTGACATTTAGCTTGTTGTGAAACTTTTGGAAATGAACTTTGTGTAAGGGTTCAGTAAAGTAACTAGGTGGTGATAATGCATACCCTCATTATTAACAAATTTGTAATGAAGGTACTCATTGGTTGATGTGTACATTCATTTTGATTACTAAGCAAGCCAATGGGGATTGCAATGGCAATTTCATTTTCAATTTCTTGTCCAAAAGTATCTGCCATATTCAGTTACAACTGAATGGGAATGCTGAGTGTCTATTGAGCTTGTGGAAATGGTCATGTTCCAGTGATTTCTACATTTTCTTATGAAGTGTTATGTCAATTTGGATTTCTTAACAACAGTTTTTCAGCAGAAGCGTGTGGAGATTTAGTTTTAAATTTCACACGCACATGTCTTGACTATCCTAGACCTTAACTTGTGATGGTTCAACATTATCATCATTTTTAAATTAGTACTTAGAGTACTAAATTTCTTTACACACTACCCCCCTCCCGTACTTAGTACTTAAAAATGATGGATCTTCCAAAAAATAATAACAGTATACCACCACATTTGTTTTATAAATGACCATCATTTTCAATTTTACTGAAGGTACCACTTAATAAAAAATGTGTTATGCTACTGACACATTATTCAGTTATTTTATTACAATTATATATATATATTTTTTTCCTGCTGTCTGCCTTTGTCCTCCCCCACAGTTGTGTATGCTCAAAAGGTATCAAAAAAATTTAAAGTTAAATGTCGCAAAGCAAATATGTTTACGATATATCAATAATTGTGCATGTTACCCATTATGGATGATATGTTGAATTATGTATATCCCCCTCTCTGCATTTGGATTGAATGCTGTAATTACCATGCTTAAAAATCTGTATGACTTATTGCTTTTTAAATTGATGTTTCCATTTTGTTAGGCACTTAGATGAAGCCAGGGATATGCCAGGCAGCCTCATTCCCCTTCATTGCTTTCTGCCATCAAAGCAAGTGTATGATGCCGTGTTTGACAGAATGACGGCCATAGTGGAACGCATAGTGTGTACACACATCAACCACTCCCGCCAGCACTATTATGATGTAGCTGAATGGCACAACTAACATGAGAACACAGCGTTGTTCCACATCAAAAGCACAATAGTAACCATTTCTGCAAATAAATTACCAAACTAGGAAAAAAGAACATTAGGTCTGCAGCAAATCGGCCAGTCTGCCTTGTAAATGGATTAAATTTATAATGTGGTAAAGTTTGATCAATGATATGAAATTGTGTCCTGCTACTTTTTCCTTCCTGCAAAATGGTTGTACATTGGTCCCTGTCTTTACAGACCCTCTCCAATGAGACCACCTGCCTTGAAGGACCCCCTTTTCATCATGCTTTGCTTGGTACTTTTCTTGTCATTTGTACCTCGTATGAGAGACACCTGTCTTGAGAGACCACAATTTGGTCATGCCTAAAGGTTGTCTTTCAAGATAGATTTCACTGTGTAATAACATGGAGGGAATCAGCTTGCACATTTTTGTTACAGGCGAGGTGATATGTACTAGAAAATTTTACAAGATATTTGTGAAATTTGCCATATAGTTAAATTTCCTTTTGTTTTGCATGGGAAGGGAGCTGTCTATGACATAACCCATGTATTGAACTCCCAATGATACATCTATCTGGAAGACATTTGAAGATTTGCATCATGTGCATTAATATTCAGTTGCCTCTAATGTGCATTCTTTTAAACTATTGAACTGAGATTAAGGATTTAAGTAATATGCCTACGGTGATGCAACAGGTTGGATGTATGACAAAAGCTGTGGTGGTGGTGGGAGAGAGAGAGAGAGAGAGAGAGAGAGAGAGAGAGAGAGAGAGAGAGAGAGAGAGAGAGAGAGAGAGAGAGAGAGAGAGAGAGAGAGAGAGAGAGAGAGAGAGAGAGAGAGAGAGAGAGAGAGATAATTAAAAATATAATTTCAATAAAAAATGGCACCTTTTTAAACACAAGGAAAAGAAAACGGATTATATACAGCTGTGCTCAGTGAACAATACAACTGAATTTTATACACTTAATTTGCATAAGACATACAGATGACAAGGAACGCAGACACATACTGTAAGCTCTTTCCACTGATAATGTATCCCAAAGAAATGTTCAGTCACTTTTAAATACATATTAGGATTTCGTTGTATCATGCGTGTTTCATATTCACCAGAATAACTTGGGTGTGCTGGAGGTCAATCCCAGCAGTGTGGATGGTGCAATTGAAGTCATGGAGCACCTACAGCAATAAAATCCATGGTATGACCAGGATGGGATTTTAAAGGCACATGTGGTGCCATGTCATGGAGATGGGCTCTCAGTGGAACGAATGGATGCCCGAAGAGCTCGCCAGGTCTGCTAGGATGGCAAACAACGACTTGCTGGCTTGGAACCAACTTCACAAGAATTCCATCACAGATTGCTCATCCTGCAGGTAATACTACATGTATATGTTTGATGTACAGTACAGGCGTACAGTACATGTATATCCTACCTTGACAGCTTTCCACTGGGACACACCCACAATTGCTCACACAAAGCATGTGTTGTAACAAAGCATGGTTCACCTATGCAGCACCTGGCCGGCATCTATTGACCGTTAAATTGAAGCCCAATCCTTACTGAACATGTACATGGAGTTTTATTTGTCATATATACCCTTCCAATTTGTATTGTGGTTTGCATATATTTTCCTAAATTGCTAAATATTATGATTTGATACAAATTTTTAATACAATATGATTGTCCTAATTTAAGTGCTGCTGTTTTTAGCAAGTGCTCTTTTATGTTTTGCAGCACTGCATGCTAAGTCAAATTTGTAACACATATATTTTAATAACACAGGATACTATGACTGACCTCCTGAAGGGCTCCAAAAGTGAAGTGAGGAGCAAGGTTTAGATAAATGATGCTTTTAGGCACAAGAATGTCTCACAGGATGTGATGAAGTCATTTAATCATACCGAGGACTTCATCAATTTCACCATTGAAGGATTTTTGACTCTCATTGCATTCAAGATATGTGGAATACCAAGCCTGTCAGCATGGCCCATTACTATTATTATTTCTATCTCACATGTGTTGGCCTCACCGAACTTCCTACTGACGGTGAGGAATGGTAGTGTTCGGAGGAGTGTGCCAAGTCAAGCAGATCAGCATTCTGTTTGTGCAGAACAGTACGAGAAGGCCATACAATGCAGTGTGGAAGAGGATGTGAGTGCCAGTTTGGGAGGTTTTTTCGTACCCAGTGGGTTGGACTGGAAGACGACAACATCCCAGGTATGTCTATTTTAGCAATGTAGACATCTTCAAATTCAAGCACTAAACAAAATAATTTGTAGATGAATTTTAAATGCACTTACATGGCAAGGTTACAGTGGGGTAAATTCATCATGCAGTTTATAATTATGATGCAATGGGGTAATTGTAACATGCATCTACAGGCAAGATTGCAAATGGGGAAATTGGTACATACCAAATACTGGGTATGCAGAAGGCCAGACAGTCTAATTCTTGCATATTGTTTATCAGGTAGGGTGGAATGGGTGTGTATCCAACATGTAATATAAAGGAAGGCAGGCTGGGGTAATTACAGCATGCAGTCTGTCCATTAGTAGTGGTATTGCACATAATAGTAGTTGAATTAGTTTGTTGCAGCTCCTTTGAATACAAAATAACATAAAAAAAATGGAACATGAATATGTAATTTGCAGATGTGTGATCTTGCAGTCCAGAATGTGAGCCTCACCCTGATGACGATTACCTACTGAACTACACCAGGTATGCAACATGGAGAGGACCACTGAACATGTGTCACAGAAATGCCATCAGAGAAGCTGACGGAGGGGCGATGATGTGCCAGTGGAGGCCATACCAAGTACATTGTGGTAGGGCATAGATTACTTGCAGGTAGAAAATATTATTAACATAACATATATTCACAAAATGTATAAAAGCATAATGGAAAAAGAATTTAAACCTGTAATACAAATAAATGTTAATTACAATAGATAAATATTTTCATTGTATAACTTTTACAGAATATAGAAGAGGGTAATAAAGTAATACAGACATTTGTTTACCATAAAGGAAATACTTGTAATGAATACTTTCATTATCAAAACAAAAAAAAATGATGTATATGGAAATTTTGTAGGCATCAAGAGTTGGCTGCCACAAAGGATTGCCATGGAAATAGTCCACAACAGGACAGCAAGCTTGAGAGGTGGACCTGGCAACAACATTGCCAAGGACAGGGTGTGTGAATTCCTTAATGCAGACTTTCAAGGTTAGTATAATTAATCATCATTTTATATTATAAGCAACACAATATGCACTTATCAAAATGTAGGTAACATTGTTTGGCATTAAATTTTGTGTTTTTAATTTGCTAATTTATTTTTTTAGAAACTCTGAAACACAGCCGAGGAAGATACATGGCAGCCCATGCAGACAGAGCTGGCAAAATTGTGGGAGTGTTGGAGAAAAGTCTGGACAGTATGCTCCACATAAATGTTGGGGGAACATATGTTACAAAGTCCTCCAGGAATGAAAAAAAATACCAAAGTGATGTGGAGAAATTTGTCAGAGCATGTTACCCAAAACTGCTTGACTATGTTGCCGGTAGACATCGCAACAGTTTGCCGGCCTTGACATGAAAGATAACAATTAAAAGGCCAGAAAAGCTGAAGGCCAGGCTGTTACAATATGGGAAGCGCCTTGACAAAATAAGGAAAGCCAGACCAGATGTTTAAGCCAATTTTGAATGAAACAGTGCAAGGTTTGTTTTATTTATGCAACATTTGCCTTTTATCTTTTATACACTTTAAATACCTGTTTACATGAACATGTGATACACTGCTTCTTTTGCCGACGTAGGCACATTTACAATTAATTCTGCACCCTGCACAGCATCGGCATAGAATGTACTCACATTTAACACACTAATAAGATGGACAAGCTACTGGGTTACAGAATTTGTCCATGGCAGACATGTCCGTACCTGGTAATTCCATGTACTTTAAGATTGTCTTCCTCACACATTCATTGCCATCATTGCAGAAAGATCTGCATATTTGTAAAAAATCCTCATCAGTGTACATTTTTTTAAGGCTTTTAGGCGTGATGTACATGTGCCCTTCTCCTTGGCGACCATCCCTGGCACACCTACCTACCTCCTGACAATAGTTCAGTATAGATTTGCTGCAGCTGCAGTGAAACACATATTTAATGTAACAACCATTAACTCCCTGTACATATGAGCAGACACACATTTCCTTCAGCATTGCAAAAGCTGCAACATTAAATTCTTCCATGCTCTTGCCGACTGATGCATGATGCATACTAACAGTTCTGGTGTCATGGCTTCTTGTATGACTGCAGTATGCTGAAGATCCTAAATAAAACATGACATCTTCATATGCCTACATACACTATGCTTTGGTTCTACAATATATGATGGCTTTTTCACAATTGACATTTTGACCTTTTAACAAATCCAAATACCAAGTTATTTCCGAAAAAGGATCTTTTCAGTGGTGCCAACTGAGAAAAATATTGGGTCGATCTGGCACAGCAGAAGAAAGTTGAACATCTTTGTCATGAAATGAAAACATTTCCGACAGTGATTTATGAATATCAGCTGCACATGTAGCTGTTAAAAATAACCAAGGAACATGGGAAGTGATACTTCGAAGAGAATCAATGCACACATAATCTTGTCTAAACTCATTGCCCCACATGTAGGCACAATGGACCTCATCTAGTGCTATCAGACACGAATTGTCCTCCCATATATTGCTGTCTTGGCTAGGATCCCATCAACAGGATGTGGTCAGGAGATCCTCTGGTGAAGCCATCACGACTGAAGTTCTTCCACATCTGATATCTGTGAAATGTCAAAAATTATGAAAAAATATGCAAGAAATCAACTTTCCCCACAATTGTTTACATTTTTAACCTATAATGTACATCTATTTTTGGAACCTTATGGTTGTATATATATATATATATATATATATATATATATATATATATATATATATATATATATATATATATATATATATATATATATATTCTGCAATAAAAAACAAAAAAATCTTGCCCTGTGTGTGTGTATGGGGGGGGGGGTTGTACACAAGTCCACAGCCATATAATATTATACTTTGTTATTGACAACTTCCTCATCAGTGTTTAACAGATACAGAAGTCTTCTTGATATAATTGTATTCTCATGACGAATGAAGGAATGAAAAACTTTCATAAATTCGTTCATTGAAGGAATCAAAAACTTTAATCAATTGTTTCATAGTTATTGTGCTGGTTTATTTTGTTGTACCTGGACTAAAGTGCTTGTAGTCCTGATTGATGCTGTAACCATATCAATTACAACCAAATGAAGTATTTAAAGAATAAGATACAATAAGTTGTACAACAGGTTTTGCACATAATTCAAGTATTTATGTATTTTTGATGTGCCAACATGAAACTTGCTGTCCACTTCATCATCTGACATTTCATGTCTAGGGCGAATGATTCCACAAGAGATTCCCATGGCCTCTATAGTAGTCTTCTGATTTGTCATCAGGGAGCGAAGGGGGGAAATGCACAGGGTTATGTGTCGCATACCAGTCACCTGAGTGGTTAATCATTGATAAACATTTACTTTTAATTTTTCTATTTCAAGGTGTTGTATATTTGAACAAGGAAGTAATAAATATTGACTTTTTATCAAGAAATCCAAATTAAAGTATGAAGTAAATCATGACATAATTGTAAAAATTAATTCTGAAGTGAATGATATGAAGTAAATCGTGAGGTTGCTGATTAAGATTATAACATAATCATGAGGATAAGAGGGTCGTTGGATATTTGAAAAAAAAATTAAATTAAATACACGTTTGTATAAATATATTGTAAATTTTAAATGTTAAACTCAAGTAGAACTATGCGAAAAGTGTGAGATATTGCAGAAAGTGGTAGTGAAATCATTTCTAGTGCCAAGTAAGTTACCTCATTCAACAAAACGGGTGGCAGAATAAACATGTTGCTCTTGCGATGGCCAGTGGGGAAAACAGCAGCAGTGTTCTCTCCATTCAAAGAACTACGAATGACATCTGGTTGACTTGTAGTCAGATTGAAGTGTTCAGGATGTATCATGATCCCACAATTTTTGGCTTTTTGCAGCAGGTCAACCACGTGCTGTCTTGTGTATGTCATTGTTGCAGTGCATGTGAACCCTCGCACTTGCACATATGAAACTCATTGACCTATCAATAAACTTACCCTTTCTTTGCGACTAATGCATGTACTCACCCACAAGAAAACGAAGTCATGTGTAACGAGAACACGCACGTGTAAATGTTAACTTCCGGTCACGCGTGCGCAAACGCAATTCTCGGCCGGCTATAGCAGCGATCACGATTTTGGGGCGGAATTCTATTAGCATCGTAGAAAACGAAGTCAATATCTTGTCTCCCATGCCATAAAACTTTACCAAAATGTAACATGAATGAGACAGACCTTCAAGGAACCCAAACATATGAGACATTGGACAGGAACATTTATGTATATCGTGCAATTAAGGTATTTATTGAAAGGTCTGCGTGAAACATACAGGCTTTTATGGGGCGGAGATGGTGCCCATATTAAAACAACACCGTCGATGCCTCAGAAATAGGGCTACTGGAAATGCAGCAGCGTCAGTTTGGCTTGGGGGTCACTGTGATGATGCATCAATAAAATCCATATACTGTTGCTGTAGTCAAATCATGCATGCATGTGCTCCTTATCACAGATTCCGCAAATAAACCTTATTCTCTTGTCGAAACCTGCACTTTACCCACTGAAACAAGCCCCTGAATCTGACTGACACTTTCCTCGCCAACGATCTACCACCACTGACTTTGCCGACCATTTCCGCTACAGCTACAGGGAAAAAACGTCCCGATACAACCCCTTTGACACCGACTAACCCACCTTTTGGGTCTCTTCAGGCACGACCGCGTGTAGACAAGACGCCTTCTAGTGTCATGGCATTTTGGAAGTTGTCCCTTTGGAGAAAAACAACAGCAAAAATGTTCAATTCTCAGCAGCAACTCTGTATGAACATCATCCAAGATGGACATAACATCGACATTAATGGACAGACAAGTTTGCAAACACTTTGGGTATTAAAACCCATGTTACATATTCAATGACCACATGTCTTGTCCACTTTTTCTTATATCAATGTATGCAAGTAACTATAAGTTTCTGTTGTAGCGTCAAAATATGGTATATCACATTGTAAAAATAGTTAATGTAAATATTGCAATGACATGACGAATTGGGATAAAAGAAATTTTATGAATAGAAGCTAATTAGGCCATATTACATGCATGCATGGGCATATATGAAGGCGTTGTCCATGGCACTGTTGAAATGGCCCAATTTGTGCATGGAAAACTGTAGGTCAATTGTCTGGACTCCCACAATGCATAAAGACACATAAAATCAACATTTGGATATGGTTTAACTGTATGCATTATTGAATATGTGTGTACTATTAATCCCAATGCTTTTTTCTGCAATTTTCTTTTTCCTTACTATCAGCATCATGTAACTTAATTAAAATATAAGTATACATATAATGTGGTCATATTTAATGTCTGTATTGACACACTTTCTAGTGGTATTCTTATCCATGTCACCCCTCCCCCCCCCCACAAACTCACATACATACATACATACAAACACACGTTATTTGTCCCGGGTAATTTTGAAGCATTATTTAACAGGCTGGAACTGGAAAGACCTCCTTTCCCAAGAAGTTGCACGACATTTTAGGTCTGTGGGAAAAAGGTTGCACTTACAACATCTACTGCGACTGCAGGAAGACAGTATTGTTTCAAAAGCAAGACGATTCACAGGTAAACACAGCATGGACAGATGCGTTGTACTGCGTTAATATATTGGTGTATTTTTTAACCTTCGAGTTTCACGCTTTCTGCATATTGTACATTTTGGCTGACGTTTCAATTCAGCACATGACAGAAACGTGTCATTCAATGAATTTTCTAATATCTTTTTTACAATACATTTATTTGCATAATTTTCCTCTGTAACAGAAACGAAGTCCATTGTCAAAATTCTTCGCTTGTAGAGATGGGCATTATGAAATATATGTCCTCCAATCAAAGTTCACAATGAGGAAATAAAAATGTAACAGTAAATGATATCAATGCATGAAATTGCGCTTACGTGCATAAATGAATGACTATATTACATAAACAAGTTTTCTGACCTTCAAATAAATTGTTACAAATGAAGAAACAGAGAACGGGAGGGAAGGAAAGAAGATACGGAGGAAAGAAGGAAAGAAGGGAGACAGGGAAGAAGGAACGAAATGAGGATTAAATAGGGTACGTTTATATTATAAATTATGCAGATGTGCAGAAATCAAAGATGGAAAATACACCAAAAATGAATTGCAGCAGCTGGTACGGAAAGAGGGCACGTTCGCCCCAGGAACTAAAATATCAGAAACATCAATGCTCATCATAGCTGAAATCTCTATGGTGTTGGCTCATGTTCTTAACCAGGTAAGATATTTATGCATTTTGCATATGATGGTGACACGTTTCATCATGTTATAGGTTATTGACATTTAAAGTAATCTCCTAGGGTGCAAATTACTTACTCTGTACATATAATATGAGAAACACAACCGTTCCGAACATAATACACTGAAATACTCAATTTAGCATGTCACTTTGTAGAATGTGTCTGCACTGAAGAAGGCAAATCACTGTTGACATTCGATGCGTGAATATACACGAGACGTTTGCGTAAAAACATAGGTTTTTGGAAATTTGGGGTTTGTATCAAATATTATGTACCCTCACGTCATAATAATGTGGATATATTTATATTGAAAAAATATGCCATTTGTGCCAACTGTTACTTTGCTCTTTCTTAATTAACAATGTTCATTAACAAACAAAAATTTATTGCTTTTTCCAATCAGAGAAATTTGGGGACTATTTCTCTTTTACACAGGAATGGCTATTCTTTTTACAATATTCCTTTACAATTTGTCCTAAAACGTTTTTTAAACGCATATAATTGGGATTTCCTCACATCACACTTCCCCAATATATCCATGTAAAGTCAAAATGCCGGTGTAGTCTTCTATCGTCTAAATTGAAAGATACATATTCGGACACTTTATTGTGCAGCAATTTTACAAAAAAGGATTTTCTTTATTTCTTGAAATTGTACTCCACGAAAATGCCCAAAACATGCATGCAGGGTACATAAAATACATATTTACAATCGGCACTTTTCATAACCATTGACAGAATAGGAGAAGAAATGTCGTTCAATTTTCGATGAACACATCGCTTGACTACATAGGAACTACTTTTCCCTGGCGGACAATGGTGGCACTAACTATGTAAACAAAACCACGTCCACGACTGTCGCCAGGGACAGTTCAAATGCGGCTGTTGTGTTCTCATTCAGAAAGCCCACGTGATGGCTCTTCTCATCAGCCAACTTATTGCCACTTAACAAAGATTTATCACCGAGAACTGTGGTTAAATTTCATACCATTTAAACTAATTGTTTAATCTAAAATTTAGCTAAAAAATGTAAATATAAGTATTGAATGGCGTGTTTGTGTCATCCATGCCGGGTGCAATGTCATCATACCCGGCATGGATGACACAAACACGCCGTTCAATTCTTAAATGCGTGTAGCAAAAATTCCCCAAATTTTCTAAGGAGCAAGCTTTTTAAAAAAGGTGGGACATTACTTGAGAGCAGTGAGGAATGCCCACTTTCATTTGTATTTCAGGTGAACTATGTCAGCTGGCGAGAAACAACAATGAAGCAATGGGGGGGGGGGGTATACAGGTAGTTGGTATTAGTGACTTTTACAAACTACCCCCTGTTAAAAGTAAGCAAAATGGGGATGAAGGTGAATATTGTTTCCAATCTAACATATTGAAGACAATCTTTCCACACCGAGTGGTGTTACAAGACGTTTTCAGATAAAATGATACACGCTTCATACTTGCCCTAAATGAGGCAGCAACCAGCAATTTGTCAATTGAGTCCATTGATTTGATTTTGATATTAGAGAAAAATAATTTTTCCTGAAAAGAAGACATGGGGGCAGTTCGGTTATTCCCTCTCACATATGATGTGAACATCTGCAATGCCTACAGACTTTCCATACAGTATGGCGACAGAAAAATATACATTGCTGAGGAAGGGAAAAAGATGAGTTCCAGGTTGTCAAAGTCTGTGAAGGTTCAAACATATCTACAACTGAAGGTTAATGCTCCTCCTGTAATACTGGTGGCAAACCTAACACAGAAGAAGCTGGTGAACGGCCTTGAAGGTAAAGTCACTGCCCTGTATGACAGGTCTGTTCAAGTTTACTTCAACACAATAAAAGAATGTCATGTTCTGGATCAACCCATATTTTTCGGTATGACATGGGTAATAACAAAGATTAACAAGCAGATTCCAATCATGTTAAGTTATGCCATGACCATACACAATTGTCAGGAAATAGCATTGCCCTCTCCTGTCACAGACTGCGCCGACATTTTCGAAGTTGGATAGCTTTCTTTTGCCCTAGGCAGGGTTAAAGGCAAGGATGACATTATAGTTAAAAACCTCCACCCTCAACTGTGCATTCGACATCCCGCTGCAGTCACCATGTATTATGCACATAATGAAAGCGATCAATACCCTGTTGGAGATGGCAATTCTTGTCGCAAGCAACCGTGCCAAAGCTATGTTGATGTCTGTAATAAGGAGGCAAGAAATGAGGAGGATCTGGACGAGGATAAGGACGACGAGGAGGAGGACGAGGAGCAGGAGCAGTAGCAGGATGATGAGAGAAATGTTGCACATAGTGTGCATAAAGACATAAGTACTCATGCTAAATCTCCCAATGCAATATCGGCAGATTGCTTCAAAGAAATAGCCAGAGTTGCGGCCCCAGCTACAGTCATTCATAAAGAAAATAATGAACATTTACATCATTTAATCAATGACACACTGAAAAGCTGGATACACAAGGAAGTTGGTAGACTGGAGGAGATGTCAAAATGGAAAAATCTTACAAGGTCACAAGATGTTAACAAAGTGACACAGCTCTTCATGACATCCTATGGAGGCAATGACGAATTCAGGTCATCAATCGTTGAACTTTCTGGTCTGCCTTCCATCACACTGTGCAGCTTGTCCATTGCGATAAAGTTTCTGATAGAGGTTTTCAATTTTTATATAAAACAGGTAGCGCAGGCATCATGCACCACTCCCCAGATAGTGTGACAAAATAACCAATTATTTCACCAGGAGGGAAGGCCAAAATCCGCTACGTGGGAGGGATGTGCATTGGAAAAGTGATGAATATTGCAATGAAAAAAAAAATATGCAATGGACTCCACAAGAAAGAAACAGAAGAAAGCACGAAACTAAAATCCATAGTGACCCACCTGGAAGCACACCTCTTCAACTCAACTCATATGGCACTTTTATCAGCACTTTACCCAGACAGCCTTAGCGAAATTACCAGACGAGAAAGCATATATGGACACCTCACAACCAACACCGACGACCTTTATCTTAATTTCCTGGAACTTGACAATTTTTTTTCCAGTATTTAAACCTATCTACATTCAATTCGCATAGAAATTCATTGTTTACCTATATTTTGCGAAAGGTCCTTATAGATGTCAACCTTCAGCAATACACCCTTGTAGACATTCGAACAGAGGGTATGAAGTTAATTGTGAATAAATATATCTGTGTATTGGTCAACGCATTATGCACAAAACTCAATTATAGCCTCCTCGCATTAAAACAAAAGCACATCGCAAAAAAATCAAATCACGCAATGCAAAACGCCAAATATCAGCGACATCCACATCAACATGGACAGACACAATTGCAAGTGGGGCGACGTCCACTCAAGAATGCCAAAGTACTATTACAACTGAGGCCGCCAATATTATTGCTGTACCTGTAACTTGTGATACCCTGCAGCATCAGGCATCAGCCAAAAGTGTGCCTACAGCATCTACCAGCTCGTCTTATAACAATTTCTGTTTTGTGTGTGGTGGGGCTTACAAGGCAATACTTCTTTAGATTCAATGTGACATCTGCCAAAGATGGCTGCACAGAAAATGCGATAAAACACTGCAAAATCAGCGCCTGTGGTTGAAAGGTGCGCAAGGAGACATGCCATACAAATGTCTGTCGTGCAAGGTGTAGCTAATTGGGTAGCTCTTCCAATCATAAAAACTCATGGAGCACACACATACTGACTCAATTCCACAGATGTTTAAATATTGCTCTTGTTGATTCAGTATTTATGGCTTGTAGAGATAACCATCACCCAGTGTGCACACCACCATCTATGAACTTTTAAAACCTCACCTTTACTAATGATTATGTATGTATGTATGTATGTATGTATGTATATATATATATATAGCACATAGTGTGCATAAAGACATAAGTACTCATGCCAAATCTCCCAATGCAATATCGGCAGATTGCTTTAAAAGGAATAGCCAGAGTTGCGGCCCCAGCTATAGACATTAACAAAGATATGAATGAATATTTACAACATTTAAGCAATGACACACTCAATAGCTGGATACACAATGAAGTTCGTAGACTGGAGGAGATGTAACAAGGGAAAAATCTTACAAGGTCACAAGAAATTAACAATGTGAGGCAGCTCTTCATTATATCCTACGGAGGCAGTGACGAATTCAGGTCCTCAATGATTGAGCTTTTTGGTCTGCCTTCCATCACACAGTGCACCTTGTCCAGTGGGATAAAGTTTCTGATAGAGGTTTTCAATTTTTATATAAAACAGGTAGCGCAGGCATCATGCACCACTTCACAGATAGTGTGACAAATAACCAATTATTTCACCAGGAGGAAGGCCAAAATCCGCTACGACAGAGGGATGTGTGTTGGAAAAGTGATGAATAGTGCAATGAAAGAAATATGCAATGGACTCCACAAGGAAGAAACAGAAGAAAGTACGAAACTAAAATCCATAGTGACCCACCTGAATGCACACGTCTTCAACTCAACTCATATGGCACTTTCATCAACACTTTTCCCAGACGGCCTTAGCGAAATTACCAGCAGAGAAAGCATATATGGAAACCTCACAACCATCACCGACGACCTTTGTGTTAATTTTTCCTGGAACTTGACAAATTTATTTTCCAGTATTTAAACGTATCTACATTCAATTCGTATAGAAATCCATTGTTTACCTATATTTTGCAACAGGTCCTGGCAGATGTGAACCTCCAGCAATACATCCATGTTGACATTCCAACAGAGGGTAGGAAGTTAGTTGTGGACAAATATATCCATGTGTTGGTAAACGAATTATGCAAAAAACTAAATTATAGCCTCCTCGCATTAAAAAATCCCGGCACATCGCAAAGAAATAAAATTACGCAATGCAAAACGCCAAATATCAGCAACATCCACATCAACATGGACAACACAATTGCAAGTGGGGCGACGTCCACTCAAGAATGCCAAAGTACAAATAAAACTGAGTCCGCCAATATTAACCTGTGATACCCTGCAGCATCATGCATCAGCCAAAAGTGTGCCTACAGCATCTACCAGTACGTCTGATGACAATTTCTGTTTTGCGTGTGGTAGGGCATACAAGGCAGTACCTGTTTGGATTCAATGTGACGTCTGCCAAAGATGGCTGCACAGAAAATGTCATAAAACACTGCGAAATCAGCGCCTGTGGTTGAAATGTGCACAAGGAGAAATGCAATACAAATGTCTGTCGTGCAGGGCGTAGCTAAATGGGTAGCTCTTCCAATCATAACAACTCATGGAGCACACAAATACTGACCCAATACCACAGACGTTTAAATATTGCTCTTGTTTATTCAGTATTTATAGCTTTTAATGATAACCATCACCCAGTATGCACACCACCATCAATGAACTTTTAAAAACCTCACCATCACTAATGATTAAAATTATATATATATATATATATATATATATATATATATATATATATATATATATATATATATATATATATATATATATATATGGTACTCACATCTTTTACTCAGAAATGTTTTCATGTTCAGTGTGTAAGATACAACTCCTGCAGACTTTGAGGCATCTGCTTTAATACAAAATTGTAGATTGTGTTAAAATGGTAGATACGAGCCCACTCCAACAAGAACAAAATATACAAAATAATTTTTTAGATGTCACATTTTATGATTTGGCGCATTGTATTATTTCAGTGCTAATTATAAAAATTATAATTTGCGTACAATTCCTATGAAATATTACCCGTAAGTTTTAACCATAGTCAACAGCCATTTTGTGTCAGTACCATCATGCCTGTACTTGTATATGGCATACTTTTTCCACCTATTTAATTTTTCTCTAAACATTTTGCGCACCAATCATGAGTTCCAAATTTTGTTTGTAATGTTGCAACACCAAACGCTGAGACTATTCAACGAAACGGGCCACAGATTTCACATTACCAGTACAGTCGATAGTAAAGTACCATGCAAATTGTTCACTTTACCAATTGATTAGTAAGTAAACATAAATTCATTATTGCTTACACATACTCTTTTACTTTATAACATTAATGAACTGTTGATTAATAATGTAATTATTAATCAACTGTTTGAGTTAATCACGCTTACATCATCATAAATATCATATAGCAGCAGGAATATGTGCACTTGTTTTGAAATAAATATCAGTTACGTTTCATGAAAACAGTCCGTTTTTCTATACAGACAGCATAAAGTTGACATTAAATTACTGAATTAACAGATAAAGCATCATTATTTCATATGCGCAATTACCTGTATTGGGATGCATGTTGGTTGACGTTTGCACCGTGAAATATAGCTCTTTTTTGGCTAAAGTCATTTTCTACAACGTCTGAATTGATTCTGCCTGGGATGATGTCAATGTTGTTGCAATGGATTTCACACAAACTAAGAAAACCGTTTATCAGGTGTCCCATGTCTGTCATAGTTTCATTGGTAACAAATGATTTTGTTATGTCCATGTTGTTTGTAAGGATGAAAGTTTTCCAACAATGAAAATAGTCCTAGGCGTTGCGTAATTATTGGAATGTTTCATCACAAACGTCTTGTTGGCATGTTACTCCTGAATGTCTCAATCATTGTGGATGTGACGCTTACTACATCGATTGCACCATTTGGGATATCTTTATTTTGTAATGAAAACTTTTCAATAAATTCAGCATTTTTTTAATCAAATAGTACAGAAACACATGATCCATATTCATTAATTCCAAACCCAATAATGACGGCAAAGAGATTTTAGACTTGCCAAAGCATCAACATTTCTTTTCCAATACCAATGTGAAGAAACAAATTTCACTCCTGACTTGAGACAGGCAGTCACCCATAAAAGGCAACTGGTGGTTTTAAACCGGTCCTGTCAACCTTAGAAATACTCATCATTACCTGCAGACACTAGTTCTCTTTCCAAAATGTATAGGCCTAACCACCCAAAACACAAATTTCTTTTTTTCTGCCAAAAATAAAAAGAGACCTGTTAGGTCTATCACCTTTTAGTATTCCCGACTTGTCAGTCAGCTAAGTTTAAAGTAAAAGAGTAAAGTAGGCCTACATCGTTTTTGTGATATTTATGAATCTGGAACATTATAAACACACCCTACCTCCACTATAACTATGAGTCGGAGAACAAAGCCCACAGCACAACATAGCCAATGAAGTAATTTTCAAATAGTACAGAAACACATGATCCATATTCATTAATTCCAAACCCAACAATGACGGCAAAGAGATTTTAGACTTGCCAAAGCATCAACATTTCTTTTCCAATACCAATGTGAAGAAACAAATTTCACTCCTGACTTGAGACAGGCAGTCACCCATAAAAGGCAACTGGTGGTTTTAAACCGGTCCTCTCAACCTTAGAAATATTCATCATTACCTGCAGAGACTAGTTCTTTTTCCAAAATGTATAGGCCTAACCAACCAAAACACAAATTTCATTTTTTCGGCCAAAAATAAAAAGAGACCTGTGAGGTCTATCACCTTTTAGTATTCCCGACTTGTCAGTCAGCTAAGTTAAAAGTAAAAGAGTAAAGTAGGCCTACATCGTTTTTGTGATATAAAACATTTTCACCTGAATGATTCCTCGTCTTCAGAGAAGAGTCCAAATTAAAATGGTCATCTGTTAGATAACGATGTATCCTGATTCTGTTCTGATTTTATCCCAAGCATACGCATCATAAAACATTTTCCACATGATCTTACGCGATGCACACTCAACATGACGACGGCTTTGTGGCTCCACACTGAGGCGTATATACAATTTCTGATGCGTTTTATCACATGCGAGAAATCCATAATGAGGCAGATGAAGTGCTCCTGTACTGTACATATATTCCTGGCTATTACTTAAGGTATGTCAGTGGAAGTAGTGTTGAAGAGAGATCTGTTGATACTAGCTCCATCTACACTTATAAATGTGATTTTAAATCCGTAAGAACTCAAAGTCTTTATGATATCCCAAATCCTGGTGACAAGTTGTCTTCAAATTAATCTGTCTGTCAAAAAATAACAAAATGGAAAGCGAAATCCATCCAGTCCTACGTATATAAATCGCATAACAGTAGTGGCCAGTTTAATTTAATCTTTTTGGTCAAGAGCTTGTGGTATGATGACGCTGGCTCATCAACAATTCCGAAAAAATCAAGACCCCCATCACCACTTCCTTGTAAATGGAGACCAGACTCCATAGTTATTTCATCAAAAATGATTCCACCTTCGTTGTGGGCATTGTTTTTATCCACTTCCTTGAGCATCCATGTCAGCATGTCATCGTTTATGCCAGGCTCCTTGTCTAATCCATTTTTATATTTTTGCAATAGACTTTCAGAGGCTATATACACTTTAGCCCTAAAAATGCGATACGCTGCGGGACTTGCGATCCACACACTGAGGGCTAACGAAATCACTGATTTGGGCCAATGTCTCATCTTTGGACAAAGCCATCGAACTTCATTTTTACAACATTTGGACTGACTTCTCAGGAGATCCAACATATTTTCACCAGCATTCGAAAAAACTGAGTCCAGTATAGCATCGTCGTCAGAAACTGCACTTTCATATGATCATCTTTCTGTGCTGTCGATGCCAGTCTTATATTGTGGCAAGACATACACATGGGCATTTTGGTGAATACAGGCAACAGCATACAACATTTCGAAGATCGCTTTCTTGAGGACTCTTGCTTGTCTTCTGTGCACCATCTTTCATACCCAGATGTAATTTTGTGGACTTTTTCTCCACCACAAACTTTTGCATCTTTAATGACATCTAAAATGCAGTTCAGTTTAACAGTTCCAAAAATAGTGTCTGGCAAACCAAGATATGACATCCCAACTGTTGTAGACCTCACGCTCAAGGTGAGATTTCCTGTACTTATGATATCTAATGTTTTCGCAACAGGAAATCCATTAACGGATGTTTTGGTTTCGTGCTGCAGAATATAGGTATCAGGTTTTTGGTTCATTGTCCAATTATCGCTGATCCCTTCAATAAGTTCCTCAATGCTCGGTTTTGGCGTCACCTTAGCGTTCAGTGTCATGTGTCTGTACGTCAGGCCTTTATACACACTAATGGATTGTCCTTTTCCTTTTGTATTACACAGGGCACCAGTTGGTCATATACATTATATACATTGTTGTAGATCCTACAGGACTTAACTCTTTCATGTGCCATTTAAGGAATGATTTGATTTAAAATTCAAAGCAAAAAATAAACAATACTCAGAGCAATCAAATATTTTAGTTAAATTAAATACATAAGGGTTTTTCAAAATTATATTTGAGTTTCATAATATCACTGGCATGCAATCTTTACATACGATCTCCCTTTTTCAAGTCTTGATAATTCATTTCAAGCCTCACAAAAAATCTAACATAATTATGTCTCAAAATAGGCTCTGCTGTATAGGCTCAAAACAGTAGTCTAGTCATATAGACTGCTTACTTAACACCATGAGTTGGACCAGAGGTTCCAGAACTTAGCCCACTATTAGGTCAGATCGTTCAGCATGTGACATTCCTTTCGTGCAGGTTTTAATGCTAAGTAATACATAATCAACTATAATTTTATGTATGTATTTATAATTATATAATGATGCCATGTGAATTTTTGTCGGCACTACTGTTACACTAGTCAGTTACACTACCACTTACATCCTCTTGATTACATCTTAAATGTTATGTCAGCAGTGTCAAATCAGGCAACTCCATTGAACACTATAATACACAGTCCTATCCACACGGCATGCCCATAGAGATGGTACCAAGAGACCATGATGGCACCAGTTTATACAGGACTTTTCACCATCCGAACAGTACCCAAAGACCACATGGGATATGGCAGTAATGGTCATGACGTGTAGCATTGAATCAGTTAGTATTGCTTTTTTACAAGATAATTCCTACTAATCAGAGTCATAACACTCTTCCATGCCAAAACCGAGTTGTTTTCATTACACTTTGTGGAGACTAGGTAATAGCTCTACTTCAAATGGAAACACTCCATTATTTCTTGATCGCTCACCACAATATTAACAGTCGAAGGGCTTTCAAATATCAACACTTATGCGGGAATTTCAATGTCCCAGCTAGACATAATAATAATATTTAAGCTCGCCAGAGTTAAACCTTAATCTTCTTTTGTTCAAACAAGCACAAGGTTTGCATAACACACTTCCAGAGAACCACAAAAAGAACTGTACACTGTGTCCTTTACCACTACATGGTCATATATGTAACCTTAACAATATCAGTAATAGCATGAAAGTGTCATCTTTTCACAGGCCAATAGGAGGGCATATTTGGTGCCCAAAGAATACCAATCCAATTACCTTTAATCCATTATCATAGGTAGAACCTGGGTACAAGGTGCAATGTCAATTCAAACCCCTGAGGAAGCATTTCTCTAGAATATTGCCACTACTAACAAAGGATAGCCCCCAGCTCAATGTGGCAACCAACCAAAATGAGGGGAGGCAAGCATTAACAGAACCTCAGCCGTAAGGTTTGTTCTGTTTCAGCTGGTAGTGGGCTTGTAGAAGGGCAAGACGATGAGGTGCCGGCAGAACTGTACTTTGTCCCATCCCTGCTGCTTTAAGAACAGCTGCTAGGGATGGGTAAACGTTAGTAGGGTGTTGTGCCGATGTTGGGTTTTTGGGGGGAGGCGGGGAGGATTGGTCTTTTAGCATCAAAGCCTGTTCTGTTGTAGTTTTGGGTTTTGATTGTAGCCAGTTGATGAAATTTTCCCATTAGTGCCATGCAAGGCACCCCAGTACTGTCATCAAGACCCTGTTGGTTATTAAAACAAACAAGAGGCGGAAAGACAACCGGCTACCATGTTGGGTCCAGTCAAAAGGAGGAAGTGGCTTGGGTAGAGGCTTTAAATTAGTGAGGAGGAGGAGGAGTGGGGTTCAGTGGTCAAAGTGAGGTTGTTTTAGCAGTGACAAAGCCCGTTCTTCAAGAATTATGGTAGTGATATACAAGATGTTGGTAGCTATCACATGTAGTGCCTTCACCCATGCATGGCCAATGCGTTCTATGAGGCCTGTTAGAGTGACACCTCCTCCCATAACTCTGCATCCAGATGGCACAGTAATTAAATAGGTACCTGTACCTACCCTTCGTTTGTCATTGGGCCTTCCTTTACATGCATTTTAAAGGTTTTGCCCCATGTCACAACTACTTACTCCCCATAACTGATTTCTGTCACTAGAGTTAAATTTGACTGTCCAGTCAGGATAACCTGGCAGTTATGACTATGCTTGATGTCTCCAGCTATAAGAGAGCGGGGATAACTCCACCGGTGAGTGCCAAACAATAGCCAAGAGTGGCACACCATGGGCTTCCACCCCACACAGCCCAGTGGATGAAAAATGTCTCCAGCTTAGTTGTACCGATTGTAATTACTGCCGCCAACCAATGGCAGCTTTACCCGATGAACTAGCGTTTCTCTTCCCCAAACTGGGTATACTGGCGAATGTTCGTAATACCATTGTATGGGATCAATTGGGTAGGTGCTAGCAGTGGTCGCCAGTTTAGTACATTATAAAGTTGAGTAGGGCTCATTGTATCATCTGTTAGTCTGCCAATTTTCTCTAAGGATGCCTTTTGACGTGCATTAGTTTGAAATGAACGAGTATAAGAGCTGGCGATATGTTCCAAAGTAGATACAGTCCTCTCAAAATATAAGAAGCCTGCTTTACACGCAATATCCTGTGGCTAGTGTAATTTAATTGTCCTAATGCATTGTTTAATGTAGAGATCAACATCTCAGATATAAAACCAGTCACCTGGAAATATGCTTTTGGTTCCAGGCGGTGACCTGTTGAGTATGATTAAGCACTGTAGTAAGCTTATTTACCAGGTGAACAATAGCTTTCTGTTTCCCTCTGGCTTCTGATACAGCCTTACGACATTCCTGAATGCTGTCACTAGTAGGTAAGCCATATAACATGGAACTTATATGACCAACTATGTTGAACCATCCCCGCTTTATCCTCTGGTTACGCGGCGTCTGGGAAACCTGATGAGTCTCCAAGTAGGATTTGAGGAACCCAAGACGACCAAGCCATGAACTATACTGGTATTTAGTAATCACTCTCCTCTTCAGGGCCCACTTAACTTGGTCAATCACTGAGGTAAGGCTCCGCAGCAGCTCAGGATCAACAATCGGATTGTCAATAACTGCTGAAATTGTCCACTCTGCTGTTTTGACTTGGAGCTGGTCTGCCTTGGTAAGTTAATGTAGATATCTACTTGTTAAATTGTTCACTTGCAACTGATGTGCACATTCATTTTAAAGGGTTTCTATTACTTTGTGATGTACAAAGATTGTATTATATCTTGATGTTGCATGAAATTAAATTAAATATTGTGTCTACATATAAATGATAATGTTCACTTATTGATGAGGTGAACATTTGAGTTGAGGCAATTTTCATAACTTGCAAACTACATTTTAAATTGGTATCAGAGCAAGTGGCTGCCTCTACAATAAGGCCCATCTCACAATATTCTTCCCCTCAGAAGAGCCTATACACTGTATCTCATGAAACCTGTTTTGGGTGTATTTTGGTTAGCCCTTATAACATGGAACCCGATCTTAATACTAAAGATCTAGGCATTTCCTGTTTGGAAATCATGCTGGGTTTCTCTCCTGTGCCAAGCTAAATTTCATGCAAAACTTCGAAAGAAGTGAACATATGCAATGTTATTACATTTATATAGATACAAGTGAGAAAGGTCTGACAGTAGAACTTCCGGTTAGTAAGGGTGTTTGGGACCATGCCAAAGTGCTCGCCTAAAGGCGAAGACACACCTGTCCATGTTTTGTTATCCACATCCTCGAAGCTGTGCCTACAAAAAATAAGTTAGTTTAAACAGATTTATTGTTGAATTTACAAGGAAAAATTCACAACATAATCATACACAACTATTGGGAAAAGGGCATGCCCTATATGAATCCGTCTTGCAAGAAGGGAAGACAAATGGACATGACAATACAGAAATACACACCAACAGAATAAGAAAACATAAACACTGGCAAGAGAGATAGTGGGCCAATATCTACAGTGCACATGATATACACTCCGAACCGGGTCAGAATCAAAATATGTAGTAAAGATTGCTGTGTATTGAAAAACAGAATAAAAGATTTTGAGAAGAGGAAGCCAAAACCTGAAAGATGACCATTAGTGGTTGAAAATCTACAATTTTAACCAATGCCAGTTGCTTTAAAGCATTCTGTTGCAAATATATTGTCAAGTACAGCTAAAAATGTCCCTATTTTCCTGGAGAGAGCTGTCAAATAAGCCATATAATAAAGTTTGTAATGTAAAGGGTGCAAAACGGACATCCATTGTGTGCAAGTGCAATCGGGGTACAATATATTTCGTGCTTGAAAAGAAATAATGCCATATATCTCCGTTGGGTGCACCACATGTACAGGCAGGAGAATCCTGAATACCAATTTTAAACAGATGTGAACTTGAGAGACTGGCGCCAACATGAAGAGGTATATGCTGGCTAGCTATAAATCTATCCCCGAGATTGAATACTTCTGCAAATCTCGTAGGTCGTATAATTTGTTTAGCTATTTTCAGTTTCTAATATCGAGAGGCATCTGGTACCATAGTCTAATACTAGAAGGGAAAATGACTTACCAAAACGTTCAGTACAAGCTCTAAAAAGAAGAATATCAAATTGTTGTCGGGTACTGTATGTATATGGGTACATGCTGGGAGACGTAATAACAGAACACAAGGTTTCGGGTACAAGCTTGTTTGCTATTTTGTACATCAAAATTAATTTAGCTGCAATCTGACGGTCAGACAAAGGTGCCCACCCAAATTCCACATAAAGTTTTGCATTACTTGTTCCATGCGTTGCACCAGTTACAATGTGAGCAGCTGGCAATTGATATTCTAAGGTCCTTTAGCATCTGATTCTGTACAACCACTCCACACTGGACTGCCATACTCAAGAATCGGTCGAATAAAAAATATGTAAATAGTATTAAGGGTACGTCTATCAAAAAGAAATTTCAATCCCTTCATGATATTGTTCAGTTTACCAGTTTTAAAAAATATCCCACTTAAGTGACGAGACCAATGTAAATCTGAGAGTAAAGTAAGACCAAGTTGTTAGTGATGAACGACCTTTTCCAAAACATGACCTTGAATAATAACAGGAGGATAATAAGATTGGATTGACTTTTCTGCAAATAAGCATCAGTTTTTAAGGCTTTAAAAGTCACAAGCCAATCCTTAGATCACTGTTCAACATCAAAGAGGTCCGAGTTTATTATGTTTGATGCAGAAATAGGGTCATCGACAGTTCGATAAAGAGATGTATCATCAGGGAACATTTTAATATTTGATGGAAAAAAAGGTCAACAACAAGTTATCCGTTTTGCACCCTTTACCTTACAAACTTTTGTGCATTCTCTTGACTTAAATACAAATGACTTTCATTATTTTCTGACTTGCCCTATAATTTAGCTGTTAATAGCCAAAGATTATTACAAAGTTTGGCAACAATAATTTACAGTTTTTAGACATGTCTGTTTTGCTACTTAACTTTATCTTTTGGCATCATTCTGTTTTAATGTTCACCTTTCAGACATTTTAGGCTAGCTTGTTTTCTGTTAGGTCAAACACCCAGGGGCCATAGGTAGTAAGCAGCTACTGACAACAGTTACAAGCTTGCCTAATTGTACTTAAAATCCTGTTAAGAAAAATTGTTTTGATAATATGTTTTTGAAATAAATAGTGATTACTTTCATTCTTTTGTGACATGCTTAAATGCACATTTACTCAAAATTGACTACTTTCTCAAATGTCACAAACCTGACACATTAGGTTGATACATTGACTCAGAGTTGGCAGTTACATAGAGCTTAATTGTTTGAGGGGTAGGTGTTATCATAGAGTTTGTTTTACATTTCTAGTGCAGGGTGCCCATTGTTGTAGTCCTTGCTAAGATTTCCCTTGGTTTATACAGGTGGTCTAGCTGCAACTGTTTATTTTACTATCACTGGGACTCTATTATATGACCCCAGCTTGTTTCCACTTTAGTTATACACTGGCAGGTAGTTTAACTATGATAAGCTGTCCAGCTAGAAAGGGTACATATTGGTTCAGGGGTAAGCCAAATTGTTCTTATCTGAACCTATACTATAAAAATTTAGTAATTATGGTTTATTTGACAGGTATTTTTTCTTTCATAATGAAGCTTTGCATTTATAAGCAAAACTTCAAGTATTTAGCTAATTCATCATTTGCCACGTTTATATTTATTCTTTATTATGTGCGTTGTCTTTGCTGAATATTTAGCTTAGACAAGGAGCTGCTACTCAGAAAGCCATGTATTGGTAAAAGGCTACGAAACATGTTAAGTAGTTACCCGCTGAAGACCATTTAATTTATTTGGGCTGTTGCAGCCTATGTCAAAATTTTACAGAGGAATGTGTGCAATATGGACAATAGTAATTCCATATGTATATAGGTTAGACAGGGACAGGTTAGCTTATGGAGATTTAAATGTTCGGACTGTGGAATAGGGTATTGACTACTAAGAAGTGGTTCTGGGCAAAAAGACTCAAATACAATTAATCTAAATAAGGAACATGAGCAGTCATAACATCCAACCCTGAGACATCTGCATTTATTTTACCCAGCTGGATGAATGACCCTGGATTACGACTCGTTTATAACGGGTGCTGAGGTAATTTGTAAACCGATCAAGCAGGTTGGCTGTGACACCATCTTTTTGAAATTTGTATAATAGCCCAGAATGCCAGACTTTGTCGAAGGCCTTGCTAATGTCAAGGAAATCGATACCAATTTCTTTTTGTTGATCAATAGCCATAAATAATTCATGGTAGAGTAGTAGCAGTTGGTTCATAGTTGAGTCACCAGGGGTGAAGCCAGATTTATGAGAAGAAATAATAAAATCATCATGAAAGAGGTTAAAGACATGTTTGAATACTATTTGTTCAAATATTTTTCCTGTACAAATGAGCAATGACACAGGTCTGGAGTTAGTACACAGATTTTCAAGCCCTTTTTATGAAGTGGGGGAACATTTGCTTGCTTCCAAGTAGAAGGGTACATTCAGAAAGAGGTTAACAGTTTTGTTTGTGAAGGGGAAATAGCAGGGGCAGCCTGTTTTAGGAATTTGGCGCTGATATCATCAGGGCCTTTTGTTTTTGATGTGTCTAAACTTGAAATAATATCAAGGACCTCAGATTGTTGGAAAAAAATACGAATTAAAGGTTAAGCTTTAGACGCTCTTTCAATAATATGTTTGCCCTCGTGAAGGAGAGATGGTATAGTATTAGAAAGATTACGATTCAAAAAGTGCTTGACAGTGCGCCACCAACATTTGTTTTTCCGAGGATTGTTTAGGTCAGAGCAAAGTTTATCATTGTATTCTTTCTTAGCAATGTTTAGTTGTTCCTGACAGTAGTTCCGGAGTTGACAGAAACTTAATTTTGTTTCAAAATACAGTTTTTAGCTTTGTAACATTTTCTTTTAACCTGTCGTTTAAGCAACCGAAGTCGTGAATTATACCACTGTAGATCAGATAGCCTAACCTCAATATCTTTGTTAGGGATACATTTAGTTGCAATTTCTAAAAATAAATTAGATCAAGAATTACAGCAGATATCAACAACATTAGTAGCAAAACATGAAGTCCAGTCTGCTGCACGAACACGATTTCTAAAATTATCAAAGTCAGCTTTGTCATATTCCCAAATATACCTTTTGTATGCTGGCTCCTTTCTCCGTCGAAAAAGTAAGTTCAGTTGAAAACCAGTAGCATTTGATTTCACAGAAAAGGAAATACAGATGTTTACAAAGAAAAATGGACACTTGGACAGGTGTGTTTCCTCCTTAAGGTGACTTTAAGTGTGTTATAGGGGAAGACATCAAAACATCTCTATGACCAAGGCACAATTTAACTGGTATTGTATAGCAAATTTCTAACCATATTGAAGAAATGCTAATCATCTTTTGATTATTTAACATGTAGTGCAAATCAATCTGCAAGAGTGTAGTAAAAGAAGCAAATCAAATATTAAAATGTAAGATATGTCTTGACACAGCATTTCATAAAGATGCATGGTTTAGAGAACTGTTGAGCCCTGGGAACAGGAGGGTGGCAACAACAGGGACAGGGGTCTCTGTCCCAGTTGCTGGATGCGGGGATGTATTTTGACTGACTTGCCTCCACACTGTTTGTGCCAGATGTTGAAAGCACTCTTTTTAAAAAGTCTAGGTTATGTTTTCTGACCCTTTATTTTTTAAAGGGACACTTTAAGACCACCATGTGGTGCTGCAGTATTATTTCATCCGATGGACCACCAAATGCGATTGACATAAGATGTAATGAATATCCATGACTGGGCGTGGCATGATACTGTGCCAGCAGGCAACTTTTACATGTAGATCCCAAGATTGGCTTGGCCTGAAATACTCTCCCACCATCCACTTTAACATTGCTGCGTAGGCTTGGCATATGATACTATGTTTGTTGACCATAAATGACTCAGTGGCATGTGATGATGTTGTCCATAAATGGGGCAATAGTCAGGTCATCCAGAAATGTGCATGGCCACACTTGATGTTTAAATGCCTGTTCATGGACACCATCTATCACCCAGCAGTTATAACCCTGTTGACTTAAAAGTTTAACAAAACTGGATTGACACCAAAGAAAATACAAATGGAAGCTGCATGAAGCAACTGATGCTGCAGTTCAGCAATCTAAGTTTGTCTGAATGTTCTACTTTCCAGGAATATATGGTGGCTTTCTTGCTGAAAACAACAACGAAAGCAGTGAAGTCATCTCTGGACTCATGTCTTTGAGACACCATTGCCACAGTATTGCTACTCGTTTATGGGAAAAGAAAACTGAATACTTAATCTACCATTTTTGTAAAGGCCAGCACCATGTGCTTACCACTTACCTTTGGGGACAAGCAGCCGCATGGGGTTCTTTTTGTTTGTTTGTTTTTTTTGGTTGTTGTTGATATTTTCTTCGTTATACATACTTGCATGTTTAATTGCAGCCAATGGTTGTATAGAAATCATTTTTGTCCATGTGCCCATGCAAATATATCTGTTCAGCACTTGGACGAACACATATGCATTCATAATCCACATAACTGATCAAGTGGAATTTTGTGATCATTGTCTTTTATTCACTTTTTCGTCCACCTGATTAGACAGTGTCATTACCATATCCAAACTGTAGTCCTAACAAAACAAATCCAAGTCAATTCCAACCAAAGGCAATGTTCCTTGGAATGTATAGCTGAAACATATAAATTTATAGTTCGTATTTACCCAAAAGAGACCAAAACGTAAGTGGAAAGGTCCATAGGGGAAAAAAACTTTATCTAGTTTTCACACGACACAATGCAAAAAATTTTGTTTGAAATTATATGCCTATTTCTGTAAATTGGCTTAAACAGTTGCATCTTTCATGCATATACAGGACCATAAAATTTATGAAAGGGACCAAAATATGCAGCACATCAAGTGGAGGTTCTTAACTTGTTGAAAATGTCAATAAAATTCAGTATTTAAAAAGGTACTACTTGCAACCACCATCTCAACAATGATCATCATCCATATACGTCCACAAAGCGACACCAACACCAACATCAATCCATCAGAAAAGCCCTCTAGGCCTAAAATGACCATCAATAAGAATCTAAACAACATGATTATATAATTCGATGTGTTTTAGGCATGTAGTTAAAGACATGATGTTGTTTTAAAGGACATAAACTAAGAGAATTTCAAAAAGAAAAGTGTTTGAATTTCCAAATATAGTAAGTTCATTGGTTCAAATGTTAAACATCAGCCAGAAGCAAGTGACATTAGGCCTCAAATCATTAAAACATAGTCAAAAATGCATTACAATAGTCAAAATTTGTAAGGATAGCAGTCACATTTCAAGTTGGTTTCCAGAAGTATTTTTGAAAGGACATTTAAATGTCCCACAAATCATCTAATAAGTCAACTATTAGGATAATAATTTAGAATTCCAAAAAATGTAGTATTCCATTGTAAGTCATCTGTAAGTCAGCCAAGCATAATGTACATCTAACTCGTGGTTCTATAAAGTTCAAAAGGTCAAATTGTAAAACAGTCCTAATTATTGTAAAATTCTACTACCTTTATCAGAGAAAGAATTCGGTTTTATGAAGAGAGAGAGAGAGAGAGAGAGAGAGAGAGAGAGAGAGAGAGAGAGAGAGAGAGAGAGAGAGAGAGAGAGAGAGAGATCATTTGAAATTCCTAAAGGTAACTGTATGTATAACTGTTTTTCTATAACAGTTTTAAATTTTTTCATTTATGATCAGACGTAGTTCAACTTGTCAGTCAGTTGATTTAGATGCTAATTATTTATACAAGAGAGAGACAGAGAAAGAGTACATTAAACACTTTGAGCCAACCTTACATGACTTTCACAATAACAAACTATATTCATCAGACAATTATAAAGATCAACATCAGTTTCACTACACTTGGAACACTTACTGCACTGTTATATGTGCAGAAAATGCCTGAATGTGCAAATTGTTACCAAATATGTAAGGGTTCCATGAAAAGAGAAGTGGATAACAGTTTTCAATGATAGTGATGAGACCAAACCGAATACCAGTTTAACCTTGTCAGATCCAGGATCATTTACAAAATAGTAAGACATGCTAGTGTTCGTCGTCAGAAGAATCCATGACCAACAGTAATGATATTTAAACGAATGAGAGTATCTTCTACCTGACTTGGAACAGGTTACCAACGTATTGAGCCTTTTAATTTTGGAGCCGTTGTTCAAATGGAATAGAGCAATGCAAAAGGAATTTGAAATTTTGGCCTGCACGAGATCATTTAATAAATTTGTCATGTATAGATTGTTGTTGTGTGTCACATTATATAGACAATAAAATGGGCCTGGCTTGTGATACTGGGCAAGCAGGCCTGAGGTCTAATGGACCAACCATTTGATATTGCTCGCCGGCTACTGTGAGGTTGGTAAAGGGGATTGTTTGGCATGTGAAAACATGTCAGCAACTTGTACTTGCTAAAGTGCTTAGGCTTAGAAGGTGCAATCCAACCATATGAATATCGTTAATTGGGCGGGGCATCTCAAATTGTGCCAGCGACATTGAGATCAACAGACGGGCTTGGTTCATGATATAATGTCTCTGAATTAGGACATCTCGGACCAAGCTCAACATCCTGCTGGTCACCATCCTGGACCTGGTATGCTATGATTGTTCAAGCGTGACACATTTATCTAGGGTCATTTTAAAGACAGTTCACACCAGTATGGAACTAGGAAGCATTCAAAGGTTTTATTCATGTAGACGCGCCATCATGATGTGGGTAAGACATTAGAAGTGTATTTAATGACAATATAATGTTCTCTCTGGTAAGGGCCAGCAATGTCTTGGTTTTCCACCATAAACTAATCAAAAGTGAAGAAAAAAATGCCACCTTCTGTATATATTATCAAATAAAGCCATATGACATATGCATACATGCTTGATGATAAAGCTGAAAATGGGAAACCCGCAGGTTGTTTGTGCAGTAAC
>OZ026614.1:17467856-17488856 GCA_964020975.1 Hermodice carunculata
AGTCGATATACCTGGTCTTTGATGCAGTTGCCCTGGTCCAGCAACAATGAGTGGACCTGTGGTTGACATAGAACTTACTGTGTAGAGTTTGCATATGATGAAAATATGCAGTCAGTTTGTTGACCCAACACATGTCAAGACAGTTGTATCCAAATTATTCTTCACAACAGTGTTGATTGGGTTACATGTATCGGGTTATGGCAGCCCTGTCCCAGATTCCCCAATTTACTTTTCAGTCAAGAGCCCACAATGAATGTTTGGTGCATTGATCCCCCAACTTACTGTGCAGCCGAGATGAGTGCAGCCAATATGTTACATACAGGGACTAGCCTATTTTGTACAGAACAAATAAGCATCCAGAGAAGGCTTGCTACGTATACAAGAGGCGGCATGAATAACCATATAGACATGATACTGAAAGTTGCTCTGTCACAACACAAGAGCACATCCAGCATGGAAATTGAGTACAAGTATGTCTAGTTACGTTGCTGTATGTCCAACTGGCTTGCATGTACATTCCTGTGGTTGTGTCCTATTCCAGATGGACATAATGAAGAGAAAGTTTGTTTTGTTGGAAACTTGAATAGCAAATTGGTGTGAGGAACTGTCGAACCATATGAAAACAATGGGGACTATAACTATCGTGAAGAGGTTCTTACATGATGGCATTATATATCCATACAATATTAAATCCACTAATAGACTAGTCCGATAAGTGGAGGACAAAATACATTGCATGACCTTCAAGACAGTTAACTGCATGATGTAAAAATGTGAAGTACATATGTAAAGTGCGTTGATTATTTTAGAGGTGCCATGGAACACGAACTACTGTTCAAAGCAATGCTTGTGTCCAACCATGTCATGGATGTTTCATGGGTTAAATTTTGTTTTTAAATACACATGTAAGACTTAACATGTATAACTTTATTTGCTATATTGGTACCACGTTGAGTTTATTATATATATATATATATATATATATATATATATATATATATATATATATATATATATATATATATATATATATATATATATGTAGGAGGTTATACATAGTGTGTTCAGGTATGTCGCTACTGCCATCCTACATTCCTTATATTTCTGCCCCCTCTTGACCTATTGCCTCCTAATTTGGTACTAATAATGTATGGTTGTGGGGATTTTTTTCCATATTATAACATGTAACGCTACAGTCAAAAGTCAAGGTCAAATTCTTGTTCATTTTTCTGGTGACTCAGCAATTTTCACATATTGGCTTATACCTACTTACTGTTCAATCGTAGTTCCACGGTTACTATCAAACATCAATAGGAAAAAAGCTATGAGTTCTTTGTAGGGTTTATTTAAACCTAGGTGATCTTTAAAGTTCAAACTGCATAGATTCCTGTTGATTAATGTGAAAATCAATCGGGGAATGCAATGCTTGTTCGCGTTTTCAAATTTCCAAATCAATTCGCAAGTTTCACTTCAAACTTAGTGGGGATGTACATTTTTGTGGCATTTTGGAATTTTAATGAGTTTTTTTTTTTGGATAATTTTTGCATTCTTGTAGATTACCATGCAGTTTAGTGGGGTTGGCAATGGTAGTTCACATCTTGACCTCTTCAAACCACAAGCCACATTCACTTGAACTTTTGGTACGGATACTCTATAGACTTTAGTATTTTTCATTTGTTTGAAGATGACCCTCATGTCAAAGGTCTAGGTCACAATGCCTTGCGAAATAAAATGGTTTCCCTGCCACATCTTCTAATGGATATGACCGAAGTCCATCAAACATGGTCATAGTGCAACCAGATGTGACTTCCTCTAAATTATCTAAGAAGTGACTTTGAGCTTAAAAGTCAAGGTCAAATATTCTGCATAAGAATGGTGGCCCTCTTAGATGCGTGGCCTCTGTTGAGAGGCGCCTCCTTGATGCATATATGCGATTTTTGTTTCTGATTGAAGTATCATATAAATCAAGTCATAAGTTTGTATCATGGTCCTAGGCCCGTGGTTACCATTAAACATAAACAGGACAGTACACATGGGATTTTTGTGTTCATTTTGACTAGAGTGAGATTGGAAGGTCAAACTTGCATATTTGCTTGATAGGAAACTTTTCATCAACTATTGACAAGCACAAATTCAGTATGTGCCTAAAGGAATAAAAATCCGCACTTGCAGAAGGAGCAGATTTGTGAAAGTAGAGTACATGCCATTTTTTGTTTTAAATTTCCATAATATTTCAACCACAGTTCACGGCTCAATGAAAAAAGGGCATAAATGGGACGGATATGACAAGCCATGTGGACCCTTTATCATTGTCTTGATTCTAGTGTTTTATATGTACAATGTTTTATGAATTGCACAGAGACAATTAATAAACCTCATATTAATTTTATTCCATTTTGCAACTTATTTTAAGTTAATGGCGATGACCATTAGTTTCTGTTTACTTCATTCTGGAAGTATCTCTCCTGATTGTGAGCTGCCAAGCATAAGTCATTGAATCTCCTTGACCAGCAAGATTTCAGTAATTTGTTTTCTGCACTTATGAAAACGTTTCATGGTTTTTTTTGTATTGATGTCATATGATTCTTACTCTGAAATACTCCACGTTTCCTTTTTTTGTGTGTAAATTGCTTTCTCGCCAGTGAATGTGGATAAAAGGGATTTTGAAAATTAAAACTTTATTTGCTTGCTTGCTTACTTACTTGCACTTACATATCTATTTATTTCCGGATACAGATTGGAAATCATGTTTCATTTTCAAAGAAATATCTTACATTTTCAGACTTAAACGATTACCTTGGCTGTCAACAATGACAGTTGGCCACTGCAGCATGGATGTCAAATTTTAACCTGTGCCAGACATGTATGCGTTACAGTAAAACGAAGACTTGAAAAGCTTGTCAGATCTGCACCCTCTTGCTTGCTGCCAGTCAAAAGTCTGTTGTTCAGTGGACCGTGGGGCACAGGTCTCTGGTTCCACAGGTGTACCGAGGTTAATATTTAGAGTGCAACGTCAGTCACTGGGTGTGATTATAAAGATTAATTACTGATCAGAACCTCATTTTTGTTTGTGTAATGGGACCTGATCAGTAAGGAGAGTTGTGGTCCCAGGAGTGAGAGGATTGAGCGTGACTTCAAGGCTGGGTGTATATGTACAAGATATATTCATGGGTGAAATATTTCAGAGGTGTCAGCACATAGTGTGTGTGCATAAGCTTCAGCGCTCACAATCAGACACTAACATAGTTACATGTATAGGTATGGCCACTGCACTCCATGGTTACCCTTGCTGCAGTGAAATATATGTAGTTTTCTTCCAAATTAAAAATTTTGCTCTAAACGAAAGGACCATTTATGTGAAAGCAAATATTTTCGGAGCTGTTGTAGGGCATTATGTGTTTTTATAACACGTGTCAATCATATTAGGCGAAGTACATTGGAAAACCTTTTGACCCCCCCCCAAAAAAAACAAAACAAAGTTGCAGCAGTTGGCTGGGAGATCTTTGATTTGCCAAAAATGTCACCTGCGATCTGTTATAAAATGTAAATAGTGAGTATTCTTATCTTAATTTACTATAGTCGCATCGTTTGTAACTTCTTGAAAACATAATTTGTCTTGGCGTTTGACTGCAGCACCTGAACAGGTGCAAGCCATAACTTAAGTAGCCAAAGGCTAATGATTGTGGAGTGTGGCTGAAAGAATTTACATTTTTAACCAAATTGACTTGTTTTTTGTTACTCTGTGGCTTCAAAATGAGTTTTACTCTTTTATGAAACTGCTTCTTTGATGTAAAATGTTTGAAGAAGTGAGCTGACTTTGGATAATGAAATTTGCCTAAAGGATTTGTACTTTGGCCAAGTTGTCTAACCGAACAAAATCCTAGCACAAACCTTGAGCACCATTATTAAAATAACTGATGCCGGTGCATGTTATCATTGATTGGCAAGATAGTGTTCCACTGTGGAAATGGTATATACTTAATACTGGTGTCATAATTATTTTATGGTAGCTGTGTATGCATAGTGTAGGCAGATCAATAGTACATCAACACTTTGCTTAAATGCTTGTATCATTACCACTAGAGTGCAGCACTGTTTGCAGTTGGTAATCATAATGGTGCTAAGAGTCAAGACTGAGTAGTAGGCTACTACAAATAATGGAACAAGTACGTATCACGATACTTAGCTTATTCTCTATGAACACAGGTGATTATCATCTGTGTCAAAACATTAGCTCGGATGCGTATCGTGTATAAGGCTCGGCAAGCCTCGCCCAATGCACGATATACACCCTCGGTACCTCTAACACCTCCGTAAAATTAAATAAAATTATTTTGGACGCCCTCAATATTTTATTTCAGTTTACCTTGGTGCCGAGATCGATGTCCTGAAAACCACAAACAAACAAAAATATCATATGAGAAAAATGTCATGAGAAGTTTACCCCCCTCCCCAAAAAGCCAACTTATAAACTATTATTTTTCCTCATTTCCTGTTTGAACAATGACTGAGCAATTCGATAAATGGTAGCAAGAGGTCTAATCCCACGAATCCTGAGGCTTGAATGCGGCGTCTGGGCCTGCCACATTGGTCTCACTGGCGACAACGTCGTCATTCCTGGAAGCTCGTATTCCACTGACTCTTTTCCGTTGCCCAACGGCTGTCGTTTGTACGTTCGGATCACAAAAAGAACAAGAAGTTGAATATGTCACTTTATTTCCAATACCAACGACAGTTTTAGCTGAGTTTACACACACACACACACACACACACACACACACACACATACATATATATATATATATATATATATATACATTTATGTATGTATATATATGTATATATATTTATCTCATGTTTGGGTCGAATTTAGAACAATAACAGGCTTGTATAAATACCGTATCATACACGTAAAAGCTACAATGCCGTGATATGATGTATCGGTACTCTACCGGTGGTATTGGTATTCTTCCGGTTTCATCGGTAATTGTGTTGATGAGGAGTAAAATTTCGGAAATGTCGTTCTTATTTTGCTTTGTGTATTGAAATGTAGAAATAGACCCAAACATGAGATTGAAAATTTATAGCATGCTTTGTAGACGCTATGAAGTAATCAACTGGCTCTGGATACCATATGGCATCCAGTGTCCGTTGATATACTTCATATAGTCAACAAAGCATGCTATAATCTGTAATATATACATATGAAACATGCGCATGCTTCGGTATGTTTAACTCTTTGGCGACAAAAAGAACAAGCAAAAAAATGTGTTGACTCACGTTCTACTTAGGCTCTTTAATTTTTCCTCTCAGCTTCAGTCCAGTAGAGTGTGTTGCGAAAAAGCACGCAGTGAATGGTTTATAAAGTTAAATTTCATACCAGCATCTTTACACATATCGAATGCGATTGTGCAAAGCTCGTTATGGCCGACAGCATTTCTGCTAAACTATATATTAACCTTCTGGTTTCAAATCGGGGACAAATGAAATGCATTGTCTCAACCATCTTTCCGGCAAACATAGATATATTTCTCGTATATCTTTACGAGGCAGTGTTTTGTGCAGCTAGTGTTCTCGTGATTTTAACAACTAACTTGCGCTGTATTCCTCGGCTTTTTAACCCTCCCTGGCATTATTTGGAAACATTTCAGGTGTAGATCAAGTATATTTTGTCGTGACAGTCAGTATGCAAAACTTTCTGGGGCAACCATGTATTTTCGTCTCCATTGCGAGTGCAAGTAAGAAAAACTAATGGTACGAAGCAGTGCTCTTCCATTGGAATCATCAAGAAAATTGCACCTCCACGGCCTGTCTTCAAGGGTAGGTGTGAAAACTTCAGCGTGTTTCCTGTCAATGCCAATGCTGTTACGAAACTTTACAACCTCAGGCTAATTGTCTATATCCAAATGCTGCTGCTTCTCATGTTTCAAATACTTCTAAATACCGAAAACGCGGCTAAAAGAGTTTTTGTGGGGTAGCATGTGGCCTTTTCTTTGCACACTTAGCACACAAAGTAGGGCAACCACTGTTTTCAAACCTGGATATCCATGATCCTAAGCCTGTTGAATCTTTTCCACAGCAAGTCTATTGCTGCTTTGGGCCACAGCCCATTTTTTAAAGAACCGTACAGCCCACTTGCTCCTTTTTCTCGTATTGGAAGGCATTCTCTCCCCGGCCTTTTGTTCCAGGTCTCTTTTACTGAGAGGCTTACAAAACCGATCAGACTCACGGAAGGCATTGCTTAAACGTTTGGATTGGAGTTGTCTGGCGGTTTCACGTACAAAATTAAAAAAAAATGCACCAGTTTACAAATAAATTTACCTTTTACATGTCACAGAGTTATGACGAAATAATATTAACCAAATAACTTTGAATCTTAAATGAACAATTGTATATCGAAATCAATAGCATTTACCTGCTAGTATGCATAGTTATAGTTGTAGTTAATATCTGGACGCAGACATCTAGGCCTCTGTATCCAAAACGTATAAAGTCCTTCTTGTATATTGTAAGTTGTTTCGTGGGCTTGGAGGAGCAGTGCAGTAAGTATATTTTATGTGGGCATTAATCCATAGCTTATCCAAGTGTTTTTCCAAACTGTAATACTGATTTTGCAATAACTTTGTTGGATGGTAAACTGCTCGCGGTATTCACAATTCTCATAGTGAAACTGTTTTTAAGGAAGACTTTATGACTTTAAAATCTTGGTGTCGTCCGCAAAGAGGTTGATATCACTAGTCCCAATGGCCTAAATATTCCACATTGGATAACATGTACGCTTCATTGGTACACATCGGGTTCAGGACACTTGGTTTTGTCCTGTCCTACCATCCGTATACTTATTAACATGTCGATAAAGAAAAGTGTCCCTTACTTGTTCAATAAATTTGGTTTCAACGTGGTCTTTTGGGTGAGTTGATGTCCAGTTAATTCAGTCTATATCAGTGAAATTAAAATAACCCATGATAAGTTTGTGGCTGTAATTACTTAAAACTACATCCTGCATGATACCTAAAAGTTCCATATTATTGTCTAGGGTACCATCACCGCTTCTGTTAACGATGCCAACTATTAATTTATCTTGCTTGACAAGCTGAATTTTAGCCCAAACGCGCTACTCAAAAGTCTCTCTTGTTATCCGTTCAGTTGATTCAAGGAATGATGGATGTATAGTGGAACTGCCGTCCTTGATTATAATCAGTCTTTTTAAAGAACATATAACACTCAATATTATAATAAGACGGTGTAGACATATAACTAAAATGTGTTGGTTTAACGTCTGCCATTCCAATAACCATTGAATTTTAATTGCATACATAATGTAACAGTTATGGCATCTTATTGTGCAACATATGTGGCTTAGTGTAGTTTTCTTTCTACTAACATTGATATATATAGTTCTTTTACGAGAGGTAGTTGTTATTTTCCTTACTTTTCGATTCTCACAACTTTCATGGCCCACTAGAGACCTCGAATATTGTAAATGTATTCCCCCAAGGTATCTGGTTCTTGTTTACTCTGTGCTCTTTTTGTGTAATTGTTTATCAGTATTTCACTCCTGAGTTGTAAGATCAGGTTTCATTCTTAAATTCTGGAGTGTTTCACCTGGATTGTCGTTAATTGCATCTAGATTTTTCAAAATCTCCCGTTTTCTTGTTGTTATTGTTGAGTTTAATAAGCTCTGGTCTTGGGCTGCCATCATCTTTCATTTTGTCCAATTTGAAGTTCAACACCATATCTTTTCCTTCTTAATGTGAGCAAACTGAATCACAAACTTTAAGAAAAAACTTCTCTATCTTCTTTTATTCTTTCATTCTTAAGGTTTGTCTTTGCCTCCCCTACATGAAACACAATGATATTGCCGTTGCTTTTTTTGTCTAATAAACTAACTCATCCTTTTTGTCTCTGTACTGCCTCTTTGATGCCTGTATCTTGTTTCACTCTTTCATATTTAAGGTTTGTCGTTGCCTGCTCTACAACAAATATAACGAGATTGTCTTTTGTTTTCTTTTTTATGACTAACTCATTCTATTTTCTCTGCACTGTCGCTTTGATTGATCCTTGCATATCAGTTCTTGGAGGAACAGGTAGTTTCTCATTTACCTATTTCAGCACTTGACTAGTAAAACTAGATACAGTTCTTTCTTGGAGGTTCTTTCCAACTTGATGAATATCACGTTTGTGTGCTTCGGCCTCTATTGCTGTCTCCAAGCAATTCACGATTCTAACGTTTATCTGTTCTATAAACCATTTGCATCTTGATTCTATGTCCCAGTCAACTCCCCATGCAAACAAGGCTTTTGGTTTAAAATCCATACAGCATCATAGTAAATCACTGCATTCATTTATCACGTTGAACATTGGTAAATTTAGTCTCGACCATTGTAAACAAATCCAATTGTTAAAAAGATTACACATAACCATGGCCTCATCTTCAAAAAGCATATAAAAGTAATTTCGGAAAAGACACAGAGCCTGTGACATCCAAATCTGAGTATAACTAAACATTTACTTAATTTCTTGATATCGCTGAATAATTGCTAAATAAATGGAGCATGCTTCAAAGTAGCATTGATCTAAGCACCTAGGTCTATTTGAACATACTTTTTCATTTCGAAGCTAAGTTTTAATTATGAACAAAAAATAATTGTTCTGAGCTATGCTGCGTTCCATTTCTTTTCAAGCCACTAGCCAGTAGAAAATGATGCAGGTCGAGTCCCTGGAGTGAATCAAGAACAGACTGTTTTTTTTTTGCATCTGTTATCACCTTTACCAGGTATTCTCTCTGTTGCCTAGCTCCACGCGATTCGTTGTCTGAAATGTTGCCGTATACAGTAGGATCCATTTCTGCGTTTTCGTTCGATGGAGGCAGAGACGGCACGTGGGCACCAAAACTTCTGGTATGACTATATTCTCCAACTATTTGTAATTCACTTTTTTCACTTTTTATTCAAGACAGTCAGTCCGTCAGACTTCAGACTTGGTTAAAATGTATCTTCGCTGAGGCTCTACGAAATGTCTTCAAATAGTCATACACCATTAATCTTGGATTTGTTATTTGTATTCTATTCATTTCTTGTTCATTTTACTTTTCTTTTGCATCTTTGACTAGAGTTTGGCGAACTCAAGGTTCATATCATGGTTCTTTTCTTTCATAAATACATAGTAAGTCGAACATATCAAGTAATGTTTTAATGTCTGAACATCAATGGATATTCACTTACTCTTAATTTCTCTAAACTGTAAGTTTGGTTCATCATTTATCATTCCTTGAAATATGAATTATGATATTTTGGAATTTTGCTCAAATCCATCCCATATCACCTTGCATACCAATAATAGGAGCTTTTGAATGTACACTTAAGTGTTACATCATGGCTGGATTTTGCGTTTTATTTCATCATTCATATCTTTCGAAGCCCCACATTTTGAAATGATAACCTAAAACACGTACCACACTAGAATTAAAAATAGTTGCAAGCGAAATGCCTTTGTGACCCAGGTTTAAGTGAGACTCACAACAATTGTTTTCCTATTACGACATGAATAATTTTAGTTTCATCAACAATAAATGTGAGTCGCCATTTGTTACACCACAACTAAAATAAATTCAACATCAACTGTCATTCTTTTTTATTACTTGCTTGGAAAACAATGTCTCATTGATGTTTGCAATAAAATCATTAATATATAGATTAGATAACTTTTGAGACATCCCCTTGAGGAACTCCATACTTTGAATCAAATTGGCCTGTATATGCACCTCTTACCTGCATATATGAACAAGGATGGGTGCAAATTAACTTAATCACTCCGTAAAGTTTTCCTGCAATATTATAATTTAATAAATTTTATAAAAGAATGTCTCGATGTCATTATTCATAAAGGAACCCGGCGCATGCTGAAAATAGGATCCTTCACCAAATCATCTGGCATATATTTAGTAATCAAGTCCAAAAAAATTACTGAATGAACTTTATTCATACATTCTATCAGGGCATCACTATGCATATTTTGTCTTGTCGTACCAATAACTCTGCTTGGGGGGGGGGGGGGTGTCAATACCTTTAATGATATCTGATACATTACCAACTCGTGTATTGTAATCAACAGAAGTGCAATATAAGCATAACTGCTCATGTATAGCAGTGATATCAAATGTCGAAAAAAAAAGAGTCTTTTGAGCTTCCTCCAAGGGGAGTTTTCTGGCGATAAATGACATGTGAATACAGCCAAATTACAATAAGTACCCTTGTTCCGAAACTCTACACCCAGTATACATCCAAACCTTTTATCAATTCTGTTGATATAATAGTCATTTAACAAAGTGCATTTAATCAGAACTTCCGCACCTCCCGAACATGTCGGGGCGTTCATATGTATCATCTGCGAGCTCTCTCTCTGTTCAAAGGCTTAGTGGGACATGTTTGGGTTACCTGTGCCTGATATTATGTCAGCGGCGATGACGGAGGCTGCAAGTCACCTGACTGAGTAGTGGCCGCTATAAGAAATGCACTCACGACAAGTCCCCGCACACACGTGTGATTAGCTGATTGAGTGGCGCGTGTAAGAGAGCCATGGGGAAGATAAGCGTCAGCTTACCAGGTTTAACCATCTATAAATACGGTTTGCTACCTACCTACCCACCTACCTGTCTGTCGTAATCATAAAGAGTATATGAATGGCATATCAATTGTAGATTCCCATACCAAATGTGTTTCACTAAGGCAAGATATGTTGGTATCGATGTTTTCAATAATTTCTGCCCTCAAACCTTTTTCAAAAAGGAATATATATATATATATATTATGCAAGTGGCTGGCTTCTGTTCTCTGCGTAGAGAGAGAGAGAGAGAGACAGCTCGCATCTAGCCAGTTATTAATTGATGGTAAACTGAAATTGTTATATCAGTTGGGCATACATCTGGAGAATTAAATTCATTCCGGCCGGTTAGCCCTGTAACTTATTGATACCACCGATGAGTGAATGATAACTTTAAATGTAATAGCCTGGTGTAGTGCCCCCTAGAGGTTTTCGATATTTCCATTTGAAAGATGCTAAATACCAACAGAATGCAAAAAAAGCAATGTGTAAAAATATTTTACATTATATAGAGCTTGGAATTTTGTTTCATAAATTTAATTCGAGGGAGGGAACATTACTTGCAAATTTGCATGGTTAATTGTTTTCAACCCTGGAGCGACCTTACCACATATCCCAAAACTGAATTCAAGATATTTTAAATGTGAAATTTAAAATATCTTAAATAGAATTTAAGATATCTTAAATTGAATTTACGATGTCTCAAAGAAAATTTAAGCTATCTTAATGAAAATTGACGATAACTTAAAGAAAATTTAAGATATGTTAAATTTGGAATGTACTTTTTTAAATTAAAATTTCTCATATACTAAAACCAATTTATATCTTATATCAAACTTTAGACATCTTTAATGCAGTTGAAGACAAACTCGATGTACTAGTTTTAAAGGCTTAGCCGTGCGGTCTGTAAAATGCAGCACCATACGTCACTGACCATAGATAGGAAAATTACTGTTATAAATCAGACACCCCAAGTTGTAAGCTGTATTTCCATGATGAAACCTGAATAATGCGTTTTGTATTGACGAACACAGGTAGTCTGTGCAAGACAGGACACTTTAATTCTAGTGACGAGCTTGTGAAACATTGTTCCTATTCTCAATATAGCAACTGAAAATCCAATCCATGTAGGTCGGATCAGGTCAGGGGCATCTTTTGTTGTTGTTGTTTAAGTAAACATGAAAGCAGTTTATGAAAAACCTTAAAAGCTAGAGTCTCGACGATTATGAAAATATAAAATGTGTGCGTTCTCCGAAAAGTGTGCTTTTTGCTTAGCGTAAGGAACCCAAATATGCGTTCGGTACTGAGACACTGGGCACGCAGCTAGACTTTGTTGCACCAAATTTCATAGTCCAGAGACTGGCAACTCATAGCCTATAAAGATAGATAAGCAAGTGATAAACACAGTGTTTTTGCCCGTTGTATCGACCATAGGAACATTTCGAGAACATATGCATGAACGATACCTTAGATTTTAGGCATTTGAACGTATCGATGGTATCTGACGTTAAATTTAAGATTTTTAAAATTGAATTTAACATATCATTTTCACTTACTTTGTATAGGGTAGTGAGATACATCCAAAACTCTCCAAATAAGTATCCATGCAATTGAAATCTGGAATAAGATGAGGTGCAAGTGACCATAAGATAGTAGTAAATGTAATTAAAGTAACTTGTGTTTCAAGCCAAACATAAACTAGGCAAAATTAATAACCCTCCACTACAAGCAATTCTTATATAACAAAAAAACAAACACGCACACACACATTTTGAATATATTCAATGTTTCTTTTATTCTGTATACACTTTAGAGTAGATTTTTAGAGGAAATTCTGATCAAATGAAGTTACGCTTCATTGCACAGTGTCAATAAGCAGACAAAGTCTGAATCACAAGTTCGCAAGAGTACCTGAAGAGCGCTCAAAAATGCATATGAACTGAGTGCAGAGTCCCATCAGAAGTTATCACAGATGGTGCTAGGTTGCATCAAAAGTTATCACAGACTGTACTTAAAGTTAAGGCATTTTCTGAGTTCAATAGAGCGGAAATGGACTCATCACTGTGTTACATAAAGCACCTTTAAATGTCCATTCAATAGGATGTGTAGCCACCATGGTTGTCAATGCACTGTTGGCAGCGTTTTCGCATGCTGTAGACGAGCTTTCTCACAAGTGCCTGAGGTATACTGTCCCACTCCTCCGGAAGATAACGCCGTGTATGTGTGAAGTGTGAGTTAGGACCCATCTTCTGGTACACATTTCTTTTCATATGGCTCCACAGGTGCTCAATGGGGTTGAGGTCAGGTGAGCATGCTGGCCATTCCATCACCTCAACACTCTCACTATCCAGGTAATCACGAACCACAGCTGAAACATGTGGCCTGGCATTGTCGTGCATCAGCATGAAGTTGTCTCCAATGGCACCCGCATATGGAATAACATGGGGTTCCAGGACATCCATTATGTACCGTCTGCTTGTCATTGTTCCTTCCATGATGACGAGGTCTGTCTTGCCATTAGCAGAGATGCCCGCCCACACCATGATGGTGCCCCCTCCGTATGCAACTGTGGGCTGAACACACCAAGTAGCGTGTCTCTCCCCTCGCCGTCTCCATGCACGAACACGCCCATCACTTCTGTGGAGGGAAAAGCGACACTCATCAGTGAAGAGAACATTGCTCCATCCTGCATGTGTTGTACGGACATGTTCTATTGTCCACTGCAACCGAGCAACCTTGTGACGTGGGGTAAGAAGTGGTTTTTTCACCATGCTCTGGGACCTTAAACCAGCAGCATGCAGTCTGTTGTGAACAGTCTGGGTGGACATGCATCTTTGGTGAGGATTGGCTCTCTCCAGCTGGCTCTGAATATCAGGAACTGTGCCGCTCCTACTCCTCAGTGCTGCATTGACAATGAAAGGGTCTTGTTGCCTGGTGGTCAGCTTTGGCCTTCCCGGGCGTGGTAAATCTGCAACACCATTTGTGTTTCGGTATTTTCTCAACAACTCATTGACGGATTTGTGGTTCACACCCATTGCCCGTGCGACAGCTCTGCAACTTTCACCAGCTTCAATGCGACCTATGGCTCTTGCCCTGTCTATTTTGGATAGCCTTGGCATGGTGATGTTCACAGTTTGACCAGTGATGGCGAATCCATAACTGACAGAAAAAACTCCATGCCTTTATACCCATGATTGGCACAGTTTCTGGCCACATTACACAGGTATGGTGAGAAAAATCAATAGTCAGGAGGGTCCTAACAGGGATAGGAAAGACCACTCATGATCCTTTCTGCGAAGTGCACTTTTTGACTATGTGTCACATTCAGCTCATGTGCAGTCAAGCATGGACTCCAACTCTGCTCATCTTTACACATGATGTAATCAAAGGATTATGCTACACACACATGTGCGTATCTTTAAATTACCTAAATAAGTATGGGTACACCATTGAATTATTTAAGCGGAGGGTTATTAATTTTGCCTAGCTTAGTTGCAACATTTATTGTAAACACATCAAACTTGTATTTCCCATCAAAATATAGCCTCGTATTGTTAATTGGATCAAATGCCGACTTGTGGGTAAATTGCCATAAATATTCAATATTTTTTTCAGGCATCAAAAATAAATTAAAAAAAAGCACAGTTGTTTGAATCACAGTTTTCATTCTCTTGATCTTTCAGGACAACTTCGGCAAAACAACGTATTCTACTATCTTTCCGTAAACGGCGAGTTACTTAGACGTATCTTTTGGTCCATGGTACCATTCGTCTGCCAAACCAAAGATCGCATTTTTGCTTTCTTTTCAATGTTGGCCGCACTGCTATAAAATTTCGAAATGGTGTAACTTGGGTGATCCTCTTCAACAAGTTCCGTGAAGTTTTCATAAATTTATAAATTTGGGGGAAATGATATCTGAAGGTTTCATTTTTCAAGCCACTCAACCAATTGGCGAATGTGATTACTTTTAACATTACGAATTGAGCAATGAGTAAACATAATGAATGTCGGAATAGGAAATTAATGCATGTGGAACGCATTCGTTCTTAAACTATTTAACAGATCCTCTTGAAACTTAGTGGTTGTTTCCTTCAGTGATTTCTTTCGTTTGTTCATGATTTTTATTTGATATTTTTACACATGAAAAACTCTTCTCTAACACAAAGCTGGGATCATTTGTGGGTGAAAACGCAAGAAATCTACGATACAGGAATTTGGGCATGATGCTGATGCTGCTGCTGCTGCTGCTGCTGCTGATGATGATGATTTGGGATTATATTTGGGTGACGTAAACCCAAACTGACAGGGTAACTTATATGTTTTACATTTCTTGATAACTCTTACAGATAGGCCTTTGACATCTTTGTAAGGGTAACAGGGTCAAACAGCATAAGTAAAATTAAAAAAAAACGATTTCCCATTATAAAAAATTGCATGTTTATTTATCACCTGTGGACGTACAGAAAAGAGCATAAATCAGTAGAGTTCGGCATGTGAAATTTCATAATCAGGTGTCTGGAAAGATGGGCTCAAATCCATATCCATGGAAAAACCTCTTGCCCACTTCCCAGAATGAAGCATTGAACTTTATAATCATCGAAGGATGGGGCTTACCAAATTGCACAAATATTATACTCCTGATGAGAGACCTTAGTATGTATTGTGTACAAATACCTGCTACATGTCCACTGCGAGGGACTGTAGCCTAACTCAGGGCCGTGACATGACCAATTACTGGTTTGTAAATAATGATAAGCTTTATTTAGGGAGGGTGACCTGCTAACCCTTCCTTTTATTGTGTTAACTGTCATTTATTCCATTCATGATTTATTGCCGCCAAATTAGGGGCTATGGATCTTTCCCTTGGTAGCCGTTTTTTTAAAAGATTTTTTTTTCCAACTTTCATCGGAATTACTGATACATTGCTTTACATTGTAAATTGACCATTATACTTTTTGTCTTAATATTCTGGTGTGGGCTGCCTAACCATCGTTAGCGTAACATTTCAATATTTCTTCCAGATGACCGCCTGCAAAATAATTCCCAAACTCCTTTCCTGAATTCATGATTCATGAACTAAAACAATGACTTGGACATCAAGGGCCCGGAAGCATCAGATTTTTACACGGTGGATTTTTATAGCCATGAAACCCTTACCTTGAACACACCAAATCTTAATTCCGAGACTTACGCGAAGGCCTACCGGGGATCATATCCTGAGCAACTTTGAAGTTTCATAAAATCGTTCCTCAGTTTCGAATGGGAACAAAAAATTGTAGAACTGGAAGTGTGATTTTGACTTGGAAGTCTAGGTCACTCATGAATAATTAATTCTCTTGCAAGGTCCCAGCAAGATATACATTCTGATTACATTTACATTTGAAGAAATTGGACTAGCAGTTCAAATGTTATCATCCGAAAATGAACTCTGGGTGGACAGACGGACGGACGGACAGACAGACTTAGTCTAAGTCTCAGCCTCATATTAATTTGTTTTGGACAAAAGCATTGTACATTTTTAACATCAGAACATAAAAAACCAGAGTCTGCTTCGCAGGAAATTGTACATTGTATATATATATATATAATATAGCTGTCCATTCAATTACCAAAAACATAACAATTTGCGTCGGTAATACTTCGGTGTATTGGCGAATTAGATCTTGTGTAAGATATTTTGAATATCAACAGTAAGAGTATGTACTTCAACCATTCTACTACCAGGTATTGTGTCGGGTATTCTTGCTTAATGAAACCGAATGCGGTTTCAAATGAGACGTGATGAAGCGGCATAACGGGGTAGGTCACGATTTCGGCTGGGATAGGCGTGAGTAACAGGAATAGTTGAATACATATTTGTAAAATAGCCAGGGGGTCCATTATTTATGTATCGGAAATGGAAGTTAAGGGATTTTGGTATAAAAAGTCAGCAACTTTAAGAATGTTCATATGTTTGAAAAGAGGATAGGTGTATGCACTAAAATAAACAAGACAGATTAAAACAGATGGCTTCCTTCTGCAGTATAGTTATACGTTCGCTAGAGAAGCGCCAGACAAGTATTGCATGATTCAGCTGAGGCAAAAAAGTAAGTAATTTTATGAGTCCTTTGATGGGCATAATTTTTTGAAGTCTCTTGAGTGTGCCTAAAGCCCTCGAAAGTTTAGTCGCTAATTTATTTGCATGTGCGTGCCAATTTAAATTTTCAAGAATTCTCAGCCCTAACAAGTCCAATTCTACTGTCCTTTCAATAGTTACTTCTTTCATTTTGATGTGAAAGTTTAAGTTCAATTTCCGTTGACGATAGTGAAAAATCATAAATTTGGTTTTTGAATATGTTTTACGAAAGTAAATACCTTAATAATTACTTCCAGGTAGGATTTGATTATATACTTTCAGATCAGGTTTTCGAGTTTGATAAATTGGGGAATCTTGATGAGTGCATTTTAATGGTTTATAGAGTTTATCATGGAATTTAATGAATCTTTAGACACCATTGATTATCCATGGTAACGCTTGTGTTTATGCTTATCAAATTTTTAACTTCAGATAGTAAATTTATTTCTTTTGCGTCTTTGATAACACCTAAAAGATATTCATAATTAATGTTTGGGTCAATATAAGGATGATATTTCAGACTTGAAGAATAATTATATTGATTAACTCATACACAAGATCCTTTAAGGATCGGTCGCCATTTGTTTCGACTTTTACAAATGTAGGTGGCCCAGGTTGGTTTAGACTGTGATGCAGACAAGCAAAATACAGGGAATGATCGGATAATTGTGTGAACATTATTCCTGCCGTTTCCAGTGAAACCGACCATAGAACCTGTTATCAATTAACGTTGCACTTTTTCTGAGAAACGTGTTGGGAATTTTATTCTTGATAAAAAAACAACACACATTTAATAATTAAATCAAGAAACTGGGAATATTTTTTCCATGAATTCGTTTTAAGTAAGTCTATATCGAAGTCTCCGATGATTTATTTATCCGACTGTTCTTGAGATAAGGTTGCAATAATAGGAATAAGGTCATTTAGGAACAAGTCAATGTCATCATTTCTGTACCGGGGTGGTCCATATATGTTACATATTGTAACCTTTCGTTTCAGACCATTTCCGAAGACATCGATAAACTAACCTTCCCACAATTTGGTTGATGGATATAAATACGTAATAATGTATTGGGAATCTGTTTGAAGATACACTAATAAACCCCCATGAGAGCTACAAGTGGCTTTCAAAGGTACGCATGAGTAATAGTCCAGTGTAAAAAGGGAAGTGTCAGCATGGAGATCTTCTATTCATGTTTCCTGAAGACACATAGCGCTAAAATTGAAGTTATGTTTAGATATATCACCAAGAAGCATTTTCAGTTTATCAAATTTTGAGTTAAGACATTGGATGTTCAGTCCCATGGCTAAAAAGGTTCAGCAACGGATTGTAAGTGCTTAGGTAGCTTTTCTGTTACTATATATGGAGAGTTTGATGCAATAGAGTTGGTGTTATTAAGTTCTTCGCCATATTGTAGTGCATTATAACTTTTTGCAGTTATCCCACCAATATTATTAAGAATGTCACTTTCTCAATCGGTGACTGTCGTGACGTATTAATGCTAGAATATACTGTAAAAACATATGATTCTCTTATTCAACAGCCATTTAAAGCATAATAGTACACTGTCAGAATAACTGTAATATGAAACTAATGCATTAAAAAGATTGAAGTACAGAAAAAAGGTAAATTGAGCAATCGACAAGAGGAAAGAACGTGATGTGCAATGCACATTCCTGTTCATAAGAAGGGTACCAAAGAACTAGCAGCTTATAAATAAGAAGGTTTTCCCAACATACTAATACTGAAAGCAAATCTCAGGAAAATAATAGTAAAATGAGATTTAATTATAACTCGATATATTGGAATAGGTCAAATGCATTTAAGCCAAAAATAAAGGTTGAGTATATTCCACCTTTCTACTTTAGCTTTTTCAGAATGTGGGTATAAATACTCATACACAAAACACCACATTTGTCACTAATGATGAAACATATAGTATATATAAACGTAATCTGCTTTATGTGTATCCGTTTTCACATTTTACATATGTAATTCCGAACAAAACAAGTCAACATGCGTCATTTGTTTTTTTTTTCCTTTTTCCATTTCATTTATTCATTTTTTAAATTTTTGTTTTGTTTTGTTTTGGTACTGTTGACAGAGATACTATGTATATGACATACATAGGTTATAACAAGCGGTATAAAACATATGAATACACACCTACATAGGTTATACCAAAAACACCGTGACAAAATTCATATAAACACACGTAAGAAATGACATTTCCTGAATATCGAAAAATAACGATATTTGAATACATGGGACCGAGTTGATTGATTAGGAATATTTAAAAGTAAAACAAATATCGTAGAACGTTAATTACAACTTGATATATTGGAATACGTCTCATGCATTTAAACTTAAAATGAAAGGTTGAGTAGATGTAATACATACTGTGTAAGGCATACATTTTATGCGCCCCTAATGACGAAACACAAAATATTCTCACAATAGACAGTATACAGCATATAAATATACAAATACATAGTCTATACAAAACACCATGATAAAATTCGTTGTTTTTGTTGGCGGAATTAAATATGCCTTTTTTTCTCGATCCACGTTAGTCAGTTATTTTGCGGTTCCCCCAAAAGGCCTGTATACACATGTTAGCTAAGCCCGGTCAGATTCTTGCAACATGATAAACATGTAAGTGATTTATACACAGGGTGCATGTTTAACATTCATATACGGAAGACCAACTAATTTTCTAGTAAATGTTTTATCACAATACGTACCCAGCAGGGGAGCCCCATTAAAAACCAATGCTACTTTATGTACTAATTTTGCATATTCTATCACCTAAGATCAATTGTATTAAAATATATTTTTGCACTATATTTGTAACAAGAATGAAGGCATGTGATAAAGACGGCCACCAAAGCTTACTTGTAGCTTCAGTCTTTCTACTATAGGTAGTTCATGTGTATAGAATTATGTCGTTGGTCTGTAACTACAACAAAAATACCATCAAATTTCGTGCAGCATATTTCCAGCTTATACGTTATTTACTTTCCACGCTGTAAAGGTTTTGGTAGAATATACAACAAATTACTAACATGCTCCCGCCAGTGAGACGCTGTAATTTTAGTAATATCTATGAGAAATAGTGGCAGTAACTTTTTGTATGGTTACCGGCATATCGGTACATGTTGACGACACAATTTAAACTGACAGCAATAAATTGGTTGCTACATCGTCGTGGTTACACAATGGCCAAATGGCTTTTAAATCCATTACTCTCACACATCAAATGACATCGAAAAACAAATGAAGTCACACTTCTGTATGGCTACACGAGAATGATCGATAACCTCAAACCCCAAACTGGCAACGATTGGTGGCATCGAAACCCAAACGGGAATCACGTAAAGCCTGGAAACATAAGTAAATTGTAATGTGGTTATAGGGATAAATATGTTTGGAGCATTTGATATAAAACGAGCCACTTTACCAATAACTGTGAGGGAGATTCAAGTCATGGCATGTACTTGTTTCGTTTTAGACTATTCAGTCTGATATCTAGGTTCAAATTTCATAATCACGTTCTTACTCTAATATACATATCATGACAAAATATATGTTGTATGGTAATTTTAGTTCGAAAATCTGCCATTCTAATGATACACTAAACAAAACTTCAGACCAGATAGATTAATATGCTATCTGGTTTCTAAGAAAACCCTGCGTTTCGTGCTGTCATTTTCTTTTGGATCTCATTCGTGAGGGCGGGGATTTCAACAGAAATCTATACTGTCTCTACATCTGATTATAAGTTTGCCCCAAGCGCAAGGTACGGAAAATACGAAAAATTAGAACGGGTGGCTTGTACGCAAGTATGGTTGGTAGACAGGTTAATTCGGATAAATTTCATTATTTTGTGATTGCAGATTGGGTGTTCTCATTTATGTACACTGCCTTTTGGTCAACGAGAGACGTTTTTTTTCTGTGGACACGTTTCATCGGTTACAAGTGAAGGGCATAAAACATTATAATACAAGCTTTCAGCAGTAAAAGCAAAGCTGTCAAAATGTTTGAAGTTATCAAGCAATAAACAATTTAAAAAGTTTTTAATTATGAACCAGAGATTCCCTGACTGATATTAAAGCAAAACCATAGCCTCTTTCCGTCGAAACTTTCTTGCCCAGGGGCGTGTGACAGCTTGACCCGTGCTGCAGCAAATTTTAGCACTGTTTGTTAAATATTTGTTGGGTGCCACCTTTCGCGTTACAGGTAGCATATATAGGCCTATATATGATGGAGCTAAGGCCAAAGA
>OZ026614.1:17489056-17519056 GCA_964020975.1 Hermodice carunculata
ATCCCTAGGCCAGAACCAAGATTGCATTATCCAAAATAAAAAGTTCTGGGCCTGGGTCAAATGCTCTTTTATTGCCATCTCCTCCACCGCCGTCCTTGATGTCTGCTTTTCCCTGCTGTGACCAGGAAATGGCAGCCATCGCAGGTGGCAACAGAGCGGAGGAGACCGCAATTACGAACAAAGCGTACAAGGATTTTTCCACAGAAAAGGGCCTTTTGTGTGTCATAGCATGGTACAGTATTTCGATCTGCCCCACTGGGCCACCTCAAAAATCCATTCCAATGTTTCCAAAGACCACCTCTATAATATTTCAGGTGTGCAAAGTACCAGATGGAATCATCAGCACGTGAACAACTTCAGCCACTTAACCCTTTAAGTGATCAGCTGAACTGCCTTTGGGCCATTTGACCTTTTAGACGGAGAATAAATAAATGGCTAGTTTGTACACAAAACGCTCAGCATGTGATAGCAAATGGAATTCAAAATAAGAACAGTGCAAAACTGGTAGTAAAAACGGATATATCAATTACTTTGGATCCACATTGCCACAAACTGTGTGTGTGTGTGTGGCTGTTCTTGTTCGTATTGTCTTTTGCTAGTTTCCTGGCTTGCATTGTGCATTTTTCTTTCTTTTTCGTTTTTCGCCCAAATGCTCCAAGTGAGGATATCATATCCATTAATACCATGATTGTTCCTTGCTTACCTTAAACGGATATGATTACCATGGGGAGAAAAATTGAAGCTGTTCCACATCAGCGTGAATTCAATACTAAGCTAGAACAGGGTGACATAATCAATCAAGCCTTACAAAAACGAAACAATACTTTAAACATGTATTTTCAAAGTAAAGTAAAATGACTGCATAAACGCTTTTAAAGGCGACAACAGAATAAAAAACACCTGCCTTCCGTTAACTCCTCAACAGTTTTAGTGAAACCTGGCACGTTAGTACAGACACTTATTTCTGGTGAATCTGTGAACAACGTTGCATCTAGAAAAATAAAATTTAATGTATATATATATATATATATATATATATATATATATATATATATATATATATATATATATATATATAAGTACATGGGGTTGAGAAGATAATTAAAATGCTTTATTCTTTGAGACAGAATCTTCTGAATAAAAGCAGATGGTATGTACACCCACAGGCACAAAACACACACACCCACACCCCCGTGTATATATATATATATATATATATATATATATATATATATATATATATATATATATATATATATATGTATGTGTGTGTGTGTGTGTGTGCAAAGTACACCTGTCGATGTTCAATGTTTGAAACATTTTAATGTATATAATTTTCAGACCTGCGGTGGTGACATGCATTTACCTTATTTGTATGAGTAACGAGGTATCACTGAGACAATGAATGTGCTAGCTTTGCAAATAAAAGTCCCACACGTTTTCCAGTTGTGATGGTCTGATGTCAAACCCGACCTATATATTCATGCCGTTTTTAGCTCCTGATAATATAGGGTGTGCATATGAAAACTGTGGTCCATATTGAATTCAGAAGCAAACGTTTACAAGCGGACAGACGGAGAGACACGAGTGATCCTGTATTATAAGCTGGGCGACCTTTGATCAGCAGAGCAAAAAGACATGCAGTCGCATTATGCGGCTGGTCGCAAGGGCAGGGTCACTGCTTACTCTGTGATCCACCGGTTGAAGTACTTTTGAGTTTAGCTGGACATGTGTAACTGGAATATTTTGCCATGGCGGCGTCGACCTGTTATTCAGGATAACTCTGTGAAGACCCTTCGCTGGATTCTTCTCTTAAAATAAAATGATGTTTTCAATGCCGGCATTTACACTGTGATTTGAACAAATCAGAAAATAATGAACTGTGAAAATGCTGAAAAAATCTTCTGGTTAAATATTTTATGTATAAATGCTTCTAAACAGACTGACATATCACCTGGTTTGTAAGTCCATGCGTAAAGCTAGATTTTTCTTGTACTAAAAGATTACATGTATTGTGTACTTTTGAACCCTGCAAAGCATTGATTAAATGGATACTGGATGGCCCTTATACAGAGAGATCCTGGTTGGAATTTTGTGTGTGTAAAAGGCAGATCTTGCAAATTTCGCGAGGGAAATTCCCCTGTTGAGAGGTTTATCTATTGTTCTTTTCTTTGTTTTTTTCAGTAAAGACCACAACTGAGCATAGTCCAAATCACAACGTATCATGTTAAGTGAAAGTGCAATTAAATGATTAAATGAATGGCCGGTATTATTTTTTTCCATTCTGGGTCGACCTTTAGTTGTTTTTAAGGCCACCAAGTATTACACTGCATCTTCTTTACCAATATTGGTAAATTATGCGACTACTCCAGTGATACGTTAAATGATCTTTATTTCTCGATGGGACTGTTTTTGTCGTCCATCCGTCCGTAATCTGTTCAAAATTAAATTTTTCCACCTCTTCCAGACATCTGGCAAGCTTAACTGTAAAGTTGTCTGGGTTGTACTTCCATTGAATCGGTACCACCTGTGTTTAAACAATCACTACCATATAGGTGTAGTGGTAGTGGTAGTAGTAGTAGTAGTAGTAGTAGTAGTAGTAGTAGTAGTAGTAGTAATAATAATAATAATAATAATAATAATAATAATAATAATAATAATAATAATAAATCATGATTATTTTTATTATTATTATTATTATTATTATTATTATTATTATTATTATTATTATTATTATTATTTATGGTTAAATTTCACGTTCTTTTCCGACACCGCTCGGCAAATCGCTTCAAAATGGCAGGGAACATTCAAGGTATACCCATAGCATATATTGTTTAACATGTGGCATGGTAAATTTCAAAGGTTTTTATTGAAGATTTTGTGTGCTGAAGCTTTTTTTTTAACGGATACAAAAGCTACATCAATCAAAAATAACACGAAATAATAATACTCATGGGTTGAGAGATGACACGGATCCTATAAATAGCCGTGCTTTTTTTCTCGAAGCAAATTTGAGGCTACAGGAGCACTAGTGCTGGAAGCTTTCGACGATCACTTCAGCACCATGCAATATAATATGCTATATATAGCAATGTTCATGTGAGCGTGAGCATGGCTTTGGTTTTTATTTTAACATTGAAACAAACCTCATACTTTGCTCGTGATGTTCACGTGAGAGTTCCGTCATTTGCATATTAAATTGCAGGCGTAGAACTAGAACTCATGTTTGTTGCGTATGTAAGCTCTTCACTGGTCAGTGCATTTTGGTGAAGGTAGCCCGTAAATGTCTATCTATAGATTCATCAAACAAGAATCGCAGCACAAAAGTCACATGCCTCAGAGGGCGCTTTGGCAGTGGTTGAGTTAATTTGAGTTTTTATGTTGGCTTCCCTCCATTCGGCTTATGGGTAACAAAAAGGGCAAACGTATCTGGTAGAAGATTCCAGTGTAGAGATTGTCTAAACAGAGATCTGGAGGCAAAAATCAGTTTCGATGATAGGGACTTCCCTGTGAACCTCCAGGATATAGACACATATCAAAGGCACAATTTCCCAGGGCGTCTCTGAGTTCAAGGATAAAGTATATCTCCTGTGACAGAGTAAGCCCCTTAACCTTACCATCAACCTACTTTTTAATATCGCAAGACTATTGTTAGTGAAAAATATGAAATGGCTTTTGTCTTCTCAATGTTCCAAAACTTTGCACGGCAGATTTAGCTGCTCACGGTGGATTGAATTTATTCCAAACCGACAATAATAATTACACCGGAAGAATGGCTTGAATAACAACGGAACCAAAATAAAAATGCAACAATATTACATTTCAAAGATCACAAGAAGTTAGAGATAATTCCGTATGTGATATGTACCAATTTCGGGTGACTCATCAAAAAGACAGTCAAACCTCTGTTAAACGGTCACCAAAACGAAGTGGTAAAATTGAATCGTTAAATTAGTTGGCCCTTTTATAGAGATCAGACAAAGTGAATGTTTTACTCATGAATTATTTCAAAGTGTTTGGCCTTTATTGCTGTATCAGGCGCATGCACAGTTAAGCTCTCAATTCTAATCTTTCTAATATCGAACAGTGCTCCAAAGATTGGTTGTTTACCTTCAATGCCCAAAATAACGGACCGTATTCTTGTCTCTTTAAGACCCAATTCATCTCTTCTTCCGCCAATTACATTTCAAGGCCATGTTCTAGATGATGTGAACAAACACAAACACCTTGGGCTAACCTTACCCTCTGATGTCCACTGGAATGATTATATTTCTAAACTCAGATTTAAATCTAGTAAATTGCTTAACATAAAGAAAACGTTATACGTTTCGGACCGCCAAACTTCAGACACTATATATCTCTTTATTCTACTCGTCTTACAATATGCTAATCCAGTCTGGAGTGGCTGTACTGATACAAAAAGGGAAAAAAAAGACTTGAATGCGTTCTAATTGATGCAGCCCTTATTGGGACTTGTGCAATGCATGGTTCCACCATTGATAAGCTATATGAGGTAAGAGGTTGGCACAAACTCGCTAAACGTAGAGGGTCAGGTAAATTATATCATCTCTTATGTATAAACTTGTGACAAAGCTTGTGCCCGAACCTATGTGCTTCATAGCTTTTAATGCAGAACACCCATCTTCTAATACAACTTGTCGTCCTATTGATCTTCCTACATCTAAAATAAAACTTTTTAACAGATCATTTTTCCCTCTATTCTTAAACTTTGGAATGAACTACCCTTCATATCTCATAGCTCGACGTCTCTCAAATTTTAAATGTAACATTCGTATATCTGTTCTACGATATACTAAATTTCCCCAACTTTTTAACCTTGGCAACAGATTTATTGCCATTCAACATTCACACTTCTCCGCTTGGGAGCAAGTCCTTTAAATTAATATTTGTTTAAAATTTGAATCAAAGATTCACCTGCCTGTTCTTGGGTTCACAAACAAACAAACAAAAAAATGCTCATTTGGCTCCATTGACTCTTCAGACTCTCCTCTATGTCTCACTTGAATGCTTCCTTTTTATCTAATCAAGAATGTTTGTGTTACCCTACCCCCTTATGGTTTTTATTTTTTTTTTCAAAAAGCGTCTAAATTTGTTATACGAGTTCACTGAAATATTGGTCTACCACATAAAGAGTGACCCAAAATTCTCAATATCAACATGTTTTTTTTTTATTTATTTATTTTTTTTTTAGTTCAACAGATTATTTTTTGTGTTCAACAGACCCCAAAGATGGAAAGGAAATACCAAGGTGACATATTGGGGCAGTCGGTGCATGGGGACCTACCCTAGCCCACCTTATTGGAGTTTGTCCCCAAAAGAAGTCAAAGAGTTTGTGGGTCTTTCAATAATGCCAAAAAGATTTTATTATTATGCAGACTTACTTCACACCATAGCATTTCAGGGTCGCGAACTTCAAGGTCCATTCGTCGGTTAACTACAAAACAAAAGAATAAGACACAAAAAGGGCAACCCCCCATTGACAGCATTGTGATGGTCAAGACATGTAATATTGTGAAAGCCAGGTATCGTGAAGTCTCCATCCTTTGAAATTTGAGAAAAGAGTTCCAGAAATAGAAATTATACCAAATTCGTCAAATAGATCAGAACATATGCATCTCATTTTGTCCTGATTTAAGCTTCCGACGTTTAAGGTGGAAGATCTGAAGTCAGCAACTTTGGATAACCTCTAATTGCTTTTCCATTTTTTTTGGACAGTTTGATATTTAAACTATACGCTCCCAAAAACTCAGATGGGTGAACATAAAATTTATATGAGAAAATTGATCTCAAAACTTGACACTGAAAAGTTAAAGCAGTGTGAACACATGGCAGTTGTTTTCATGGGCATGATAATGAAGCATGTCACTGTTTGCAGAGTCATTAGTCCATGACCCCTGGAAACAAATTGACGAGGGTCACTCATAGGGAACAGAAAACCATGGATACAAATCTATAGATATGTAGTAATCAGAAAATATGTAGGTTTAATGTACTTGTGAACAAATTAAATGGGTAATATTGTTCCAAAGTTGCCAGTCTCACTGCGCACTAGCTTCACAGCTTCCACCTTAAATGTCAGAAAGAGATATAAGTTTTGCGGTGAACCCTGATTCACATGAATATTGCCAGCAAACAGCAGAAGTAAGTGAAGCACTTTTAACACATACTCATCGAAACTAAACACATATTTACAGCTGAGGATGCTGCACGCTAAGATGATGAATGCCTGTTGTTTTACATTGAATAGACAACAAATTACAAACCAGAACGCACATTATAAGTAAACAATTGGATAATCATCGTTAGCAGCAGTAAGTTTGTACAATTAACACTATATAAAGATGTGTCTTAGATGGCTGCCCATAAAAAGCATTTGTGGTAATGGACAACATATTCAATTAGAAAACACACCTTGGTGAGTGAAAGCATGCAATCTTTGAAACAGCAATACGTTGTAGACTCAGATCAAGGAAATGCATGATTTAATATACATAAATACAGTCAGCGGTGATAGCCCCAAACACTTAAACACATAAAGTAGAAATAGAACATGCATAATAAGTATACGTGTACAGCGGCAGAATACGTCTACAACGCTAGAATTGCCCAGGTGAAAGATACAACTTTCACACTGGTGTAACAAGTATTCTCAGGGGAGATCCAAACGTAATTTAGCCCGAGGGCTTGCACTTTTTCACTGTTAGCACTATCACTGATTGTATTTTGCAAAGAAAAGTCCAAATAATAAAATAAGACTCCACTAAGCATCACCTCAATTTGGGTTTGGCAGAAATGGAAAATAGTAAAATACATATATTTCCAACTCGGGTAATAGCTCAAGAGCTAATGTTGTACTGTTTCTGTCAATCGAGGACAAATGAAGCTTGAAATGAAATGAAATGAAATGCGTTTTAAGTAGTTATCACAAAAAAAGAAAGAAAAAAACCCCCACGAAATTCAAATTGAGTGGCAAGTATACATTAACTGTACCACCAATCCGAGAGAATCAGAAATGGTCCCTTTCTCATGAAATTTCTTAGCTAGTTGCTTTGTAAAATTAAATAGCATAGTGATGAAATATTTGTAACTTAGGTTTTAATACAACCCAATCTTGATTAATGTTTGAAGTATCTTCCGAGGACCACACGTTGCGTAAACAATAAGATATGCATTGTTCATCAACTACAAATAACTTTGTGGCGCCACGGCACACAAATTAACCAAAATCATAAAATGATGATACGAAGTGACTCAACATGTAGTATTGAACAGCTGGGTAAACACAATTGAAGATTTGAATATTGCACTTACTGTAAATAATCACTACAAATGTACGTAAAATGTAAGCAAAATTTGAAATGAAAATCAGCATCCTCAGACAAACGGGGGCTTCCAATTAACTTATCGATTGGAATACATGCATACTTGAATATGTGTCTTTATGCCCAGAACCACTTCCTACCCATAAAGTGCTGCAGCAGAAAGTGGTACTCGAGAACAGACACTGAGCATGACCTGATTCTGCCATCCCCGGACGATCCATGCAAGAGGCTGGTCAACAAAGAAAATGCACGCGTTACATGTGCCGTTAAAATCACGCTTAATACCCCTTGACAATTTGTGGTAAAGGTGGTTAAGGGCAGAATGATCCAACAATAAATTTAACCACCCCTCCGAATACCATGCATGAACGATTGCAGTTTTTAATGGGTGGCCATAACTAGATACAGGTTGTTGAAAACATAATAACATACATAAAGTATGGACAGCCCTGGACACCCAACAGGCTTAATTTGTAGATTATTACCATGGACCTATTGACGGTAGATTCATGTTATCACAGGGAAAATGCATAATACACAAATGGTTTACACACAATAACATTCATATCATCAGTGAATGCACGATAAGGGAGGGAGGAAAGAAACATCGTTAGTTGTACAACACGGCAGCAATTGGTTGAACTTGGTCGCTGTCAAGTGTCGCTTATGCGATGACCGACGGAAAGGAGTGGCAGTTGCACATCACGATGGGCGTGCTAGCAGCCTGCCTAATTGGACCCACTTTGGACACTGAATTGTCTGGCAGTTCTTGTCGACATGGGACTAGGGGTGGACCTATCAACTTGGTACTGCCCCAGATCGATAGGACGGGGTATTAAGGGCCCGACAGTCTCTCAGGTCCTTGATCCAAATTTTTCCATCCTAAGTCCAAGTGTCTTTCACATGTTTACACTTTTTAGGTCTATTCCCACAAAAGCCAATGATGCCTTCTTTTCAGTTATGGCCTCGTTGATAAAAAACTATTGACCACCATGACGGGTTTTTTTTCTTTGATTTAATAATAATTTTATTAGGGTTCCATTTATGGAGAAAGATATCAGTACGTCAAGATAAAATGATATATAGCTATTCAGTAAAAAATCGACTTAAAAGGACATTGAATACATATCAATAGAAATATTTGGTACTATTGATATGTTATGGGGTCGCACAGTGGTCCAGCTGCGTCCACTGCCTCCCTCTGGCGACTCAAGGCGTTTCCAGCCAGAATAATATATTCGATGCTAATAAATAAAATATACCAATAAGATCTGCCTACATTGGACAAAGTTCAAAAATATAATATACACATAATAAACAGAAAGATAAAAACGTGACTTAAAAGAGTGACCACCATAGCCTCATCAGAATATGGCTTGATACAATTTTCACGCATGACTAAAAATCTAATACTGTCTACAGCTACAGCTCCGTCTTGTTGGTGAGCCGGGGAAACCCAACTTGGTTTGCTTAACAGCAATTCGCCAGGCGAAGCTCCCAGGCAGAGCACCCAATCAAGCAGTGTACTGGAAGCACGGTCCCATGAAGCATATAGGTGGCTAACAGTTTTCTGGCAGGAGTCGTCACTCGAAAAGTTCACCAGAGAGAGAGAGAGAGAGAGAGAGAAGGAGAGAGAGAGAGAGAGAGAGAGAGAGAGAGAGAGAGAGAGAGAGAGAGAGAGAGAGAGAGAGAGAGAGAGAGAGAGAGAGAGAGAGAGAGAGAGAGAGAGAGAGAGAGAGAGAGAGAGGAGAGAGAGAGAGAGAGAGAGAGAGAGAGAGAGAGAGAGATATTATTCCACTGCGCTTATATCAAGAACTAGCAGCAGCTTTGAGGGGCGCCTCCGATCAGGATGACGAAGGACCCTCTTCACAGTAGAGGCTTGGACCATCTCTAATAAGTTTACCTTTGTTTCATTCAGGTGAATGAATTCAAAACCTCGGCCAGACCATACATGGATCGGTGACATGCTTGAACTCTCTTTTCTATGTGTACGATAAATGGAATATCAATGGCAAATGTTGTACCCAGGATTTCTAGTACATTCAGGGTGGTCTTAATTTTATACCCTAGGCTCCAGCTGGCTGTGCTTTTAAACAGTTGTTTCCCTGAAACCATGCACTTTTTAAATACCAAATGCAAAGCTCCATTTCTGAGAATAGTTCACCCATATATCAATTAATTACAAACCAGGTCATCAAGGCTGAATAAATTGATGGCATCAGCGTTGGCAAGAGAGCTAACATTTTCATTTCCAATTCTGACAGTTATTCCTGCAGATCATTTTGGACTCTATTAAAGAGAGCAGGAGGCAGAATGCTTCGTTGTTTTGTTCCCCTTGTGACCTTAAATACTACACTATCACTGTCGTTCCACTTTAACTCTGACTTCATTCTATCATGCCAATTGTAAAGGAACAGCCATTGTGACAGAGGCAGAACATTATGCAGTTTAAAAAACAAACCATTATGCCATAATCTATCAAAATATTTTTCAGCATGAAGGCTACACAGATAAATTGGTGAGCCTTGATGCTGACAATGCAGTGTTAGATCATGAAGCATGCTTGAAGCCGTGGCAGTGCCCCTCCGCTTTTGAAACTCGAACTGATTATCATTATCATCATCGTCAGGCATCATGAGTAGTTTGAGCAGCTGTGTGTGAGTAGATTCTAGGGTAGTGGGCCTGTAATTGTTAAGGTCCTTTGGATTTGATGTATTCTTTTTGGGAGCAGTATAATAACTCTGAGCGATAGTGACGATGGGGTAATAGAATGTGCAAAAATCGCATTATAAAGTGCAGTGAGTGTGTAACAGATCACAGTTACCATACATAACATGTTCTGTGGTAATGCCATCCACTCCTGGGGATACATTTTGTCGCCAGGACAGTATCGAAGTATTAACAGAGTCATCCTCAAAAAGTTTATGTTCGACCATCCCTTTATGCTCAATGACATTTTCATGAACAAACTTATTAGAATCAATCTGATCTTCATCAAGGTCAAAAGCATTGTCATTCGTTACTACACAGTACAAGTCGGCAAACAACTGCGCATGAAGGGAGGAGGCTATCAACCGTTTACGTTGCTTAGTTATTTTGTTCTAGAAACCCGTCATGTTCTATCATTATATAGTCTGAAACCAGCATTAATCACATTTTGTATTTTCTGCCTACACACCTTGAGGACAAACAAAATTCACCCCCCTGTAGCATACATAGACTACACCATCTTTAGGGCGATTATTACTCTCCCATATGGACCACCGAATTCTTTTGTGGTCCCGTAGCTGACTCAGATCGGGACACCAGTATGCTTTGGGCTTAAATTTGTTTTTTCACTGGTGCAGCCTGCAGCCCATGCTTAAATCCCTTGCTAGAGAACCATTTGCTATGGAGCTCGTTGTATTGCGGAAGTTGCACATTAAAGTCCCCAACTATCTTGGGGGAGATGTGCTACCAAAGTTATCAAAGAAACCTTGTAATATGTCAATTGTTTCCGTGAACTGTTCTGTTTGAGTGTCAGATGCATTATAAAAAGGCATGTATACGTTCACAACAATCTGTAGATGGTTACTGTTCTGCTCGGACACACACACAGAGCTATAGTTCTATCTGTTGGAATGACTAACTCATGGTATTTAATATTTTGGCATTGTCTGCAAACAATCACAACTCCGCCGAATGATGACCTTTGTAGTCATGGTCCATTTCATTCATGGAAGATTTGAAGGACACATCAAATTTATTTTTATTGTCAGTAAACGAAATCGTGTCGTTAATACAATGTAATTCACAGGGCCTAAGCCGTGTCTACAAGAGACAGAGAACGTCACATCACTTCATACAATGAAGAACGTAATCATGCAATTGTCCAAAGCCATTACAATTCAAAGTTTGTATTTTCAGCAAATTCGGATTGGAATTGACTGGGTCATTACCACCATGGCCCCTGGTCTTATTGCTAGCATGGATGGTCTGCCTGTCTTCCGGAAGATGGGGCAACGTGTAGGGCAGTGACCAAGGTTGCCTGCATCACTGTAGCCCATGGCCATCGTTTGTGTGGTACACTGGGCTGGTGCAGGTGCAATCTGACTACTGTAGCATATGGGGGTGACTCCTGGAAACCTTATATAAGTAGTAATATTCCTATCAATCCTGCTTATGGTGTCTATGTCTCAAGACTAACTGCTTTCGCAAGGAACTGTACTGATTTTAAAGATTTTGCTGATAGACATAAATCACTTTTTGGAAGACTTATTAAACAGGGGTTTTCCAAAATAAGATTAAAAAAGGTTTTTCTTAACTTTAAAGATAAATATCAATATGTTCTACAGAAATATCATGTTGATTTATATGAACATATTAATAAGGTATTTTCTGAGTGTGAGTAAAACACATAGAAATATGTTTATGTATTTTAATGTTGTAGCTGAGATTGTCTTACCATGAGCTTGATCGAACTTTCAATACTGGAACATAAAATTTATTATAATTACAACAAATATAAAATGAAATAAGGACCATTTAAGTTCTCAGGCATCATGTTGAACAATACAGGCCTTCTATTTCTCATCCTTATGAATATAGTGACAGAATGTAAGGAATACTTACTCAGCTGATGTGAGTAATATTTTTGTAACGAATTTTAGGCCTATTGTGCTGTTTTTTCTAGTGAGAATGGAACATGAAAGAACTTAACCATGTTTCATAATAAATATAATATTAGTATCAAATTTAGTTATCCTGTGTTCACGTGGAAACTTTTTTTGGTGTTTAAATTCAAATTTTGACATGTTACGCAATTCTAATGTAAATATAGTAGTCTGACTTAAAATTTTTATAATGTTCCAGATTCATAAATATCTCAAAAACGATGTAGGCCTACTTTACTCTTTTACTTTAAACTTAGCTGACTGACAAGTCGGGAGAACTAAAAGGTGATAGGCCTAACAAGTCTCTTTTTATTTTTGGCAGAAGAAATGAAATTTGTGTTTTGGGTGGTTAGGCCTATACATTTTGGAAAAGGAACTAGTGTCTGCAGTTAATGATGAATATTCTAAGGTTGAGAGGATTGGTTTAAAACCACCAGTTGCCTTTTATGGGTGACTGCCTGTCTCAAGTCAGGAATGAAATTTGTTTCTTCACATTGATATTGGAAAAGAAATGTTGATGCTTTGGCAAGTCTGAAATCTCTTTGCCGTCATTGTTGGGTTTGGAATTAATGAATATGGATCGTGTTTCTGTCCTGTCATTGTTTGGATGATGTCTGTGAACTATGGTCAGGTAATTACCTTTTATAACTGTACATTAACATTAAGGGCTAAATTTGTTTTAGGCCTACTTTAAATGAATGAGAGTGTTTTCCAAAGTGGGAGGATTGGGATCCCGTAAAACTGGTTTAACCCACTGCCAATATGTTGGTAACCTGTTCCAAGTCAGGTAGAAGATACTCTCATTCGTTTTAATCTCATTACTGTTGGTCATGGATCCTTCTGACGACGAACACTAGCATGTCTTACTATTTCGTAAATGATCCTGAATCTGACAAGGTTAAACTGGTATTTGGTTTGGTCTCATCACTATCATTGAAAACTGTTATCCACTTCTCTTTTCATGGAACCCTTATATATTTGGTAACAATTTGAACATTCAGGCATTTTCTGCACATATTGCAGTGCAGTAAGTGTTCCAAGTGTAGTGAAACTGATGTTGTTTTTTATAATTGTCTGATGAATATAGTTTTTTATAATTGTCTGATGAATATAGTTTGTTATTATGAAGGTCATGTCAGGTTGGCTCAAAGTGTTTAATGTACTCTTTCTCTGTCTCTCTTTTGTATAAATAATTAACATCTAAATCAACTGACTGACAAGTTGAACTACGTCTTATTATAAATGAAAAAATTTAAAACTGTTACAGGAAAACAGTTATACTTACAGTTACCTTTAGGAACATTTCAATTTTGAACATTTAAATGTCCTTTCAAAAATACTTTTGGAAACCAACTTGAAATGTGACTGCTATCCTTACAAATTTTGACTATTGTAATGCATTTTTGACTACGTTTTAATGATTTGAAGCCTAATGTCACTTGCTTCTGGCTGATGTTTAACATTTGAACCAATGTACTTACTATATTTGGAAATTCAAACACTTTCCTTTTTGAAATACTCTTAGTTTATCTCCTTTAAAACAACATCATATCTTTAACTACATGCCTAAAACACATCGAATTATATAATCATGTTGTTTAGATTCTTATTGATGGTCATTTTAGGCCTAGAGGGCTTTTCTGATGGATTGATGTTGGTGTTGGTGTCAGTGTGTGGACTTATATAGATGATGATCATTGTTGAGATGGTGGTTGCAAGTAGTACCTTTTTAAATACTGAATTTTATAGACATTTTCAACAAGTTAAGAACCTCCGCTTACAAATTCTTTGATGTGATGCAAATTTTGGTCCCTTTTCATAAATTGTATGGTCCTGTATGTGCATGAATGATACAACTGTTCAAGCCAATTTACTGAAATAGGCCTATAATTTCAAACAAAACTTTTTGCATTCTGTCATGTGAAAACTAGATAAGGTTTTTTTTTTTTCCCCCCTATGGACCTTTGCACTTACGTTTTGGTCTCTTTTGGGTAAATACGAACTATATATGTTTCAGCTATACATACCAAGGAACATTGCCTTTGGTCGGAATTGACTTGGATTTGTTTCATTAGGACTACGGTTTGGATATGGTAATCACACTGTCTAATTATGAGCTTTGGACTGTGTTATATTTGGGAAATTACTGCGCTTGATTAGGAGCAGCACCCCTGTGCTGTCTCGTGCTCTGATAACGCTGGTTGTCACTGCAGTTTGGTAATTGTGGACAGTGGCCACTGGCTTTGAGTTGCCGGTGATTACTTTTGACATTGGGAGCTTGCAAGGGTCGGTGCCTGCCCCCTGTTGCTGAGGTGCAGCTTTTTTCTCTCCACCCTGTGCTTTAAATCTTACCGGGAGGTGTTTATTCTGAGCACTGGGTGACTGAAATAGCGGAACGTTCAATCCAACAGGCCAGAGGTTTTGGTCAAGCAAAGTTTCAGCCATACTGGATTGCAGGTCGACAACAAATGATTTTTAATCTGCTTTCTCACGCAGACAAATATATGCCTTTTTTGAACATTCCCTATTTTGTTCAGGTGGTTGCACATATCTTCCCGTGTCAAGAAGAGATGCACAAGCCCCATGCATATCCTTTTACTTTGTGCTATGGTATGCTTATGGGTTTCAGTTTCATTTGCCTGCGCTGCACTTAGGCCTGTGGCAGCTGGCTTGAGCAGTTTTATCTTAGCTTTCGCCAGCTTGCTAGGTTCTCGTACCCCATCATTGTCCCCACTCAGGGTCACTGTCAGAGTCTGACGACAGGGGTGGAGAAGAGGACAGGAGTTCATGAGCTTGATATGCTACATTGGGTTTTCTCAGTCTTTAATACTCAAATCTCTTTAGCTAGTAGTTCATCTGATATTTTCAATTGACATACAGTAAGAATCAGCTTGACTAGTTCATCATAGTTCATGCATCTATATTGTGCTACTTGGTGGTTGCCGCATCGGATTTTGGGGTGAATATTCTATCCAATTCCTTGGCAAGACTCTTGTTCACATAACAATAACCGAGTACGAAAATTTCATGTTTCACTGTGTGTTTGACTTTCCTCTGTACCATGTTCCTAGTAGCAAAATCGGGGAATTTGGTATGTATGTGGTTGCAAAGGGAATGTCTCAATTTCAACAGTGTGTCCATATCAATAATCACCTCATATTGAAATATGAAGTGATGATTTTCCCAAAAAACAGAACATATGTTTGCCTTATTTAAGTCGTTCAGATCAGATAGCTGTGCCAACTTGATCCCAGCTAGGTCATTTGAGACCAGTGTCAAGGCCCCATTGAGTTTATTTTTTTTTCATCGTCTGGTAGTCAATACAGCACACACCAATGGTTTAGACGGTGCAAGCTTTGTGAATGTCACGCCCTTACAGAATTTGTTTAACGGAGCTCATGGATATATGCATATATTGCCAGAATCACAGTCTATGCTTGGTCACTGTACCTTTATAATCCTGTTGATCACTTTGACCTGCAATCCGATACTCTACAGTGGGCCAAATTAGAGTTTGGTTTGTGTGATATATCAGGTAGTCATACAGAACTCGCACATGTGTATTGCAACTATTAAGGGTCACTCATAGAGAACATGAAACTAATAATAATAATAATAATAATAATAATAATAATAATAATAATAATAATAATAATAATAACAATAATAATAATAAAAACAATAATAAAAATAAAAACAATAATAATAATTATAATAATAATAATAATAATAATAAAGTAATTTGATTTGGCCATGTATGATATGGGCATTAGCATTGCAATTGGTGAACTTGGTAATAACTTGACGAGGTGCAGTTGAATTCCATGGTTTTCCAACTGTATAGGTCAATATTGGATGGCTCAAGTTTAACACCGAGGGCTTCTTAACAAAATTGGGACTTATTTGATCAGTATCATCATCGGAGGATTCCGCCCACGTATTCTTTACCCTTAGACTGGCAGTATTGCATTATTGTTCTAAATCTTCAAACCGACATTCAAAATCGTGTACACGTTGTTCAAGAGCAGTAACTTTATTTTCTTGTTTTTCGATTCTTTGGGAAACACCTTCGTTCAGCATAGCTCTAACATTATCATCTTGGAGGGCATTACGTGAAAATGTTTTAAATTGGTCTTATGAAAGACTAAATTAGCATTTTTCTGGGGATATAATGATCCAGATTGTCCACACTATAGTAATATGAAGCAAGTAAGTCAACAAGTGCAGGACACCATGACTTCGTGAACAAAAGCAAAGTGGTGCCAGGAAAGATTCGAATTGAAAGAGGCATAACACAGAATGTGAAAGAAATATTTAAATAGCGTAACGTATGTTCTTCAGTCTGTTATCTGCTAGTATTCCACGAAAGTACAATTCCACAGCAAGATTTTAGTCTGAAGAATAATAGGAACCTCGCCGTTTTTACAATGTGTGCACGCACAGCACACAACGTAACATAAGCTGGGCGTTTTGGGGTGTCCTTCCACCCCAACCCCAAATGTGCAGACAAGTACTTGCCACACAAAAATATAGTCGTGCAGAATCACAAAGCCATAAGCTGTCTGTACCAGGCAAAAAGTTGACACTCAGACGTGAAAGGTGGATTCTTCCGCACAACACCTTGGAGCTGGATCTCACAAGGGTGTGTGTTCGTCTGCACAACGTAACACTAGCTACACGAGATTTGGTGTAAAACCCATAGAATGTTCATAAAAGTATTATCCGCACAAACACTGTAGTTGAGTACAGTCAGAAAGATATACGCTGTCCGTTGCAGGCAGATAATTGGTACTCAGACGTGGAAGGTTGATTCTCTCCGAGAATACATTGGAGCTGGATCTCACAAACGTGGGCAATCGTCCGTCATATTACACAGTCCATTGCTGTTATGGACAAATGGATCGGAAAAGGTTCCAGATGTTTTAAATGAGCTAAATTAAACTGAATGTAAATATATTCCCATACATATAGTAATTAGAATTAGAATTAGAAACAATATCAAATGTCTTTTGTACCAACATAAGATCTTTTATGATACACCATAATTTATTTAAAATTAAAATAGTCAACAACACTCCTTTTATTATCAGCATAACACGCTAATTCACACAATGTGTCACCTTTTGTTCTGCCATCAATTATTTTGATACATGCAACCTAACAGAAATTAATACGTTCTCGACCAAAGATATTATCGTTTAAAATCTGTGGAATGTCTTGGCAAAATCAAAACTGTCTTCTGCACACAAATCTCCAACAGGAACACAACTAGTATCATCATTAAAGATGAGGTCCCATTATGTCAAAGTTCTTTCATTTAGAGCACCCGTGACGCAAATCTATTACTCTTTGATATTCACGAGAATTATTTACACTATAATTTCTAATATGACTATGGCATCCTGCTCATCCGTATTATTGTCATAAATTTGATTTGTAACCTTTCAAGTTGTATGGCTATATTTATAATAGTAATGTTCATATTTATTCTAAATATTTGTCCCCTGACTGTGGCAGATAAGGCCACTTTTGTGCTGTTACTTTTGCTGTACATATTGTGACCGGGGCCTCAGTCAAAATCACCTCCTATGCATAGATACATTGTATATTATGCAAACCATACTGATGCAGACATTATAAACAGACAGTTCCTTTTTCACCTTTCAGTAATATGCCTGTGCATGTAGCCAGCGTTATCTTGAGATACCTTGATCGATACAAGGCGTACCATTGAGGGACTGCTGGAAGCCCTTGACACCTGGCCAATAAAGATAGTAGCTCTGGGTTTTTTATAGGTTACTCTATGTGTGCTTCTTGAGGGATCTTGATCGTTAGAATGCCTATCAATGAGTGGCTGCTGGAAGCCCTTGACAACTAGCCAATAAAGATAGTAGCTCTGACTTCTTTATATGTTACTCAATGCGTGCTTCTTCATTGTCAGGAATCACGACCTATGCGTGGTAATATACGGCGAATATATTGTATGAAGGAAAAGGAAATGTAGCAGGATATATCGAGAGTGTGTACACGAGTAAAAATTTCTTTGGTAACAGCTACTTAATCAAAAGTCAGCCCTGGGCTGAAACAAATGCAAAGATGAGAGCAAAGAAAAAACAATGCAATATAGAGTTAACAGGGACCTTGCAACCAGTCTGTGATATAATTTTATGAAAGAAAAAAGGGTATGATTCTAATTTACAGTGCATATGCTGTTTTATTGGGTAGTTTTTTATGTCTGGGTGTTGACAGGCATTTAATATTGCGGCCTTATTGAACTTCAGGGTACCCCACAATTCTAAAAAAAAAAAAAAAAAACCTTCGGGACATGATATAAACAGTTAATAGCACATCAAAATCACCTATCTGAGATGACTTCTAAGCCGTCCTAACATTTGCATTTTGCATCTGCGTTTCTGTTGATTGATCAAGCACGGCTGCTGCAAGTGGTAAAAAGCACAGTATGAAACATGTAAGTTAGTTTAAAGCAGCAAATGCTTTATAGAATGCCAAAATAAATACAGAAAAATGAATTCGCCAATTCCATTCCATTCCGTATTCAATTTGGATTAACAGTATTGCTAAAATGCTTTAAAATGACATATTCTGAATGGGAAAAGCCTAAATAGTGTGCAACAGCGCATTTGAAAGAAAAAGGTGCCTTTAAACCTCCCCAGGATCATCCTCGCGTACTACGTGCGCCTCGCGGATGAATGTAAACACGTAAACTTGGCTAGTTACCGTTATTGGCCATAAACCAAGTTCCGGTCTTGCATGATGCGTAATATATGACGTCAACAGTCATCGATTACAAACATAAACGTGTCGGACACACCTTTCACAACTATCGATGCTGGTGTGCATTATTAGCTTGAAATCCGCTTATGCTTAACATTTAGGAAACGAAAACTGCGACGCCTTTATTTAATTTAATTTTTAAACAAGAACTGATAAGATTATTATCACCGACTCTACGGCCGCAACATGAATACAAAAGGTTGGATTACATACATCACCGTTAATACAATTTACCTACATGAGCTCGGGTGGTCTTAAATTCAATAAGGCCATTTTTTCTAAGACATTTTCCTCTCAATTTTATCTCTCTTTCTTTTCCTCTTCGTGTCTTCATTGTCTTCCTGCACCTGGCTATACTTTCTAGTCAGGCATATCTGCCATGAAATAGAGTTTTTAATGTGCATTTATCCTTTGATAATCTGCTGGACAGCCTTCATCGCAGCTGCAAGATGCGCAGATTTTGAGTAAGAGCCAGAAACGAGCTCTGGCCCTGAGGTAGGTGGTACATGAAAGAGGTGTATTTATATCACTCATTGTATCCTTGAATACATGCCAGACACTCAAAGGATCTGTCTGCGGGTGATCACAATGTCACAAAATGCCAAGCAGTGAATGCTATCAAACTCCAACACCTCGTGTTTCTGCCAAAAATAATGGCCTCTGTGTGCTCAGTGGCACTGCATTGAAAAAAAATCACACGTGTACAAATAAGTTGGCATAATGGCATGTTTAACAGCAAATATTTACATTTCATATATCTACGTCTCATTTTAGTTTTGACGTGAATAATCAAAGATAAGTCACATTTTCATCATTGTGTTCACATGTATATTCCCGTACAAAGCTATTGTTCATTATACATTGCACATGCAACCATTGCCTATTTTTGGTGCCGGTAACACATCATAGTCGTCGGATGCCCAAAGGTTCTGCTCGGATCAATATTGCATTTTTGCCGTCTATGCGCAGGTTGCCGCGCGTCAATGTGATATCTGCGTTCAAGCCTGTACAGGTTATTTCCACTCACCAAAGTGGAAAGATCACAAACAGTCATGCTGGAGTAGCAATGTGTTTTGTGTGCAACCAATCTCCATCTTATTTGAATCCAAGAATGGGGCCCTATGTCGAACAATCATAGACAGGAATGTTCCGTGTCACATTTACCCACGCCGATATACCATATGCACATAAGCGTGACAGTGTTTCTGGCACGCAAGCGTGGATGTGCCTTTAGCGCGTAGACCACACGATGCAACGGGTCTATGTTATGCGCGTCAATCTGTAGTCAGCGATCTATGGTGGTCTGACGCGCGACTTTCAGGGCGCATGGCTATGCTTTCGGAGAACCTTATGGTTTCACGCCAGTAATTCAACCTGTGGAAACACAGACGAACAGAGCTACCACCTTCTAGTTCACTCAATGGATTACAAACATACACCAAAATGTCCGTACGAATTTTTTTACATCAAATAAACACATAAAGCCATGGACATGAAAGAGAAAGTTTTCAGCAAATTGCCATGCACCAGCTCTGTGTAGTACTACTTGCAATATCATTACGCGCATTGTTGACTCCAGCTGAATCACTGTGTATACTGGTGCCAGTGTACATACCTTAATAATATTCATGTCAGCTCAAAGTATACATTGTTTTCCACTGTCAAGCCAAAATCTGCATTTCTCGTAGCAATTTTTTTTTTATATACGGCCCCTTGCATCCCATCCCTAGGCCTCATATTTTATTTGCACTCTCCCATCATATTATCTCAGCACAGGCATAATTACCCCCGTGGAACCATCACTGAGCTATGCGTCAAGGCCATATCCACAATGGAGCATGTATGTGGCGTTCGCACGCTGCTGGCATAGGTCAGAAACGAGTTACTCATCAATGTGTTGTTCCACTTTTACATACTTTAAAAACAGTAATATAAGTGCAGATCTGTAGATAGCGAGTCGTACAAACGCAATTTCATAAACTAGAAAAGATGATCTGTGGCACACACAGAGCGCTTTAACTGTACACCTATGTCAATTTGCTCGGCCCTTTTTTTGGTGATTTTGTGTGGAATATTGATTGCGTACTTGGAACTTTGTAGCTCCATATAGAGTCCATATAAGGCCATAGAACACGGAGGATAGTACCTTTGAGACTGTAGGACTAGTTATCATCGACGGTATTAAATTTTTTATACTTGAAATAAATTGGACCGCATGGCACACAATTTCTTTGTTTGTCAGCTATGACCTCAATGACCGCTGCCTACAAGTTGTGATAAACAAGTGCACAAGTGTACATATACCCAGCCTTTAGTCAATAAGACACTATACATGCACTGTGTGCATTGACAAATTTGATTTTTTTCCCTGTGACTCTGATTTAGTGATTCTGTACTGTGTAAAATCTGGAGAAAATTATGAGTAAAATATTGACGAGGGTAAAGGGATTAAATACAAGGAAGATTTAGTCGCAAAACTTCGACAGATATAGACCCAAACATGCTAGATACCTTCAGCTGGTAATGCGTGAGGAACTATGTAACATAAAAGCCAAAGTCGACAGTGTTGTTACCCAAGTAGCCACCCTTAATGACAAATTTAACAACATGGAAACAAGCATCAAAGACTATAGCGATCATGCCGATCATGTTACGAATGTGTTTCTTCCTGAAATAATAGAGAAAATAAGGGAGATATCTGCTGAATTGACCAAGAAATATTGGATAAAGATGTGCACCTTCGAAAATGGGAATTAATCATTTCAGGCTTAAAAGAGCAAGCAGCGGAAACGACATGTGATGCCAAAAGTGCTTTCGTCAAACTTGCGCAAGATCATCTAAAAGTGGATGATGCGGAAAGTACACAAATAGCAGCTTTAACAGTTGAATCAACAGGTTGATTCAGGAATAATCATTCATTTCGTTGATCTTGATCAACCCAACAAATTGTTGATGGGCGCAAGCAACTTAAAAGGCCGCCCTGAAAAAATATCCATCTCTCCAGATTTTCCTCCTGTACTCAGACCCATGAAGAAAGAACTGTTGGTTAAACGTCACAAGCTGCCAAAAGAACAAAAAATCGAACATGAAATAGCTGAAGAACTGGTCTTACATACATTTATCTGTTCAAGGACACGGCTCTAAAAACCCAAAGAAGAGGTCACAATGAACTTTTTGCAACTTAAGGATATATATCAGGTTACAATGGGTTAAACCATCATTTTTGCTATTTTCACACACGTTATTCACTTTTCCTTTAAGTTTTGTATGCCGGAATCAGATTTCAGGTTGTGTAAAGGAAAATTGTGAATTTTGGCAAAAGTATTGGGCCTGGTTCTCACTGTTTGGTGTGGCTTCGGCTAGGGACTAGCTAAGCTTCTAAGCTCCGCCCTGCAGGAATCCAACAGGAGCCTCATTTAGATACAGCAGGTGTGAGCGCTTCTGTGCATGCTCCGCACAAGCAGACTATTGGGCCCCACGCAAGAGACGGCAAACATCACAGAACCCGGTTGCCCCGTAACCACCTGTTAGTCATTTGTCGGCCAATCAGGGTAAACTTGAGAAACCCCAACATGGAATCCAAAGTGACAGATGAGCACGATTATAATATTTTGGGATGTAAAACCTCTAAAATAAAGCATTCTTTGAAGTTTGATGCTCCGAACTTGTCCATTTACTCAACAGGTAGGAGTGCGTAACGGAATACCAAGGTGTTATGCGATCAAAGGCCTAAAGAATAGCGTAAGTCCTATCGAAGTCGGCATTTGCTTTGAAAGCGTTTTTCTCGGCATCATTCCTGGCCTTTGTTTCTCAACTTCGTCAGTTTTGCTCATAAAGACCTGGGGTTTGTGGCAAACTGTTAACAAGAATATAATCTTTAAAAATGTGTCTCAGATTTTTTCTATGTTGAGTTGTTTTCTTTCTACAGCGAGCCAAAAGTCAAAACCTTTGATGTAAGAATGGAATGTCATCCTTTCAACTTTAAACGTGAGTATCTTCACAATAGCGCAAACAATGAAAAAAGTGAGACACGTGTGTGTAGAAAATCATGTCTGCTAGCTTTTGCAACTGAAATGCATTCTCAAGCTCAAAATAAAAAAGTAGATTTAACAAGTGTGTGATTTTTTTATGATCACTTAACCTGATTATTGTGTCAACACAGAAGAACTGGTACAAATGAAAATGCTATCAACTTATTTCCAGATTTGTTAGCTTTCAGGAAATATATAGTTTATGGTACTTTTAGCGTATTTTCAGACTTTTATTAAGTCATTTGTAAGACTCACGCGTAACCTGATATATACCCTTAACCACACAATATATGTGGCTAAAACTTTAAAAAAAAATATGGACATGAAAGTATAAAAACAATCTTTCCCCGGTCTCAATACCATACTCGAATTTCTCCCTCACAAATATAGATATTTGTCCATTTTGGTACATTCTACTTAAATTTTTGTCACCTCTGCTTCTGAAACCTGATGCAAACAAACTCGATTTTGCCTTTATCTTTAATTTATCAACATCCTGAGTTTCATTTTGCACCACAATATATAGTATATAACCTTATTGTGTCGAAAAATTGTATCAATCTATTGAACAGGACCTAGCTGGTTTATCTGCTTATCTGCTAGTGTTTTGAACCACAATTATCATTTGAACAACAATTATTGTCGCCATGTGCGTTTTTTTTCCTCGTGCATTGAGAAAACGATATGGCCAATTTGTTTTTTGTTCTCTCTGTACAACCTGTGTTACGTACCTTTTCCTATATCATATATTGGATCATAATACTCAGTTTATTTGCTTGCTTTTTCATTGCTGTCATGTGATATAATATAATATTCTGTATGGGTTTTTCTTGTCTTGTTTACCTAGGCATCTGCAATAGATATATGTAACATTGCATATACTTAGGACAAAGCATGCCTTTAATATACCAGTCGGTCATTCCCGGAATGACAGGTCAACAGCAATAGCCTGTGTTGGAGTTAATTACTTTTATTATAATGGATATTCAGGTAAAGATTACATGTCCAAAAATACACATGTATCACAGTACTAGTAATGACCATGCCATTCTAGTTCATAAATTACACTATTATTAGAATTAAAATACCGGGCGTGATCCGTTCAAAAGTTGCTTAACCCACAGGAAGCAGTATGCTGCATTAATGAAGCGAATTCCAATACTTTGAATAAGTACACCGGTGTCTAACAAGGATCCATCTTGGGTCCTTGTTCTCGTTTCTAATTTACATAATGATATAACTTTAGCCTCTACAGCCTTTGAATTTATACTATATGCTGACCATACATCATTATTCGGTACTCTTAGTGTTTATAATTTTTTTCAATATATTGAAGAGGCTACTCAACATTTGAATGTAGAGTTCGGTAAAATATACACATGGCTAAATGCTCACAAATTGTCGCTTAATGTAAAAAAAATAAAATAAAAACAAAAACAAACAAACAAACAAACAAACAAACAAACAAACAAAAAAAAACACAACACCACCAACAAAAAACTTGCTTTATGATCTTTCACCATCTACAGAAACGTATTGTTATCCCAAATCGTGGAATTGATAAAGAGAAAATTAGATGTTTTAATGAATTTTACTTTCTTGGTATCACGCTAGACACACGTATGACTTGGGAAGAAATATTCAAAAAAATTCATCCAAAGTTTCACCAATAATAAGTATAATGAATAGATTAAAAAATTTCGTTTCCTTCCATCTCCCAAGGACTATTTACAATTGGTTGATATCACCTAAATTTAGATGTGGGCTGGTTGTCTGGGGACACAAAAATTTTCACATAGGCTGTATTAGCCCAAATACATCAAAGAGTCTTCAGCGGGTAACTACTCAACATGTTTCGGAGCCTTTTACCCGTGCATGTCTCTCTGAGTAGCGGCTCCTTGTCTAAGCTAAATATTCAGCAAAGACAACCCACATAATAACGAATAAATATGAACGTGACAATTGATGAATTAGCTAAATACGTGAAGTTTTGTTTATAAATGCAGAGCTTCATATGAAAGAAGAATACCTGTCAAACAAACCATAATTACCAAATTTGCATAGTACAGGTTCAGATAAGAACAATTTGACTTACCCCTGAACCAATAGGTACCCTTTCTAGCTGGACAGCTTATCCTAGTTAAACCATCTGCCAATGTTTAACTGAATTGGAAACAAGCTAGGGCATTATATTCAGTCCCAGTGATTGTAAAATAAACAGTTGCAGCTAGACCACCTGTATAAACCAAGGGAAATCCTAACAAGGACTGTATCAATGTACATCCTGCACAAGAGATGTAAAACAAACTCCATGATGACACCTACTCCTCAAACAATCAAGCTCTAATCATTGCCAACCCTGAGTCAATGTATCAACATAATGTGTCAGGTTTGTGACATTTGAGAAAATACTGTCAATTTTGAGTAATTTTTTAATATGAGTAAATGCTCATTTAGGCATGTCAGAAAAGAATGAAAGTCATTCGCATTTATGCCAAAAACATGTTATCAAAACAATTTTTCTTCACAGGATTGTAAGTACAATTAGGCAAACATGACAGAAAACATGTAAGCCTAAAATGTCTGAAAGTGAATATTAAGACGGAAAGATGCCAAAAGATAAGGTTAAGTAGCCAAACAGATAAGTCTAAAAACTGTAAATTATTGTGGTCAAACTTTCTAATAATCTTTGGATATTAATAGTAAAAATATAGGGCAAGTCAGAAAAGAATGGAAATCATTTGTATTGAAGTCAAGAGAATGCACTGAAAATATTAACCAGATATCCAGTACAATTAGGCAAGCTTGTAACTGTCGTTGGCCGCTTCTTGCTACCGATAGCCCCTGGGGGTTTAACCTAACAGAAAACAAGCTAACCTCAAATGTCTGAAAGGTGAACATTTCAGCATAATGATGCCAAAAGATAAAATTAAGTAGCAAAACAGGCAAGTCCTAAATCTCTTAAATTATTGAAGCTAAATTTTCTAACCGTCTCTGGATATTCGCAGATAAATTTTTAGAAATATTTGATCAAAAGTACATCTTTGAGTACTCTTATTGTAAATAAATTTGGTTCTAGATGCAAAGTCCTGAGATTTAGAACAAATACGACCAAATCTCAAAATCTGTGACAATGGGTAATTCAATTACACAACAGTGTATGAACTGTAGGACAATGTGAGAAAAGTGTACAGTGGGCACTTCAGTTCTTAGTGTATGATCGGTACGACAATGTTATGACAGTGTAAAATGGGTACTCCAGTACTACAGTGTATGATCTGTACAACAGTGTTACGACACTATACAATGTGTACTTCAGTACTGCAGTGCATGATTGGTGCGACAATGTTACGACAGTGTACAATGGGTACCTCAGTATTACAGTGTATAACAGATACAACCAGTCAGCATAATCAACTGGTTTTCAGGAAAAATGTTGGAAAGCCACACTAGACACAAAGCAGTCTCAGTGTAACAAGCTCCAAGTCTTACTTCAATGCACCAAACTTATCTCTTGGATGATGGAAAATACTTTTTCAAACTGCCTCAAAGTACTCTTACACAAATTAAGTTCGATTTTACTACATAAACCTCTGTGTAATCCCACGCATATGTCTTACACAGCCCAGCCAAGCTTGTGTGCAAGCCTCTCTGGTGAAAATGATGCAGGCACAACCTGCCAATGTGCATATAGAAGATATGCAACTTGTACGCATACTACTTAGCAACATTTAAAAATAGAGCTCTGTCACAGCTGAGGTACCTAGTGAGGAGGGAGATGGAGGGATGGGACCACCTGACTTCTTACAGTGGTACTATTCCTTCCAGTTAAAGACAACATACTACTCAAAGCCACATTGCATCTTTCACCATACCCCTACTCTATGGTTCAACTTTCACCAACATGCCCCTTCTTCTGCTAAGCAACTGGCGGTGCCCGATCTGAGCCCAAAAACTCCTAGTATCAGCCCAAATTCAGATCAAATGCATCTATACATACACCCTGATTTGCTTAATTTCACTTCATTTAACTGGATCAATCAGCTACACAGTCATAGAATATATAAATGGAAGCTAATGGTAGGTCTGATTATCATATTTCGATGACAGAGTCAACCTTCAGACATGGTTGCATTTTTTAAATTCTCTCTGGGGGTGTCACCACCTATCAGAAAGTTGGACAAATTGCTCTTTTTGCATACTTTTCTATTCTGGATGTGAAATTTCAAATGCACCTAATTTGCATAATTTAAATTTGTGCAGCCTTTGTTACCAATTCCAGGTGTGTACTAGTCCATAACATAGGAGTACATGTTGGAATGGCATCTCTATCTATTAAAGCTTTGAAGTTATTCAATATTTAAAATTTCTAGTGCTACTAATCAGCGTAATTTGAATTGTCACAACTTGTGCTTTTAATTGATTAGGTGTGCAATGGTCAACAACTCGCTTGGAGAAGTTGAAATGACATCTGTATCTATTATAGTTTTGAAGATATTAAAGATTTAAAATGTCGAATACTGCTAATTAGCATAATTCTAATCTTTATAATTTTTGTTTGAAATTCATTAGATGTGCAATGGTCAATAACTTTCTGGTAGAAGTTGGATTGACATCTCTATCTATTATACTTTTGAAGATATTCAAGATTAAAAATTTCTAATGCACTTAACTTGTATATTTTTTTAAACATCTTCATTCCTCCGCATTAAAGGCATAACTCCTTGTATGGAGGTACAATCATGCCACGTTTTGAGATTCTATGTATAATAATGTCAGAGAAAAATGTTGGACAACTTAGTGGTAAACAAAACAGAAGAAAGAAGGAGAGAACTTGGAGAAATACAGAAAAGTTTGTTTTGACACACAAACAAACACTTTAATAAGTATATCACATTCAGCACTCAATTTCAGAGACAAAAGTTATTAACAGAACAAAGCTATATATCTGTGAGCCATAATTGCCCTACCTAGCTGAAGTTCCAAAACATTTAAGTATACCTAGGCTGACCAGACGAAGGCATTTCCTTAATCTGGGCAATTATAACCATTTGATTAAAAAGTTGTATAACATGCGGACCTCTTTTCTTTCCCATATCCTACAGATATATTGTATATAAACCTAATGACATTGCTTACTTCTGTGTATTGCATCTCCCACTGCCGATATTATTTTGTACATATTGTATGGGTTAAAATCTCACTCTTGGCACAAATTGACCAGGGAATTTTGCAAAAATTATAAGACCTCAAATTTCGAAATTTGCTATGCAATGTTGTGCACACACCACAACAAATATATTCATTACACCTAGAGAGATAGTTATTGCTTATATTTATAGGTCCAGATCAACTAGTATATTATTCCAGTTTGGAGACTCAACTCCGCAACCAACGCAATTATTAAAAAAACTTTGAATTATGATATAAAAGAGTGATGTTAACAGACAATGAAAGGCAAACAGTGCATAATTTTACTGGCATTATTTGCTGCAGACAGCTATGTCACAGAACTAAGGCCTAAAGTTAAATCCAGGCCCTGCAATGCCAACGGTCTCCAGAAAACGGAAAGCACCAAATCGCTTTACACAAGCCAACACGGGTAAACGTTTAACGACCCAGGGACTGTAAAATGTTTATTGCCAACAGATATACCTATACATGTAGCCTAGAATATGGCTCAAATAATCTCCTATAAAGATTTTAAAAAATATATATATATCCCTATGCCTGAGTGTTTCAAACAAAAAGAAGAAAGAATACTGTAGGGTATTGTGTTTACTGGTGACAGATCATTGAACAGGTCTACTGTACATGTGTGGGCCTAATTGCAAAAGAAAGACAAACAAAAGGATCATGATGATCCTGTGCTCTGCTGACTGGGATCTGCTTTTACAATATTGGAACACATGGACATTTGATTCAGCATTTATCAAAGATACAAATTGACAGTGTAGAAAAGGTTATAGTTGACTTTATTCAGGAAACAAAATTGAATAGGGCGACCTGACTTGTCGATGGTAGTACATGTATTATCAATCGACATACCTTGCTGTTTCAATGGCTGCCAATGTACAGTGGCAGCACTCACTTACAGTCACAAAGTCTGATATCGCATAACTTTGTCAAAAATTAACATATCCACATTATTTTCGGAAACTTTTATTGTCTAATGTCCAACTATATTTTGATAAAATCTTAAGCAATTCTATCATGTTGTTCTGGAGAAAAAGTCGAAAATAGCCTGAACACGCAAAAAATTCATAAAAAATAGGAAGAAATCGCAGCGCCACGCGGTGGCCAAAATGAGTACAAGTTGACCACTAGTGACCCTATGTGCAATATCAAAGCAATTGGCAAGGTAGTTCTTGAGATGAAGATTTTTTTTTTTTCAAAAATAAATTAAAAAATTCATAAAAAATAGAAAATTATTGCATCATCATCTCCTTCGCAAAAATGTTAGAGGTTCACCTGGGCAACATCCATGTGCAAAATTAAAACATTTCATACAGTGGTTTTTGAGAAGAAGTCAAAAGGGTAAATGCAGTAGTGTAATATATGCACTGTATTGCCATATATATATATATATATATATATATATATATATATATATATATACATATATATATATATACATATATATATATATATATACAGCTGCAGCACTTCCTTACAGTTGCGAAGTTTGATATCCCATAACTTTGCCTAAAATTAATATATCCATATTATTTTCGCAAACTTTAATTGTCTAATGTCCAACTATATTCTGATGAAAGTTTAAGCAATTCTGTTCGGCCGTTCTGGAGAAGAAGTCGAAAATAGCCTTAACAGGCAATAGTTCATAAAAATAGGAAAAAATCACAGCGCCACCTGGTGGCCAAAATAAGAAATAGTTGACCCCAGATGACCCTATGTGCAATATCAAAGCAATTGGCTTCATAGTTCTTAAGATGAAGAAATTTTATTTTTTTACAAAAAATAAATTTAAAAATTCATAAAAAATAGAAAAAATTATTGCATCATCATCATCTCCTTCGCAAACTTGGTAGAGGTCCACCTGGGGATCATCAATGTGCAAAATCAAAACATTCTATGTAGCGGTTTTCGAGAAGAAGTCGAAAATATAAAAAGTCTAACGACAGACGGATAGACGGATGGACGGAAAGACAGACGACGGAT